>CM072511.1:83583698-83631198 GCA_036898135.1 Oncomelania hupensis | reverse complement strand
TAACTGGGTGTGAGTATGTTATAGCGTTTGTGTGAGTTTGGTTAAATGCGTATGTGTGTGTGTCCGTGTGTGTGTGAGAGAGAGAGAGAGACTTTTGACTTTTGACTTTTGGCTCCGTTTTTATTAGGCCTCCGGCACATACAGTTTGGGGAATGGGTTTACAATGGGAAGAATACACATAAATCAACACACACACACACTCTCTCACACACACACATACGCATACACATTTAATACAATTCAATTGCAGAATAAGTAACATTCAAGTACTTTCAAAATTTACGTTTACTTAATTTCCATCTTTTTCTTATCTTTTCTTTCCACAACTTTTCACTTTGTATGTAACTTTTATAAATATTTTGTAATTTCTTGCCTCTTGTTCTTTTTTTTTTTTTTCATTTTTTCCCCTTCTTATGCTTTTTTTTCCCATTTTATTTCATCTCATTTTCCCCACCATTTTTCTTTTGTGAGAGAGAGAGAGAGAGAAAGAGAGAGAATGAGAGAGGGATTGAGAGAGAGAAGAGGGAGAGAGGACAAAATATCACCATCATCATCATCATCATCATCATCATCATCATCATCATCATCATCATCATCATCATCATCATCATCATCATCATCATCATCATTATCTCTCTTTATACATATAACACAGTAAAGGATGTTTCCACGCTCTTTTCCTACAATCGAACTCAAAGCGCGGGGATCTTAAGAGATCGATATTACAGAAGGCAGAATAGAAATCAAATTTTTATTTTGGATATATAGATTGATTTCACCGAATACCATTTTTTGAAGGAAGATAAGAAACCGGAGTACTCGGATAAAACCGACAGTGTACTGAAAAGTCTCGTACCTCAGTCAGGTAAGTTGGTCCCGGGCGGGATTCGAACCCGCGATCTTCGGCGTAAGAAATCAGCACTCTACTAAGTGTGCGACCAGTCGGTCACGCTCTTCCAATATGCAAGTAATCCATGGATCCTCACCATCCTTCACTGCGATCTCCTCTGTATTATAGATAACCAAAGGGAGACGCGTCACGGGCAAAGGCGCTCGCATGTCCTGATACAAGCGCCTGTGGTTCCTTCATTTACCATCCTTCCTCTTCCACTTTCGCTTCATGCTCTTTCCTAGAGGAATCAGCTCTCCCTTCTCTGTCCTTCGTATATGGTGTTGTGTGTTGCCTTTTGGCCTAATATTGACAAGAAGATTTCTACTTCATTTTATGCAGCATTTCAATTTGGGCGATTCCGTCCTACAGACAAACTTTGCCGGTGGGCACAGGAAATCATTTTGGCTCAGTTATTATTATTATTATTATTATTATTATTATTATTATTATTATTATTATTATTATTATTATTATTATTATTATTATTATTATTATTATTATTATTATTATTATTATTATTATTATTATTATTAAAATTATTATTATTATTATTATTATTATTATTATTATTATTATTATTATTATTATTATTATTATTATTATTATTATTAAAATTATTATTATTATTTATTATTATTATTATTATTATTATTATTATTATTATTATTATTATTATTATTATTATTATTATTATTATTATTATTAATAATAATAATACAGGATGCTATATACGCGCCTTTCCCCAAATCAATCGGGCTCAAAGCGCGGCGATCTATACCAACATACACGCTCACCTGTCTCATCCACCCTCACACACACACCAAATACACACCAATCACTCAAACAGGTGGTGTAAAGGCAGGGAGATCGCTATTGGAAGACAGAAAGAAACTCGATTTTTAATTTTTTGAAATTTGTATATTGACTGCGTCCTGTACCATTATTGAAGGGAGGGAGGAAACCGGAGTGCCCGGAAAAAACTCTCGGTGACCTCAATAGTCTCGTACCTAAGTCACATACGTTCGCCCCTAATATTATTATTATTATTATTATTATTATTATTATTATTATTATTATTATTATTATTATTATTATTATTATTATTATTATTATTATTATTATTTTCTTAATACCCACCAACCGACCGACGTATGATCAAAATTTGGAACGAATACTATCATCATCTGAAGTGGGCAAGAATGAATAGGGTCTGGTACAGAATTATTCTCGAGTACCATCGTAACTGATGAAGGACTAACACTATTACTAAAAGATCTATTGCCTGGTACTGGAAACTGTGAACAGGCCAGACCATACAGAACGCAGTTTCGGTACCATTTGCAATAGTGCTTTTGATAGTGTCGATCAGTTTCAACAGTACTTTTTCAGTAGGGTGACATGACACATTCTCCAAATTGAATTTGATATTCTTCTGTTGGATTTGGCTCTCGTCATAAAGTCCACAATGTTGAGAAACTCTTATGATGGAGACTTCTATTACAACATAGTTATTATCTTAGAATTAAAATCTCTTTTGTCGGCTGGTAAAGAAATTGTGATATGCGTCAATGGAAAAAGTACAATTTTTTTGGAGTAAAAGACATTTTCCTTTAACCAATGTGTGTAGTTCAACTGGAAATACCCATCGGTTAAATATGGATTTGTGAAGATACTCTAAGGATTATATTATAGTTCACTGGTACGAATTTGTTGTTTAAGAACTTGGGCCTCTGAACAAATGCTTTTCGGAGGAAACAATGAACAGTCTAAGTACATGTAAAAGGTGTTTGCAGTACTTTTCAGCAGAATGACCAATATTTTCCAAATGAAAGAATGGTCTTAAAGCCCTTAGAGATTAATATGTGAGAAAAAAAATTAGTTCATGCTATGAATTTATCACTTAAATACGCCGTTTTATCTCTGTAAGTTGAAGATAATATCTTTGGCAAGAAACTGAACAGTCTGACAAGTAAAAGATAAACTCATAGATAAATGAAAAGATGACCACTGATTAAAAAAAAAATAATGACGAGAGATGACATTTGTAAGCAAATGAATCAAAACCGAACTAAAAATACGGAACGAAACTTGGTTTCTCTGGCAACAATTTTATCTCTCGTCAGAGAACTCAAATCAGAACTTTCGCGGCTAATAATCTTATACTGGTAGTGAGGCTGAACTCATTCTGAGTGCCAGAGGCTGTTAGCATACGCCTATCCACAGCTTATGATGGAATTTGATACATCTCTGACACTCAGCTAGCGTCAAGGTCGTCTGTTTAGTAGAAACCGACCTATTGCAAATTACTTTTTTTTCTACTGAATGGCAGATGTTTTCCAAATGGAATTGGTTCGGCTGTTGAAAATGAGTATTAGCGCATTATTGACCTTACTATTTTGTAGCAGTCTCAAATTTGATGGAATTTAGTATTATACTTCATAGTTACGTAATGTTGAATTACGTACGTAAATCATGTCGGACAATCTCATTTAAAACTCAAATCAGGCTCAAAGAGCGGCGATCTGCACCAACAAACACGCTCACATGCGTCACACACTTTTACAAATACACCAAACACAAAATCTATCAGTGCGATTCTTAAAGCGCGTTTTAGGCCAATGGGCAAAATACTTCCATTCCAAAATAGTTCGACAGTTGAAATGGAAATAGTCGTGCAATTGTTAAACTGACACTGGATGAAACTTAATTTAATTTAATTTAATACACTATTAGTCCAATAATTATCGCTTGGATACATACGTTGTTTGCTAACAATGTTATAAAAAACGAGTGCGAAATACAGAGTAGCGTTTAATTAAAACAAACAAAATAAAATGTTGGGTACAGTACGAATGTTGTTTTGAGGTGTGATAAAAATGACCAACAAAGATTGTGAGAGTTTGATGAACTCCGAAGAAGAAGAAGTAGAAGAACAAGAAGAAGAACAAGAAGAAGAACAAGAACAAGAACAAGAAGAAGAAGAACAAGAAGAACAAGGGCAAGAAATGGAAGACAAAGAAGAAGAACAAGAAGAAGAACAATGACAAGGATAACGAGAAAGAGAAGAAAAAGAAATACATTTGCTTTGGTGAAGGAGAAGAAGAAGAACAACAACAAGAAGAACTAGAAGCTTTGGGGAAGAGAAAATTAATTCCTAAAGAAGCTTGCGCACGGAGGTTGACAAGGGTTTTATAAGCTCGCACTCTATGTATAGGACTTAGAAAAGATTCTTCTATACATATGTACCTACACATACATTTATTCCTAGCTTTTTGGCTTTCTTTTTCTCAACATATTTCAAAGGCAGAGAATCGAACAATCACGAGGGTGGGGGTGATGAGGAGGATATAGGATGGGCAAAACAACCATTATAGTTGTTGTTGTTAGTGTGTTGTGTAGAGTTATATGAGCCGACAAGTCTATAGTATTTTGCTTGTTGCGCTCATATATCTAGAAAGAGGGATACATACTATAGTAAAACGTTTTTAACCAGACAGGTAGCAAAGACAGAACAGAATGGAAATAGACAAAGCACTAGCGAGACTCGGACTAGAAAATTCGGGTATGAGGTAGGGTTGGAAATGAAGAACGAGCTGAGAGAATCGCACTAGAAGGAGGGTGCGAGTGGAGGTGTAGAGAAGCAGGAGTTAAGGAGAGAGAGGTGAGAGAGAGAGAGAGAGAGAGAGAGAGAGAGAGAGAGAGAGAGAGAGAGAGAGAGAGAGAGAGAGAGAGAGATGATATAAATATTAAAGGAGATATGTGTGTCGTTTGGGTTGGTGACGTCAATACCAAATGAAGTATTCATAATAAATTATAGCATTGGCTCTCATGTTGTGTGTTCTTAATTCGTTATTTCGTTTCACAGCAGAACGACAGATGGTGGCAGCAGTTTGTTCACTTTGAGGAAGACAGATGGATAATTCGAAACTAGAGAGTCGCTAACTGATTTGGGTGGAGTACGAGAGATGGAGTGAGAGAGAGAGAGAGAGAGAGAGAGAGAGTAAGAGAGAGAGAGAGAGAGAGAGAGAGAGAGAGAGAGAGAGAGAGAGAGAGTTGTGGTAAATTCAAGGATGCTTAGTTTGTACCTCCACGGGTAAATTAGATAACCCGATATTCCGTGGATAACCGAAGGACGGGATAAGAAGAAAGGGAATAGGGGATTGGGCAAGGCTTTAGATTTTTTATGATATGAGTACAAGAGCAGAGACTGTCACCCTTGGGGGGAAGCCTCGCAAGACATCGGAGATGTCTGGGAAGATGGCAAGAAGACGTCCAACATTTTATTCCGATTTCCCGTGGGACGAACGTTGTACAAAGACATTGAAAAGCAGGGGCAGGCTCATTGGGGGTGGGCACCCTCAAAGTGTGTGGCTGGGAGAGATGGAGAGAGGAAGAAAGGTGAAGATGAATGGAAAAGAGGGTGGGAGTTATGACGTGGGTCGTGTGACGGTGGTGGGTCTATTGTTGCTGGGCTCTGCACAAAGGAATGTTATTACCCACTCGTCTTTCGTCTGCGGGGATCGGCTAGTTAAATCGCCCTATGACTAATCTTAATACATTTATATGTTTGGCCCAGTCTGTATGTGGATATGGTTACAGAGATATGGAGAAAAGTGTAATAGCTTCACTGACACACTGGCTCTCGCACGGCTATGAAACATAGGTAGTCCAGCCACTTGTTAACAGTAAATATCACACATTTATTTCCTCTACTCTTTATCTAAACATCTAATCACTACACTAACTTAAATGTCCAAAGCGTATTATAGCTAGGATTAACTTAACAGTCCAAGATTCACTTCGAGTAGTTCGCTCTTTGTTGGGTCTATTCTGCCACTGTTCTCGATACTTGCTACTGTCTCATCACTGGGCTTTGTTCTTGTTTTGTCTAATGTTCTCTCTCAGGAAGGGTGGACTACCGCACAGTCCCTATAGATCAGTGTTTGTGCACTTCTTCTGTGTCACTTAGCTGTGATCGTTGAGGTGCGGTGCTGTTGTCTCCTCGTTTCGTTTGTTGTCTACTGAACTATCGTAGCACAGTGCTCGATGCTCAAGCGCAGGCCGAATGTCAGGGTTGATTCTCAGTGGTCTATCTCCTGCCTCGGACCAAGCCTGCTCGTCTGCAAAACATAAGACAAGTGTCTGCAACGCCTTGTTTACAAAGGGTGTGCAGAGCGTCTCACTGTTGGCAAAATCAGCCCTCAGTGAGATCGCGTCCACTTATACAGATAAGAGACAAACAATCTTTTAAGTCCGTGGTCCACTGGAATCTCCAACATAATTCCTATATACATATACATCATGGCTAAAATACACACAAGGAGAAGGAATTATTAATATACACCTTCTCCGGTACAGCCACTGGTCTGCAATAATGTCAATGTGAGAAACAACAGTGGGTCCGTAGGGGCTACCTCATGGTGTCGAAACCGGTCGCGTGTGTCAGCCACGTGGTCAAGCTAAGTTTGACTAACATTCACAAGTATAAAACATGGCAAGACTTCACAAACATAATCCAATAATAATATCAATAATCGCGGTGAGACAAAAGATTGATCATTTATCTTTTCTGACAATGTCAGGCTATGGCTATATTGCGATGAATTAATTTCACCCGTCACCTGCGTAGTCTTCTGAGAGAGCTTTCAGCGTGCGTCCTCTCGGGCTCGGTTTTAGACAAAGACTGACTGACGTACCTAACGTTATGGCAGCTAAAGCGCGCGAAACCCCAAGATTCTTTGTTCTTTCGCAGGGGCTGACGGATATAGGTCACGGCATACCTTAGCGAGAGTTTTCCCTACCTATGCTTATAACACAACTGACTTTTGTCGTCTGCTAGGCACCGACTTTTAGTTACAAAGGCCAAAGCAGGATGAAGTTTTAAGGCGAGGAGCCTTACTGCAGTGTCTAAAACTAGACTCTTGTGACAGGTCGGAGAGATTCGGAGATATATTCTTACATTCTTAATGCATACGCAGATCGCTACTCACCACCACTAGGAAAACCCGATCACTGTGTCGTTCATCTACTACCTAAATATAGACAACTAGTAAAGAGGGAGGGGCCAAGGACATGTGTAGTAAACAAGTGGGATCATGTGACAGCAGAAACTTTGAGGGGTTGTTTTGAGATAACGGACTGGGATGTTTTCTTTGAAAACGAGGATAATATAGATACAATTTCAGACTCTATTACATCATATGTTACTTTTTGTGAAGGAAATGTTGTCTCTAAAAAGACAGTAAAAATCTATTCAAATTCTAAACCTTGGATAAATGCCGATATGAAACGAATTCTGGGTGAAAAAAAGAATGCATTTGTTGAGGGAGATATGGAAAAAATGAAAAAAAAATAGAAAAAGAATTTCGTTGGAAAATTGCAAAGAGCAAAAAAGAATACAAAGATAAGGTGCAAGAAAAATTGACAGAAGGGAATGGAAAGGGGGCATGGGATGGGTTGAATACAATGATGGGGAGGAAAGTACAAAAGCAAGGTGTAAAAAATGACGATCCTGTTTCACTTTCAAATGATTTAAACAAATTTTATGCTCGTTTTGATGATCATGATTTTTCACAGGAAGTTGAGGATGTTTGTCTGCCTCTGCTTACCATTCCAAATAACATTACCATTAACGAAAATGATATTAAAAAGGTTCTTTCAAATGTCAATCCTCGCAAGGCTTGTGGTCCTGACAGGGTGGGGGGTAAAGTTTTAAAAGAATGTTCTAGTCAGTTATCTTGTGTTTTTACTCGCCTTTTTCAACTTTTAATGAATTATCTTTTTGTCCCAAGATCATGGCGCACCTCTACTGTAATACCAGTTGCTAAAAAGCCAAATGCCAGAGAAATGAATGATTTTAGGCCTGTCGCCTTGACCTCGGTGGTTTGTAAATGCATGGAAAAACTGCTCTGTAATCAGCTGACTACCTCAGTGGCAAATCGCATGGACCCCCTGCAGTTTGCTTACAAGGCAAAACGCGGGGTAGAGGACGCAACCTTGACCTTACTTGATTCTGTTTTTAGACACCTTGATACCTCAGGTACTTTTGTCCGGTGCCTTATGATGGATTTCAGTTCAGCATTTAATACGCTTCAACCCCACTTACTAATCAAGCGTCTTCTTGACCTTGACGTTAGTCCAGGACTCGTTCTCTGGATTCGTTCCTTTCTCCGCGATAGGCCACAGAGGGTCAGTATTAACGGTATCTTGTCCGACGAAATTATTGTAAACACTGGGGCGCCGCAGGGCTGTGTCCTCTCGCCGGTTTTGTTTTCTCTCTATACCAACGAACTGACGTGCGACACCAGCATTTTTACTTTGATAAAGTTTGCGGATGATATGGTTCTAATAGGCAGGCTGAAAGATGAACAATCTCTCTCGCAATACTTCGATTTTACTTGTACTCTTCTTACCTGGCTCAGTGACAGTTATTTAAAGCTAAACGTAACTAAAACTAAAGAAATTTGCTTTGAAGAACACCGTGCGAGAGATCCTGCCCTGCTTTGCCCCCTGAAAATTGCATCTGAAAATGTAGAACAGGTTGAAACTTTTAAGTATTTAGGGACGGTTTTAGACAAGAACTTGAAGTTCGGTGATCATGTTGGTTTTATTTGCAAAAAGGACAATCACAGGATGTATCTAGTAAGAAAGTTAAAAAATTTTGGGGTCAATGTACATATCTTAGAAATAGTTTACAGATCTCTAGTAGAAAGTATTCTATGCTTTAACATTGTTACCTGGTTCGGAAATCTTGGCGTTAGAGACAAGAACAGACTCAACCGCATTGTAAACCTAGCTAGCAGAGTGATAGGAAAGACACAAAAGCCAATAACAGAAATATATAAAGATTCTGTAAAAAGTAAAGCTAGAAAGATCATGTCTGATAACAGTCTTCCCATGTGTAGATCATTTGAACTGTTGCCCTCAGGTCGGAGGTTTAGAACCCCGGCCTGGAAAAGAAACTTGTATGGCCACTCTTATGTATTAAGTGCAATCCGCATATTAAATTTAAGCAAACTGTAATACCCCCAGTTACCTACAGTTTTTCTTCTGTGTACTGTGATGATGTAATGTATTATGATGTGAGTTGTGCAATGAAGTAAGCTATTTGTTATGCGTATGATTGTCTTAATTAATGTTTTATATAACAAAAACTGTTAATATTTCTTTTAGTTTTTAATCTTTCCGTCTTAGTCTTTGTGCTACTAAAGACAAATGTCCATGTTATTGTATTTTAACTATGGACAATAAAGATTCGTATTCGTATTCGTATATTATTGCCTTTAGTGTGAATTTGAGATGAAGTTGGTAAACGTTTTGCTTATGGGTAAAAGGAGTGTTAGAAAACGGACATAACTTAATTGAATATGGACAGATTGTAAACGAGGTTCTGTATCATCCAATCCAAATGTTACAGGAGTTATGAAAGGTATTGATAGACCGCCTATTTTGTTAACTTTCATAGACTATTAGGATTATATATTTTTTATCTCGAATAGTTCATGTAGTTTAAAAGTAAACTGTTTAATGTCTAATACCACCTTAATAAGTGTACAGAAAGATTGATGGATTGGTAGAAGAAGGGTGCATTCGAATTTTTCAGTTCAACCTTAGGTTTAGGGACATTTACTATCCAAGCCAACTTCGATACTGAAATTTAAAAAAAAGTAACTTGTACATATCTTCAATGTAATCGCTAGCTAAAGCAATTAGAAGTTTGAACAACTTTTGCATGTAACTTGGAAAAAGAATACATTCAATGCACTGGGATGTTAACTTTATATTGACCTTACAGTCGGATATTTTATTATTTTTTTTAATTGGACGGCGTTTGCGGAAATGTTCTCTCTCTCTCTTTCTCTCTCTCTCTCTCTCTCTCTCTCTCTCTCTCTCTCTCTCTCTCTCTCTCTCTCTCTTTTTCATTCCCTTTCCGCTTCCTAGCTTACTCCCGTTTTTGTGTACTACCATGAAAAGTAATACAAATGCCAGACGCCACGGGAAGAAGAAATGAAAAGATTGTATCTACTGTAAGGAGAAGTCGCACGAGGTTACAGTCTAATGTAATTAGTGTGTCTCCCCCCAAAAAAACATTAATATTAAGGCGAGGGCCTCTAGTCCTTTTAATCTCCTCATCCCTAAATTAAAGCCATACATCGCAAAACGACACAGAGATAATTTGGAATGCCCATACTATGTTGCTAACAGCTGTCGTATTACATTCGCAAACTGTTGTCATTGTTGTTCCCGAAAGAAGCAAGTGTTTCTGTGTGCCGGTGTGCTTGGATAAGGGTAGCGGCGAGTCGGTAACTGTAATTATTACAACTGTTTATGTATGTGCAAGATGCTCCTCCCGTACCTTTCAAAAGCGCCTTGAGGCCCGTAATCCTTGGAGAATTGCACTCTATATTAGAGAATCTAAGTATATAATATTAGTACTACAACTAATAATTAATGACCCATATCTTATATTATGCATTACAAATTCAAGCTACTGTATATCTTAACCATGGTAATGGATTATTTAATATATCTTACAGAAAACACTACAAATTCAAGTGGTATCTTAACTCTGGTACTCCTTACACAAATCGCGCTTTACGTTTAATTTGGGTCTTTTACCGCCGTAATATCGCTTGGACCTTTTTTGAAATTAATGGTTCTTCGTCACCTCTGTTTTTGAATGAAGAGCACCCTGAACATGGATTTTCAAGTTTTCAAGACTGTTTTGTCTTGTTTACAAATAAATGAACAGGATAAAATTTTTAGTGTTACTACATGTTACATAACGACACCAGAGTAAGGGTTAAAGTAATAAACATCTTGTCAAACAATATAGTCCACTAAACTTAAGTTTTAAACTGTAATTTAGATGATGTATACAATCCTCCCCCCACTTACCCTCACTATAGTTTTACCTGTCAACCAATCCAAACTCATAACACAATTTATCTCAATAATTTACGCTATAATACTGTGTTTCTGTTATGAATACATAAACTGTTCCCATCGCACAGTTAAGTCGTGAAAGCTTATATGGAGCCAAGGACCTTTAGGAGGTCTTATGATCCTCTCTCACAGCTCACCCCACTTCAGGTAACAAGTAAACAAAACACACTGCAAGCCGTGCACACATCTTTTGTCACGTTTTGTATGTAATGTTGGACAACGAAGACTTGCATTATTTTCATTTGGACATCTGTTTTCTAAAATTAAATTTCTCAAAAAATATTCTTGTTATATGCATTGTATGCGGTCAGAAGGGAAAAAAGCTTATTTTTATAGTTATTTACTCATAACTGTGTCTGATATTGTTTTTCCGCTTGTTCTTTGGTTTTCGTTATTTTTTTTTTTAGTTAACGTGCGAGTTCTCCATGCAGAAATATTGATGGATCTCTCTTTTCGGAGCCGTTATCGTTGCAGTTTCGTATATTAACACTTTTGCGAACATATAAAAAATGGAGTGAAATAAAGCAGTTTCCTCAATTTAAATCGCAAAACAGCGTAAAATTACGATCTTTCAATTTTATATATCGCTACACATAACGGAAAAGTAATACGACTTGTATTGACAAATCCCCAAAATAATGAACAGTGCATTCCTTTATGCCTCAGTCACAATTGAACATCAACATGCCCGACGTCGGCCGATTAGGGCGATTTTGACGATTTCCAGACGTCGGGGTCGTCGCAGGCGATTTGGACGATGTTCTCGGTGGTGTAAGTAGGTCGCCCGGCGCCCTCACGGCGCCCGTTAGACGTCTCAAAGATGTCGGGCGAAAAGGTCGGAGTGCTGTCGGGCTGGGCGTCGGGCGACGTCGAGCGGGCACCGCAGGGTGCCCGCTCGACATCGCCAGATGTCGGTACCAATGTTGCGACGCCCGGACGTGCATCGCCCGACGTCGGGCGAACATCGCCCGACGTCGGGCGAGCATCACCCGTCGCCCTCTGTGACGTCGGGCGACGCCAGCTTGATTTTCTGGAGGGTACATAGCCTCCATTCGTGTCATGAGAAATCAGTGTATAGGGCTGGAGACTATAAACTGGAAACAAACAAGAGAAATCAGCAGGCTTGTAATTATTTTAATAAGAATTAAAGAGTGTGTTCGGCGTGAGAATGTACATGTATTATATCCTGTCACTTAGTTGATACACTTGTGATCCTGTACATACTCTTTTTCTTATTCACCAAGGTTTTAATCGTGGTCCTGAGAGGGGTTGCGGGTGTTCTTGGGGGCGGCCTTGGCGGCACAGTTAGATTTTTTTTTACATATTCTTATATCATCACTTTTTTATTTCCCCTTCCCCCCCTTTCTTTTTCTCCCCCGAGGTTAAATACCACATTAACATTTTATGAAGTAACATTTTAAATTTTATATCAAATCCATTTTAGAGTCCACTTTTATCCTATTACTAGGGCTGGAGACTGTAAACTTAACAAATCAATCAGAAATCAGCAGTCATGGAAAAGCCAAGGACATGTCGGACAAAGATAGGGGAGAAAACAAGAAATCACGCAAGAGGCAGAAGGTCATGCCAGAGGACCAGCCCAGGAGGACCTCACCCCGCAAGCACGCTGCCACGGTCGAGAGGAGAAATGAGGCTGGTAGCGAAGCTGGATCCCTCTCCCCAGCCTCTTCGGATGTTGAGTCGGCCTCCCTGTCGCAGTTAACAGATGAGCAGATGGCCGAGAGTTCCGTCTTCGAGGCGTCGTCGCAGGTCTGTCTGGTTGAAGATGCCACAGTCGGACTCAGAGCCATGGCTGCCAACATTCGCCCAGATGAACTTGTAGTCTGCGTCGATCAGGGCTAGTAGCGTGATGGAGATGTACCCCTTGTAGTTATAATACAGGCTGCCAGACTTCCTTGGCTTCTTAATTCTGACGTGCTTCCCGTCTAAGGCACCGCAGGTGTGATGGAAGTTCCATCTGTAGGAGAAGCTATCCGCTATGGCCTGCCATTCCTGTGGGTTTGTTGGTGTGCGGATGACTTCGGGCTGGTACATCTGTACGATGGCATCACAAACCTCTGGCACAAACAAGGATATCATGTTGTGTGCAACACGAAAGGCGAAGGCAAGGAAATGGGAGCTGTTTCCGGTGGCCAGGTACCGTAAGGTAATTGCTAGCTTGAGGCCTGGATCGAGGGGTTCTCTGTATCTCATGTTCTTGGCGATGACGGGGGCCACTCTATTCAACAACTCCATAAACATCTCCACTTCCATCCGCAGGAATGACTTGAAGTCGCCATGACATTCTTGCATCATCTCCTGCATGAGCGTTTCGTACTGGCCATGCATGATTCGCCTCTGGAGCCACGGTTTCACCCACCACCGTCTTTGCTGACGTAAATGTCTCGCCGGAAGTTCATTTGCTCGCCTCACAGCAAGCACCAGTCGGGCGTACTGCAGACGTGCTCGTTCCAGCTCTAGTTGCAACTGAAGCTGCCGCAGTCGTTGATGGAGGATCGACATCCCGTCTTGACTGGAATCTCGCATCAGCATCAGCAGCAGCAGCGGGGCCTTATATATATATGAAACAAAAAAAAATCTTCCGATCATCGCCCAAACATCGGGAGACGCTCGGCCGGCGCTTGCCCGACGCCCGGACGACACGGACAATCGCGGCGATGATCGCAAAATTTTAACTCCGCGTTAAAACGTCACCGACGCTCGGCCGACGTCGAAAATCGCTGCGATTTGCCCGATTCACCGCGCTGCCGCCGCCCGATCGTCGCACAAATCGCCCGATTTACACGTCGCGCGATCGTCGTATTTGTTTACGTACATGCACATATTGCATTATTTAGCAACAGTTTCTAAATTATACATTATTTATCAAATTCTTCTAAATAATGCATTATATAGGTAAAACAAATCATTATGTAGAAATATTTCTAGAAATATAAGCTATCCAAATAATATATTATTTCACACAATATGCTAACTAATGCATTATATGGGTAAATAATTCCTTTTTTTTTCGCAACAATGCCTTTTTACCTATATCAAGGTTTATTTTCCTAAACAATATAATAAGTTATTTACGGACAAAATATATTAATTAAAGAATTCATACAAAGATTATTTAGAAAATGTGCTTCTAAATAAAGATTATTTAGCTGAAAGTGACGATAATAAATATTTTACAAATGGAATTCCATATAATGTAAGGTGGTCATATTATTTCCTTTCTTTGCTGATAACATCGACACGCACGTATTTTAGAAGCGTGTGCATGCGTGTGTGTTTTTTTTTTTCGGTGGGTGTGATATGTGTGTGTAGGTGAAAGACACACACACACACACACACACACACACACACACACACACACACACACACACACACCCACACACACACACACACACACACACCCACACACACACACACACACACACACACACACACACACACACACACACACACACACACAATAGCCGCTAAAGAAAACTTGAGATGAGTGGAAACACTTTAGCCATCTAAACTGTAATTTTGCCGTATTTGTGTTTTTTCTGTTCGTGATCACGCTTTGTTTGCCGTAGTTATTCAATGTTTTATTCGGTTATGCTTTGTTTTGTTTGTATTGTTCGGTGATCTCCAAGACAACGACGGTAAAGTTTACTTTACAAAATCGAAATAAATTGCTTTTTTGTTTTGTTTTATAATTTAAAATGTTGTGTAATTTTTAGTAGGCCTGATTTTTGTTATCAACTGAAGAATCCGTATTGTGTTTTTGCATATCAACTTTTAATGGTAGGTGTGTTCAGACTAAAGGCAATCTCAGCCTATTTCTCATTTTCCGATTACGTTCAGTTTTCCAAATTTTGAGAGGTGAACGGAGAGAGAGAGAGAGAGAGAGAGAGAGAGAGAGAGAGAGAGAGAGAGAGAGAGAGAGAGAGAGAGAGAGAGAGAGAGAGAGAGAGAGAGAGAGATGATGATGATGATGATGATCATGACGATGATGATGATGATGACGATGATGATGCTGGTGACGACGACGACGACGACGATGATGATGATGATGATTGCAATCTTTAAAGACATACGCATTATTCAAATAAACAGTCATGCTCAATGCGCTCGAATAACAACAATAGGAGTCCAGCCATCAGTGATAACCACATATTTACAAACAATATCAAATATTTTGCGTTGGAATTTCAGAGTTGAAAGGAGGTGTGTTTTAAGCCCCTTTTTGAAAGACGAGAGACAGACAGAGACAGACATAAACAGAGGCAAGACAGGCAGCCAGGCAGCCAGAGGCTGAAGACTATGATAAATTTGATTAAAACAAATCACCTCGTCTTGTACCATTGTGAACGCATAATATAATAGTATAAACTTTATAATCGCCCTTTCGGATCCGTCATTTGGGCAGCCATGGTGGTTCTTTATGCGTTTAGACACTGAAGAGGAACTGCCCGAACCCAATAAAAACCGAAAGATGAGCAGTAAAGAGCAGTAGGGTCATCAATAATGATTCTTAAATGTATTGCTGAACGTGTAAGCAGTAAGATCCAAACTGGGGTAGCTGAACCCATCATGATTTCTCATACAGATTTATGGTTAGCAAAACCGTAGATCATTCCTTTTATTTATTGCCGAACATGCGAACGCTAAAGCTCAATCTGATATTTGCACCCATCAGCATTCACTGCTCTCTAGTCTTCTGTCTGTACTGACCAGAACGGAGGCCCACGTAGGGTATGATAATACAGGCGCTGATGACTGATGATCCTTGTTCGAGGGAACCTCAACCTTAACCTCTGATCCTTCCGAATGGATGCTGTTATAGCCGTATGGATCTATAGAACTGAAGACTCCTTTTAAACGTTGATTGTGAAGGAGGAGAAGGAGCAATGGAAGGAGAAGTTTATATAGTGGATGTTCATTAAGTATATTATATCCTAAATGCTACCTTAAACGTTTCTGCCATTTCAATTTCTTCGAGGACTTTGGCTTTTTAATCTGCCAGTCAGATATTTTGGGGTCTTAAAATCTAAGGCGCACTTCGCCAGCCCAAAGAGCTGATGAAGGAAGGAGCTTGCGGGCCCCAAACTCAGGCAAAAAGAAATAGAAAGCGTGAACTGTGGTTAGTCATTCCAGTCTGCAACTGAAAGCGTTTGCGCATAGTCGTAGTCGCCTAGATATAGAGATTATACTTTCATTGTACAAATCGCTAAGATTTGACTGGACAGAATTTTGATTCTTACACAAAAGATAGGTAGGCATCAGCTCCCTGTGAGGTGTTCTATTTCGTTTTCACCTCTCTTCGTTTATCACAAGGGTCCAAAAGTTCACGTGTGAACCACAGCTTCTTCTTTGGCCGGTGCTTTCCAAGGATCTCCGTGGCGGCATCTGTTACAGCTGAGTTGAAGGTGGTGGTCATGGTGTTGATATCTACTTCACCACCTCCCAAAATGAGCCGTGGTGCAAATTTCCCTCAAATTGTGGCCTGAAATATTTCCGCCACCTCCGGGACTTGCAGTTTGTCCAGGTCGAACTTCAGTCTGGTGCACTTTGCTGTGTTTACTCTCTTCAAGTGGAGCCGGAAAGACATCATCACGAGATCTGCTATATATAGATCTGATGATATATAGACCTGATGATATATAGACCTAATATATGTGATGAAAAAACGGAAACTCCGATGGTATAGCTACGTCACCAGATCATCAGGTCTTGCAAAGACCATCCTGCAAGGCACAGTGCAAGGAGGTAGAAGAAGAGGGAGACTGAAAAAGAGGTGGGAGGACAACATTCGAGAATGGACTGGTTTGACACTGAGCGAAACAATTAGGGTTGCTGAGGACAGGGAAAGATGGAGTATGCTGCTTAAACGATCATCTGTGGTGCCCGTACGACCTCCGAGTTACGGGATAGGATAGGATAGGATAGGACACAAAAGATAGTTGGCCGATTTGAGATACATCCAAAATGCCAACTTGCATTTGCGCCATGCCAAGTGCCCGGGGAAACTGAGCCACAATGAGCGACCTCTTTGTTCAATTAAAGCCTGTCTCCAGTACTTTTTTCACTCTCTCTCTCTCTCTCTCTCTCTCTCTCTCAATCTCGCTCTCTCTCTCGCTCTCTCTCTCTCTCTTATGACTCTCTCTCTCTCTCTCTCTCTCTCTCTCTCTCTCAATCTCGCTCTCTCTCGCTCTCTCTCTCTCTCTTATGAAAAAATGAGAGGATCCTTTAACGCGTCGCTGCAGAGACATGGGAGAAGTGAACTACCGATTAAGAGTCATTAAAAAAGTAGATTCTCGTTAAAACATTATCTACGAGTCACCATAGAGAAGCAAATCAGCGTTCTTCTGCACTGCCAAGCGAGTGTCCTAACATTGAGCCATTCTGCATGGCACTCCAGAAGAACATGAATACAAAGCTGGCTTCCATAATGAAAGCGTCGACCAAGGTTAAAAGGAATGAACCCTAAAGTTTTATGAACGAACCCTATGAGCTAGCAGAGACACTTAATCTGATAGGTTTTAACAGGTAGGTAGTTTCACTACGATTTATATGACCCCCCCCCCCCCTCGTCTTTTCCCCTCCTGCAATACTCATTGCAATCGTATCATAGAGATGCACATCTGCAGCAAGATTCGTTCATATTCATTGTCCAGACCACCACCGTCTTAACTGCTCAAAACGCAAGCTTTTAACACAGTCAGCGTGGCAGAGACGGCGATAAGGCATGAATTATTGCTAGAGAAATATATATCTTTTTCTGTTATCGCACAATACTCCTATAGAGTCAGGGTGTAAACAGGAATTACTGCATCAGCCAGAGTGGCGAAATAACCAAGTATTTTTGTTTTGCCCTACCCCCACATATCTGAAAATACTTTGGTATAGTCGGGCATCGGAACGAGAACAAAATGTCTGTCTGTCGGTCGGTCGGTCGGTCGATCTGCTGCAGGCCATATTTCAAGAACCATTCAACTGTTTTGCTCTTAATGGAAACATTACCAGGTTTATAGTGGCCATCTGTCCCGTAACATTTTAATTTCACATCCTCAAAGGACAAGGTCGTTAGGTCAATTCCTTGCTGATACAGTTTTGCTCTATAGGTTATATCACATGGAATTACCTTTGTAAAATATTTATTTGCGATTTTTTTTCGATGTTTTTGCTACTTTCAGCTAAATAATCTTTATATAGAAGCATATTTTTCTAAATGATCATTTGTTTATAAACAATGTAAGATTTCTCTAAATAATATATTTTCTCCGTAAATAACTTATTATTTACCTAAACAATAAATGTTTTACGTACATGTAAATAAATCATGATATAGGTGTATGAGGCATTGTTGCTAAATAAGGAATTATTGACATATATATAATGCATTATTTAGCAGTGTTACACTCCGTTTGATGTTGGTGTTTTCTATCAGTATCTGATTCAGCCCCGATGCTTGAATTCCTGATAGTTGTGTAACTCAGATTCGTTTATTCACGCAGCCCGTCCAAACAGCATACAATTCACAAAGTCGACGTATGAAGTTTTCCACTTTTATTCAGCACACATCAACAACTGCATACAATTCTCAACTCAACTCAACAACTTTCACAGCAACTCTCCAAATCACTATCAACAACTTTACTATCTCGGCACACGATTAAATAACCTCTCTCTTTTCTCGAACAATTTGGTATATGGTAGAAATGACGCACTGCCACCAATCGAACTAAAGATCGTCATCACTGACTTACGTCATTCACATTTTCTCTACTTCCGGGAACATTCACGACCTTCGATATCCATCCGGAAATTTCTATCAAGAGTAAACACGCAGATCCAGAATATTCTACATCAATATCGACCAACAAAAATTATCAACGTTATACAAAACCTCTCCAAACAACAATGCAAACTCAAATCAAAGGTAAATAAACTCCATTATTGAATACTTTGCAAAACGAAACGATTAGATCTATCGTGCGCGCTTTCGACATACTTTCGTACGCGTTTCAACGTAACAAGCAGAATTTGCAAAATAAGATATTATTTAGAAGATGCTTCTAAATTAATATTATTTAGCTAAAATAATATAAGTAATACATATTTTACAAAAGGGAATACCATAATATCAGCCTTGGCTAACCGATCTTTCATGAGATGTTGTTGTTATGTTATATCAGTTTATAGTCCCTTCTCTTCCCGATAAGGATTTTCAGAGAGGAGACTCTGATTTTCATGAGATTTCATATCCAGGCCTTTTATCTCATGGCCTTTGAAGGCCATTGGTCGGTCAATCGGTCGGTCGGTACTTAACCTTTTTGGGGGACACGGAACACGTTTTCACCTTATTTCAATTATAAATTCACCAATAAGACTTTAATTGTATGAACTATGTAGATAAGTTAACTACTATTAAGCCTGTTATGTAATTCATATTTGCACTTTCTCAAAAATCAAGGTCGCTTAGGTTCATTAGTTTGTAAACAAGTCGAGCGCTCTACACTAGCTAAACGGATTTTTGATCAAAGTTAGCTTGCAGATAGTTTAGAGAGTGGCCAATCGTTCCATGATTTCATTTTGCTTCTTTAGGATAAACCCAATACAGAACCTCGAACAGTCATCTCTTTTGAAAATGTTTGGTTTTCATCAGTGTATGGGAGTGTCTACAAATACATTTGAATGCCTTGCCATCTTGTTTTTGGTGTAGTTTTGCGTGCGTTGGACGCTAGTTTATGGGCAGTTAGGAAAGAACAACGCTACGCGCGAATACATGGGTGATCGAAACTGCGATTTTCCTTCTCATAGGAAGGATTACAATAATATAAGATGGAATTGGATATTTACTCTCTGTCTGTTTCTCTCTGTCTCTGTCTCTATCTGTCTCTGTCTCTCTGTGTCTGTCTCTCTTTCTCTCTTATTTGAAACAGCGGTATTTTCCGAACAATATTGCGAACAATGCAGTCATTTTAAGTGGTTTCAGTGTGTCACAGGGCAGTCTGTGATGAAAGCCGAGCAGTCTGTGTGTGAAGAGTATAAGGGCGGGGGTAGTAACTGCGTGATTATCTGTCACGAACTGGTTAGTCTTAACTCTGCTTATTGACTATTTAGCATGTGTAGTCATTGTACCCTTAGAGAGTCAGTAAGCTACACAGCAGCAATTAAGATTACACAGCAGACCACACACAGCGAGCCACCCACATCGCAGTGAGTCAGCACTTGAGCTTTGAATCGGACCGTTTTAACCAATCAGAGCAGGCTCAGTGGGTAGAGCAGTTTGACTGGGTCCGAGCCTAACACAGTTTGAATCAGTCGTGTGTGAGACGAGGAAGAAGTAACATCTCCTTAGCTAGCAGAGAACTATCTTCACTCATAGACCAGGAAGCAGGACTTAGAATCTCAGAATTCTATTTAGTCAACACGGGCCTGAACTTGTCAAACAGGTAAATGAACACCCTTCTGTTTCATCGTGATATATTTATATTATTGTTGAAATTATGTTTGTGGAATTTGCTATGCATAAATGTGAATTGTTAATCCGAATTTGCCGTACCACGTGGAAGAGCCGACCACGAGGCGAAACACGACCGGTTGCGCCGCCATGTTGTATCCCGTACGGAACCACTGTTGTTTAACTTATATGTATGTTTGCAGACCAGTGGCTGTACCACTGAATGTTTATAATATTATTAATTCTGTATGTGTATAGTTAGACACGATTGATATTTATGTATGTATAGGAATTTAGAGTGAGATTCCAGTGGAACCCGGAAGTAGCAGAATGTTCGTCGCTTATGTATAGAGATGTGGAGCTATCACTGAGGGCTACTTGGCTTTCAGTGAGACGCTCTGCACAAACCGATTATTCAGGGTTGTGCAGAATTTCGTCTCTTATATTACAGACGAGCAGGCGAGCTATCCCGAGCTATCCCCACTCCACAGAAACGACTAGTTGGTTGAGGAGACTCTGCCGCACAAGCCGGAAAGAGCTACCTTGAAAAACCCCCTACAAGACCCCACAGCGTGGCAAGGGAACCCAACTACACAACTACCCAGGTGGACCAGAAGCTACCTCACAGAAGGACTTCGCACGCTCCATCTAGCAGTTAAGTGAACACGCGAAGGTGCACTTAAACTGATCATAACAGGACCACAGTAGTCCAACTCTTCAGAAACTGTAAAACGGACCACAGTAGTCCAAATCTACATGAAATATTATAGCAAGTGCCCGAGGAAGATATAACAGCTGCCTAGACTATCAGCGATCGAACTATTAGCAGTGACTGAGACTTTTTAAGTTAGATTAGTACTTAGAGAATCTTGTATAGAGTAGAAGAAATAAATGTGTGATTTTAACTGTTATCAAGTGGCTGGACTACATATGATTCATAGCCGTGTGAAAGCTAGTGTGACAGGAATCTTTTACCATTTTTCTATCTATTTCTGTACCCCAACCTTAACACAGAACGAGCTAAACAAATAAATTTATTAAAGTAATTCATAGGGTGACTTACTAGCAGTTCCCACCGAATAAACGTGAGGGTCCATAATTCCATTGTGCAGAGCCCATAAACCCCACGTGACACTATAATTGTCGAGCCTAGCCAGGATCTGTGTATAATAGGAATTGGGTATAATCGGACCTTAGTACAATAAAATTAGATAACAGTAGGAGTAGTAGAATAACTTAGAATAGTGGTAACAAGGACTGATCAGTTGGGTGCACTATTCTTTAGTTAAAAACTTTTTTGCTTCAAATATTTTTGTGCCTGTATGTTGCATTGTTCTTTTGCAGGTTTTGCTTACATAACTGTTGTATGCCATTTGACTCTTGTTTTATTCTATTATTGATTCCGAATTGTATGGTCTTTGCATTGTTTTTATTGACTTGCAATATCGCTAGTGTTTTGGTATTCCACGTGATTCAGAGGTTGTTCATAGACACGTTTGGCAATGTCGGACCCAGTGGCCTTGAGATTGCGCTTCAAGGAATTAGGGGAAGCTTTACACTTAGCAGGGGGAGACCTAATTGCGTATATCAATGCAGAGGTAGAGAAGCAGGAAGCTAAGGCAGAGAGGGCAGCAGAGAGAGAGGCAAAGAAATTAGAAGCAGAGCAGAAGAAACTAGAGTTAGAAGCAGCAAGAGAGCAAAAGAAACTGGAACTAGAAGCAGAGCAAAAGAAAGCAGAGTTAGAAGCAGCAAGAGAACAGAAGAAATTAGAATTAGAAGGAGAACAGAAGAAGGCAGCATTAGCAGCAGAGAGAGAAGCAGAAGTTAGGAGATGGGAGTATGAGCGGGCAGAAAAAGAAAAAGAAAGGGCAGAAAAAGAAAAAGAGAGGGAAGAAAAGGAAAAAGAAAGACAGCATGAGTTAGAGCTAAGAAGATTGGGATCAGGAGCTTCAAGTTCTTCCTCAACCCCTCCCCACTCAGATCAGCTAGAGGTAGCATCCAACCCTGTGCAAGGAATGTCATTTCCACTGGGAACATTCAATGAGAGAGAAGAAGGTCTAGATCTCTATCTGACTAGGTTTGAGCGTCTAGCAACAGAGTATAAACTAGATCCCACTCATTGGTCTTTTAAGCTTAGCCAAGGGCTTAGAGGAAAGGCTTATGACATCTACAGTAAGCTACCGACTGACAGAGTGACTGACTATCACAAAGTAAAAGAGGCACTCCTAACGGGATTCGAACTGACAGGAGAATGCTACCGGCAAAAGTTCCGCACCAATCGGAGAGTGAAAGGAGAGAGCTATGCGCAGTTCGCGGATCGGTTGTCCACAACGCTGGATAAGTGGATTAGCCAGTCAGCCACGGCTAAGACGTATGATGGACTGACAGAACTGTTAGTATGGGAACAGCTACGGGAAACCATGACCCCCGAGCTGAGGACATTCTCAGTAGAGCAGGGCGCGGAAAGACTAGAAGATCTGGTCAAGGTCGCAGATAGGTACGTGGCCGCACACGGAGAAGCCAAGAGCTTCAGGCGAGACCTAAAGCCTAACGGGAAAGAGGCACAGAAACGAAGCCCTAACCGGGAAGAGCGCACCGCGAATAAGCCGAATAACCCCAGACCTGGGCAGAATAAAGGACCCAACACGGAATTCGGGAAAAGAGGTCCCGCAGAACAGAGACGGTATTGTTCGTTCTGCAACAGAAACAATCACTCCACCGCAGAATGTTTCAAGTTGGCCGCACAACGTAGGGAAGAGCGCGAAAGCCGGCCAGCGCACAGAGTTCTAACTCAAAGTAGCGGTAACAAGCCACACACAATCGGAGATCACCCATCGGTGACAGACACGGTCAAGGTCAACGGTAAAGAAGCGAACTGTCTGTATGACAAAGGTCTATCATACGACGCGATAGTTAGCGAATCTCTTGTATCGCGCGCGGACTTGACGGACAAGACAGTCGACTTACAAGGAGCAGACTTGACGAAACCGACGACTACTTGCCCAATAGCTTGGATCGAAGTAGAGAGTAGGTACGTCACAGGACGAATCCAAGCAGCTGTTTTACAGAAACCCCTGTATGATCTAGTGCTAGGTTGTAGGTATGTGTTCTTAGGCACGCCCCCTAAAACTGTAGAGATAGCTGCAGTGCAAACCAGGGCCCAAGCTAAAACCCAACCACCCCAGCCCGAGTTCGCTCCGAATCCAGGACTCGAAGAGATCAAAACAGCACAGAAAGAAGACACCTCGATAGCGAAGTGCTTCCAGAAGCTACCCAAGGCGCACACACCCCCGCACAAGGGAGACTTCTACATGGAAGAGGGAGTTCTACATCGACAAGGAGATGGAGATCACACCCAACTAGTACTACCAGCCACCCTTCGAGCCCAAGTACTAGAACTAGGCCACAGCATGCCACTCAGCGGACACATGGGAATTGGAGCCACAGTGCAGAGAATCAGCGCACACTACTATTGGCCAGGAATCACGGAGGATGTCAAGCGCTACGTGAAATCTTGCCACCAATGTCAACGATATTCCCCGCGACATCACACCGTACCAGTTACCTTAGGACCATCGGTAGTAGTCGGCGTGCCATTCCAGCAAGTCTCAGTAGACATAGTAGGACCACTGCCCATGACCAAGAAGAGGAACAGATTTCTACTCACACTCGTCGACGCATGTACGATGTGGTGCGAAGCAGTCCCGTTGCCAGCGATCGACACCAAGAAGATTGCAGATGCACTCATCGCCATCTTTACCAGAGTCGGATTCCCGGACAGCATTAGAACGGACAACGGATCTCAGTTCACCGGCCGCCTGATGCAAGACGTGTTCGAGTTGATACAAGTCCATCACATTCGCACCCCCCCATACCACCCAGCCAGCAACGGACAAGTAGAAAGACTGAATGGAACCCTTCTCACCATACTCAGGAAAGTCGCCGACGACAATCCAGAAGCGTGGGACACCTACGTGAATGCGGCACTGCTCGCATATAGAGAAACGCCCCATGCAGCCACAGGCTACACCCCGTCAACATTGCTATTCGGCAGACCTCTAGCAGGACCGCTAGAAGCCCTACGCAGAAGTTGGACGGAGGCCAAGATAGACGACACACCAAGAGGTGCCACCAAGTACGTCGCAGACCTGCAGGAAACCCTCAAAGCAACGTGGAAGAAAGCTGGTGAAGCACTGAAGAAGGCAAGAGCCCGTCAGGCGAAGTACTACAACCGCCACGCGAAGGACAGAGAACTGCAAGTCGGCGATCAAGTGCTACTCTTACTTCCAAGTGGAACCAACAAGCTGGACATCGCTTGGAGAGGACCGTACCGGGTGACTGCCAAGAAATCCAAGACAGTCTACCAAGTAGAGGTGAACGGGAGAGCCCGATACCACCACATCAATCTCCTCAAGAAGTATACGGACCGACCAGCGACCCCCAGCACTCACAACTTGTTAGCCATCGCCATCGCGGAAGAAGGAGAAAGCATGGAGACCAATGCAGTAGAGTATCCCCTGCACTCCAAGGAAACCTACAAAGACGTGATACTCAACGGAGACCTAGCCGCTAACCAGCGACAGCAAGTACTACAGGTCATTCGACAACATCAGACTGTGCTAACAGACCGACCAGGGAGGACAGACCTCGTCGAAGTAACCTTAACGGTGACCGACCCACCACCCGTCCGCCAGAAGCTCTACCCGATGCCACTGTCGCAGCAGCGAGCCATCAAGGAAGAGATAGACACCTTACTGGCAGCCGGAATCATCTCAGAGTCTACCTCACCCTACAGCGCAGGCACGGTATTGTTGCGAAAACCCAACGGAGAGCACCGACTGTGCATCGACTTCAGACTCCTGAATGCCGTAACGCAATTCCAGCCAGAGCCACTCCCGGACCAGACAGACCTATTTGCCAAGCTACATCGAGCGAAGTACTTCTCACGCATCGACCTCAGCAAAGGATACTACCAGATACCAGTACAACCACAAGTCCGAAAGTACCTAGCGTTTAGCACTATGGAAGGACACTTCGAATTCAACGTGCTTCCATTCGGACTCCACAACGCACCCAGCATCTTCAGCGCAATGATGCGAAAACTCCTGGCACCCCTGAGCAGCGAGCACCTACATTCGTTTATGGACGACATCCTCATCGCAACACCTACGTGGGAGGAACATGTCACGCTCCTACAACAACTACTCGCACGCCTCAGAGACACAGGATTGACGGCAAGACCCACCAAATGTCAGATTGGATTCACAGAACTAGAATTTCTGGGACACACCATCAGTCAAGGAAGCCTGCGACCGGTAGAAAAGACAGTGAAACGCCTACTCGACGCTCCTAGGCCCAAGACAAAGAAGGAAGTGCAGTCGTTTCTAGGACTATGCGGCTTCTACCAGAAGTTCATCCCCAACTACAACAGCATCGCCGTACCACTGACAAATGGAACCCGGAAAATCGCCCCGGACAAAGTTGTATGGACAGCCGAATGCGAGACAGCATTCCAAACACTCAAGGACAGAATGACATCGGCGCCAGTACTCCACCTACCCGATTTGACTCAGCCATTCGTTCTTCGCACCGACGCAAGCGACTTAGGCCTCGGAGCAGTACTGCTACAGCGCGACCCCAAGAATGCGGAGACGCTATTCCCTGTCGCCTACGCCAGCAGAAAATTGAGACCCGCCGAGACCCACTACGCCACGTCGGAGAAAGAATGTCTTGGACTAGTCTGGGCCATACAGAAGTTTCAACTCTACCTGTATGGGACCCACTTCACAGTTCAGGTGGACCATCAACCACTATCGTTCCTGGCAGCCTCCAAGTCTTTGAACTCTCGCCTGATGCGATGGGCACTCACCCTTCAGGCATACTCATTCCAAATCGAGTACATCCCCGGCAAGGAAAACCACGGAGCCGACTACCTCAGTCGCCATCTCGTGGAGGACACAGCAGCTGTCGCACACCCAACACAACTAAGGGCCACAGCACCAGAATTCGTCCCCGCCCAATAAAACCCTGTCACTAGTGTCCATAGCTACCTGGCACAGCATTGCAGCTCAGGTAGAGCAACTTAATTAGTTTGTAAATAGGACCCTAGGATAGTGCAGTGTTAAACTAGGCTCTGTAGTAGAAAAAGGTCGAATCCAGTAGTCATCGCCTTTTTTCAGTTGAGGGAGCCTGTCACGAACTGGCTAGTCTTAACTCTGCTTATTGACTATTTAGCATGTGTAGTCATTGTACCCTTAGAGAGTCAGTAAGCTACACAGCAGCAATTAAGATTACACAGCAGACCACACACAGCGAGCCACCCACATCGCAGTGAGTCAGCACTTGAGCTTTGAATCGGACCGTTTTAACCAATCAGAGCAGGCTCAGTGGGTAGAGCAGTTTGACTGGGTCCGAGCCTAACACAGTTTGAATCAGTCGTGTGTGAGACGAGGAAGAAGTAACATCTCCTTAGCTAGCAGAGAACTATCTTCACTCATAGACCAGGAAGCAGGACTTAGAATCTCAGAATTCTATTTAGTCAACACGGGCCTGAACTTGTCAAACAGGTAAATGAACACCCTTCTGTTTCATCGTGATATATTTATATTATTGTTGAAATTATGTTTGTGGAATTTGCTATGCATAAATGTGAATTGTTAATCCGAATTTGCCGTACCACGTGGAAGAGCCGACCACGAGGCGAAACACGACCGGTTGCGCCGCCATGTTGTATCCCGTACGGAACCACTGTTGTTTAACTTATATGTATGTTTGCAGACCAGTGGCTGTACCACTGAATGTTTATAATATTATTAATTCTGTATGTGTATAGTTAGACACGATTGATATTTATGTATGTATAGGAATTTAGAGTGAGATTCCAGTGGAACCCGGAAGTAGCAGAATGTTCGTCGCTTATGTATAGAGATGTGGAGCTATCACTGAGGGCTACTTGGCTTTCAGTGAGACGCTCTGCACAAACCGATTATTCAGGGTTGTGCAGAATTTCGTCTCTTATATTACAGACGAGCAGGCGAGCTATCCCGAGCTATCCCCACTCCACAGAAACGACTAGTTGGTTGAGGAGACTCTGCCGCACAAGCCGGAAAGAGCTACCTTGAAAAACCCCCTACAAGACCCCACAGCGTGGCAAGGGAACCCAACTACACAACTACCCAGGTGGACCAGAAGCTACCTCACAGAAGGACTTCGCACGCTCCATCTAGCAGTTAAGTGAACACGCGAAGGTGCACTTAAACTGATCATAACAGGACCACAGTAGTCCAACTCTTCAGAAACTGTAAAACGGACCACAGTAGTCCAAATCTACATGAAATATTATAGCAAGTGCCCGAGGAAGATATAACAGCTGCCTAGACTATCAGCGATCGAACTATTAGCAGTGACTGAGACTTTTTAAGTTAGATTAGTACTTAGAGAATCTTGTATAGAGTAGAAGAAATAAATGTGTGATTTTAACTGTTATCAAGTGGCTGGACTACATATGATTCATAGCCGTGTGAAAGCTAGTGTGACAGGAATCTTTTACCATTTTTCTATCTATTTCTGTACCCCAACCTTAACACAGAACGAGCTAAACAAATAAATTTATTAAAGTAATTCATAGGGTGACTTACTAGCAGTTCCCACCGAATAAACGTGAGGGTCCATAATTCCATTGTGCAGAGCCCATAAACCCCACGTGACATTATCGTATGCGTGGTTATGCGTGCAAATCGAGATTCAACAGCTTAGATCGGCTAGCCAGTTTAGGAATTTGCTCACTATAGTCGGAACAGGTTTTGACAGAGTCACAGAGAGGACGCGCGGTCTTGTTTCTCTGGAGTTGTTTTTGTTCTGGAAGTAAGGGAGGGACAGTTATTGACGTAAATAATAGCTGGTTCCAAAAGGAATACTAGTTGGAAGTATTACAGTTGTGGTAGCAAGCTCGGGAAAGAGTGTAGCTCAAAATAACTAAGTTTTGTGTTTGTGGTAGGTTAGTGTTGAGGTTTTGTCCACTAACGGAAACTACTACGCACTGGATTACCTTAGTTGGAGTACTGTGTAGACAAGCAGGGGAAAGGGCTACAGGTACTATTACATTCGAACCGTGTGGGTAAGTGTGATGGTGGTATTTTTCCTCACTGTGCCAATAACCGAGGGCCGGCTGTTGGGGTGTTGAACGATAGCTGTGTGTGAGGCTGGGGGAGGATGAGGATGGTTGCACTGAGGAGAGGCAGAAGGAAGGAAGAGTGCGACTGAAGGTGGGAGAATGAGGGAGGAGAATGGGGGTGAAGTGTGATGAAGGTAGGATGGAAGTGGTTGCTGTTGTCGTGGTTGTGGTTGCTTGAGATGAATAATGTGTTGATGTTTACATGTATTCATTTGCAGCATTGCTCATTTCATGCATTCATAATTTCATTGAGTTTCATGAATTATGTGTTTGAGTACAAGTGACAATAATAGTAGTCAAGGGAAGGGAAGTGGACAGCAGTTGTGCCTCCTCAAGATGCAGAAGTTAGTGAGTGTAATAGGGGGGGGAGAGTGTGAGGAGGGAGGGGGACAGAATCAGGTGGACATGACATTAACAATACGACAAGCATGTTGCAGGTTCGAAAGTTCGTTCGTATTCATCAGCTCGTCACTGGGTAACGTGGATCGACGTTGACCAGCGTCGTGCGACAACGACGACGGCACTTGGTCGTGTGGACTGAACATCATCATCACCACCCGTTCGTCTTCGTCCGCATCATCGTCTACATCATCATCACTCCACAACCCCACCTTTCCCGTGGTGGTTGTGACGTCCGTGGACGGGACCTGGCCTCGACGTCGCAGTGTTAGCTGACTGGAGGAGTCCAGCTGGGAGACGTCGACGGTGGCAAGGCTGCCGCGACTACGGCGTCACCATCATCAGCATCATCATCGTCAGCGGCGAGAGGGAGCGGCGACGCCACTACGTTTGGACATCAACAGCAACAGTCGTTAACAGCTACGAGGAGGGGCGGATACCTTTACGGAGACTTCGACAGGGACGTCATACTGCCAGGTCGGCTCTTTCCTTGTTGTCCCTCTCTTAACACTCGAACCCCCCTTTTCGGTTGTTTACGTGCAACGGACATTTGCGGTGCACAGTCGATACACAGACGTGGTTGATTAGCAATCCTCGATCATCTGACATACCATTCCATTGTTCATCGACCCATTGATTGTTCCATCACCATTTTCTTCGTTTCATGTGTAAATGTTGTATGTGTATGAGTGTGTGGTATGAATGAATAAATAGCTTGAAAGTTGTATATATATTTGTTGTGTTTTCATCGCTTCCGTCTGCGGGTAATCGCCATTCTGTCTGAGTTGTCTGCATGTGGAAGTTGTTCGTTTGTGGCGTCTGCTCAGGGGGAGTCGTGGCGGTGACATATGGTGGAGATGCAGGGTAAATGAGTGTGCCCAGACGTGAAGTTGTCTTGTGATTGTCCTGTGGTGTCCGAGTGTGTGAGGCGTGATTCGGTGAGAGTGTGCACCCCAGCGGGTGGTTGGAGGGAGTCAGGTCGCTGTTTAGCGGAGGCTCACAGCCGGCATGGGTTCGACCACACGTGAGGGAAGGGGCCATTGCACTCTCCATCCGGTTCGCTACCTCGCGGGCCAGTTTCCACTGTTTGAGTGGGAGGAGGTGGGTGATAGGTTAGAGAGATAGCTTAGTTAGGTAAGTTAGTGTCTTAGGCTAGGCTAGGTTTAGGTAAGGTTCGTAGGTATTGTTGACTTGTTGTGGTTGTTGTTGCTTTCCTTGTAAGCAGGATGGCATCGATCGAGGAGGCTGAAGGGGTGTCACCGGTCGCGGCTCGTACGCGTTCTCGCGTGGGTGTCACGATGGACGAGCGGACGACGACGGCAGCGGCCGATACGGAAGTTACTGATCTACCTTCTGCGATCGAGCAGCGGAGATTGCCGGTCAGGTCATCGCGTCGTGGGTCAGTGGACGAGAAGTTGACGACGGTTGAAGCCAGAGACACAGTGAGTGATCCTTTTCTGACGGGATTTGGTGCGACTGGGGGATGTCAGCAGGCACCGACTTCTATGGAGACCAGGATCGCCTGAGCGACGCAACGAGGCCGAAGAGGTTAGAGACCAACACCTACCGTTCGATCTACAAGGTCGAGGCGGCACCGACGCCGAGGACAGGACCGTTCGCGGACGAGACGCCGATGGAGAGGATCCTGAGACTCGCCAAGCGCGAAGGATTGAAAGGTCAGGCGGCGTTAGACTACGCAATGGACCAAGCGGCGAGGGAGGAAGAAGCAAACCAGAGAGAGCGGGCGAGGGAGGAGGACGCGCACCAGAGGGAACCTCAGACGTCAGCTACCAGGGCACTGTACCACTGATACCGCCGCGAGCGAGCGAAGGACCGGGGGACGTCCAGATAGACCCGACACTGTCTGCACTTCACCAGAGCCAACTACGGGAAGTGTGTCAACGGTATGCCAGTCAGCTGACAGATCTACGACAGCGCACCAACCTGGACGTGTGCGAGGTGGTGTTGACCGACGACAGCCCTGAGCGTATACGTCAGCATCCGCCACCATTTTCACCGATGGAAGTCGTCAAGGGTGAAGTGGAATCGATGCTGGAGTTGGGAGTTATCAAGCCTTGTACATTGCCGTACAGCGCACCGATCGTGCGGGTAAGGAAGAAGGAAGAGGTCAACTGGACGGATGACTGCCAAAAAGCTTTCGATGACTTGAAGAGAGCGCTGACCAGTGAGCCAGTGGTCAAGTTACCGAACCTGGACAAGGAGTTCATCCTGAGGACGGACGCATCTGAGCAAGGGCTGGGAGCTGCGCTGATGCAAGAAACCGGTGAGGGTGTGCAGCCAGTGGGGTTTGCCAGCAAGAAGCTATTGCCAGCGGAGCGAAATTACTCCACCATTGTGAAGGAGTGTTTGGCAGTTGTGTGGGCAGTACAACGGTTTGAACCGTACTTGTTTGGACGGCACTTTTGGCTGGAGACGGACCATCGACCGCTGCAGTACCTGCAGAGGACTCACCTCAACAGTGCCAGACTCACCCGATGGGCTATGCAACTCCAGACCTACGTTTTCACAGTTCGGCCGATTCCAGGGAGAGACAACATCGAAGCGGATTTCCTCAGCAGATCTGACCCTGTGGAAGTTTAGGTTTAGAACTCTGCGTAGGTTCGTCTTGGGAGGGGGGTGTGTCACAGGGCAGTCTGTGATGAAAGCCGAGCAGTCTGTGTGTGAAGAGTATAAGGGCGGGGGTAGTAAGTGCGTGATTATCGTATGCGTGGTTATGCGTGCAAATCGTGATTCAACAGCGTAGATCGGCTAGCCAGTTTAGGAATTTGCTCACTATAGTCGGAACAGGTTTTGACAGAGTCACAGAGAGGACGTGCGGTCTTGTTTCTCTGGAGTTGTTTTTGTTCTGGAAGTAAGGGAGGGACAGTTATTGACGTAAATAATAGCTGGTTCTAAAAGGAATACTAGTTGGAAGTGTTACAGTTGTGGTAGCAAGCTCGGGAAAGAGTGTAGCTCAAAATAACTAAGTTTTGTGTTTGTGGTAGGTTAGTGTTGAGGTTTTGTCCACTAACGGAAACTACTACGCACTGGATTACCTTACTTGGAGTACTGTGTAGACAAGCAGGGGAAAGGGCTACAGGTACTATTACATTCGAACCGTGTGGGTAAGTGTGATGGTGGTATTTTTCCTCACTGTGCCAATAACCGAGGGCCGGCTGTTGGGGTGTTGAACGATAGCTGTGTGTGAGGCTGGGGGAGGATGAGGATGGTTGCACTGAGGAGAGGCAGAAGGAAGGAAGAGTGCGACTGAAGGTGGGAGAATGAGGGAGGAGAATGGGGGTGAAGTGTGATGAAGGTAGGATGGAAGTGGTTGCTGTTGTCGTGGTTGTGGTTGCTTGAGATGAATAATGTGTTGATGTTTACATTTATTCATTTGCAGCATTGCTCATTTCATGCATTCATAATTTCATTGAGTTTCATGAATTATGTGTTTGAGTACAAGTGACAATAATAGTAGTCAAGGGAAGGGAAGTGGACAGCAGTTGTGCCTCCTCAAGATGCAGAAGTTAGTGAGTGTAATAGGGGGGGGGAGAGTGTGAGGAGGGAGGGGGACAGAATCAGGTGGACATGACATTAACAATACGACAAGCATGTTGCAGGTTCGAAAGTTCGTTCGTATTCATCAGCTCGTCACTGGGTAACGTGGATCGACGTTGACCAGCGTCGTGCGACAATGACGACGGCACTTGGTCGTGTGGACTGAACATCATCATCACCACCCGTTCGTCTTCGTCCGCATCATCGTCTACATCATCATCACTCCACAACCCCACCTTTCCCGTGGTGGTTGTGACGTCCGTGGACGGGACCTGGCCTCGACGTCGCAGTGTTAGCTGACTGGAGGAGTCCAGCTGGGAGACGTCGACGGTGGCAAGGCTGCCGCGACTACGGCGTCACCATCATCAGCATCATCATCGTCAGCGGCGAGAGGGAGCGGCGACGCCACTACGTTTGGACATCAACAGCAACGGTCGTTAACAGCTACGAGGAGGGGCGGATACCTTTACGGAGACTTCGACAGGGACGTCATACTGCCAGGTCGGCTCTTTCCTTGTTGTCCCTCTCTTAACACTCGAACCCCCCTTTTCGGTTGTTTACGTGCAACGGACATTTGCGGTGCACAGTCGATACACAGACGTGGTTGATTAGCAATCCTCGATCATCTGACATACCATTCCATTGTTCATCGACCCATTGATTGTTCCATCACCATTTTCTTCGTTTCATGTGTAAATGTTGTATGTGTATGAGTGTGTGGTATGAATGAATAAATAGCTTGAAAGTTGTATATATATTTGTTGTGTTTTCATCGCTTCCGTCTGCGGGTAATCGCCATTCTGTCTGAGTTGTCTGCATGTGGAAGTTGTTCGTTTGTGGCGTCTGCTCAGGGGGAGTCGTGGCGGTGACATATGGTGGAGATGCAGGGTAAATGAGTGTGCCCAGACGTGAAGTTGTCTTGTGATTGTCCTGTGGTGTCCGAGTGTGTGAGGCGTGATTCGGTGAGAGTGTGCACCCCAGCGGGTGGTTGGAGGGAGTCAGGTCGCTGTTTAGCGGAGGCTCACAGCCGGCATGGGTTCGACCACACGTGAGGGAAGGGGCCATTGCACTCTCCATCCGGTTCGCTACCTCGCGGGCCAGTTTCCACTGTTTGAGTGGGAGGAGGTGGGTGATAGGTTAGAGAGATAGCTTAGTTAGGTAAGTTAGTGTCTTAGGCTAGGCTAGGTTTAGGTAAGGTTCGTAGGTATTGTTGACTTGTTGTGGTTGTTGTTGCTTTCCTTGTAAGCAGGATGGCATCGATCGAGGAGGCTGAAGGGGTGTCACCGGTCGCGGCTCGTACGCGTTCTCGCGTGGGTGTTGTCACGAATTGGCTAGTTTAAACTCTGCCTATCGACTATTTAGCATTGTGTAGCCTTTGTAACAGTAGAGAGTTAGTACAGTACACAGTAGCAATTAAATTACAGCACACTGCGAGCCTGAGCCACACACACAGCGCAGTGACGTCAGCACTTGAGTTTTGAATATGAACATTTTACCCAATGAGAGCTTACGCAAAGCGGTTCGAGCCAGTTTGACTGGGTCCGAGCCTAACACATTTTTGGTCAGTTGGGAGTAATACACCGAAGTGTTAACAGCTAGAAAGCTGGCAGAGAAATCTCTCTACACTTAGACCAGGAAGCAGGACTTAGGAATCGTAGAATTCTATCAAGTCACACGGGCCTGAACTTGTCAAACAGGTAAATGAACACCCTTCTGTTTCATCGTGATATATGTGTAGTATTGTTGAAATTATGTTTGAAGAATTTGCTATGCATAAATGTGAATTGTTAATCCGAATTTGCGTGACCATGTGGAAGAGCCTACCACGAGGCGAACCACGACCGGTTACGCCGCCATGTTGCATACCATACGGAACCACTGTTGTTTAACTTATATGTATGTTTGCAGACCAGTGGCTGTACCACTGAATGTTTATAATATTATTAATTCTGTATGTGTATAGTTAGCCACGTTTGATATTTATGTATGTATAGGAATTTAGAGTGAGATTCCAGTGGAACCCGGAAGTAGCAGAATGTTCGTCGCTTATGTATAGAGATGTGGAGCTATCACTGAGGGCTACTTGGCTTTCAGTGAGACGCTCTGCACAAACCGATTATTCAGGGTTGTGCAGAATTTCGTCTCTTATATTACAGACGGGCAGGCGAGCTATCCCGAGCTATCCCGAGCTATCCTGTGAACCCCACTCCACAGAAACAAGTTGGTTGAGGAACCTCTACCGCACAAGTCGGAACGAGCGACCCGGTAAAACTCCCTGTCAGACCCCACAGCGTGGCCAGGGAACCCAACTACACAACGACACAGGTGGACCAGAAGCTACCTCACAGAAGGACTTCGACCGCACCACCCGCCAGTTAAGTGTGTTATCCCAAGTGCACTTAAACTGATCAGAACAGGACCACAGTAGTCCAACTATTCAGAAACTCTAAAACGGACCACAGTAGTCCAAATCTACATGAGATATACTAGCGAGTGCCCGATGAAGATAGAACAGCTGCATAGACTATCAGCGATCGAACTATTAGCATTGAAAGAGACTTTTTAAGTTAGATTAGTACTTAGAGAACCTTGTATAGAGTAGAAGAAATAAATGTGTGATTTTAACTGTTATCAAAAGGCTGGACTACATATGATTCATAGCCGTGTGAAAGCTAGTGTGACAGTATTCTTTTACCTTTTTTCTTTCTATTTCTGTACCCCAACCTTAACACAGAACGAGCTAAACAAATAAATTTATTAAAGTAATTCATAGGGTGACTTACTAGCAGTTCCCACCGAATAAACGTGAGGGTCCATAATTCCATTGTGCAGAGCCCATAAACCCCACGTGACACTTTAATTGGCGAGCCTAGCCAGGATCTGTGTATAATAGGAATTGGGTATAAACGGATCTAAGTACAATAAAATTAGATAACAGTAGGAGTAGTAGAATAACTTAGAATAGTGGTAACATTGACTCAGTTTGGGTGCACTATTCTTTAGTTAAAAACTTTTTTGCTTCAATTATTTTTGTGTCTGTATGTTGCATTGTTCTTTTGCAGGTTTTGCTTAAGTAACTGTTGTATGCCATTTGACTCTTGTTTTATTCTATTATTGATTACGAATTTGATTGTCTTTGCATTGTTTTTATTGACTTGCAATATTGCTAGTGTTTTGGTATTCCACGTGATTCAGAGGGTGTTCATAGACACGTTTGGCAATGTCGGACCCAGTGGCCTTGAGATTGCGTTTCAAGGAATTGGGAGAAGCTTTACACTTAGCAGGGGCGGACCTAATTGCGTATATAAATGCAGAGGTAGAGAAACAGGAGGCTAAGGCAGAGAGAGCAGCAGAAAGGGAGGCGAAGAAACTAGCCTTAGAAGCAGAGCAGAAGAAACTAGCATTAGAAGCAGAACAGAAGAAACTCGAAGCAGATCAGAGAAAAGCAGAATTAGAAGCAGAGCAAAAGAAATTAGAAGCAGAGCAGAAGAAACTAGAATTAGAAGGAGAACAGAAGAAGGCAGCATTAGCAGCAGAGAGAGAAGCAGAAGTTAGGAGATGGGAGTATGAGAGGGCAGAAAAAGAAAAAGAGAGGGCAGAAAAAGAAAAAGAGAGGGCAGAGAAAGAAAAAGAGAGGGAAGAAAAGGAAAAAGAAAGACAGCATGAGTTAGAGCTAAGAAGATTGGGATCAGGAGCTTCAAGTTCTTCCTCAACCCCTTCCCACTCAGATCAGCTAGAGGTAGCATCCAACCCTGTACAAGGAATGTCATTTCCACTGGGAACATTCAATGAGAGAGAAGAAGGTCTAGATCTCTATCTGACTAGGTTTGAGCGCCTAGCAACAGAGTATAAACTAGATCCCACTCATTGGTCTTTCAAGCTTAGTCAAGGACTTAGAGGAAAGGCTTATGACATCTACAGTAAGCTACCGACTGACAGAGTGACTGACTATCACAAAGTAAAAGAGGCACTCCTAACGGGATTCGAACTGACAGGAGAATGCTACCGGCAAAAGTTCCGCACCAATCGGAGAGTGAAAGGAGAGAGCTATGCGCAGTTCGCGGATCGGTTGTCCACAACGCTGGATAAGTGGATTAGCCAGTCAGCCACGGCTAAGACGTATGATGGACTGACAGAACTGTTAGTATGGGAACAGCTACGGGAAACCATGACCCCCGAGCTGAGAACCTTCTCAGTAGAGCAGGGCGCGGAAAGACTAGAAGATCTGGTCAAGGTCGCAGATAGGTACGTGGCCGCACACGGAGAAGCCAAGAGCTTCAGGCGAGACCTAAAGCCTAACGGGAAAGAGGCACAGAAACGAAGCCCTAACCGAGAAGAGCGCACCGCGAATAAGCCGAATAACCCCAGACCTGGGCAAAATAAAGGACCCAACACGGAATTCGGGAAAAGAGGTCCCGCAGAACAGAGACGGTATTGTTCGTTCTGCAACAGAAACAATCACTCCACCGCAGAATGTTTCAAGTTGGCCGCACAACGTAGGGAAGAGCGCGAAAGCCGGCCAGCGCACAGAGTTCTAACTCAAAGTAGCGGTAATAAGCCACACACGATCGGAGATCACCCATCGGTGACAGACACGGTCAAGGTCAACGGAAAAGAAGCGAACTGTCTGTATGACACAGGTCTATCATACGACGCGATAGTCAGCGAGTCTCTTGTATCGCGCGCGGACTTGACAGACAAGACAGTCGACTTACAAGGAGCAGACTTGACGAAACCGACGACTACTTGCCCAATAGCTTGGATCGAAGTAGAGAGTAGGTACGTCACAGGACGAATCCAAGCAGCTGTTTTACAGAAACCCCTGTATGATCTAGTGCTAGGTTGTAGGTATGTGTTCTTAGGCACGCCCCCAAAAACTGTAGAGATAGCTGCAGTGCAAACCAGGGCCCAAGCTAAAACCCAACCACCCCAGCCCGAGTTCGCTCCGAATCCAGGACTCGAAGAGATCAAAACAGCACAGAAAGAAGACACCTCGATAGCGAAGTGCTTCCAGAAGCTACCCAAGGCGCACACACCCCCGCACAAGGGAGACTTCTACATGGAACAGGGAGTTCTACATCGACAAGGAGATGGAGATCACACCCAACTAGTACTACCAGCCACCCTTCGAGCCCAAGTACTAGAATTAGGCCACAGCATGCCACTCAGCGGACACATGGGAATTGGAGCCACAGTGCAGAGAATCAGCGCACACTACTATTGGCCAGGAATCACGGAGGATGTCAAGCGCTACGTGAAATCTTGCCACCAATGTCAACGATATTCCCCGCGACATCACACCGTACCAGTTACCTTAGGACCATCAGTAGTAGTCGGCGTGCCATTCCAGCAAGTCTCAGTAGACATAGTAGGACCACTGCCCATGACCAAGAAGAGGAACAGATTTCTACTCACACTCGTCGACGCATGTACGATGTGGTGCGAAGCAGTCCCGTTGCCAGCGATCGACACCAAGAAGATTGCAGATGCACTCATCGCCATCTTTACCAGAGTCGGATTCCCGGACAGCATTAGAACGGACAACGGATCTCAGTTCACCGGCCGCCTGATGCAAGACGTGTTCGAGTTGATACAAGTCCATCACATTCGCACACCACCATACCACCCCGCCAGCAACGGACAAGTAGAAAGACTGAATGGAACCCTTCTCACCATACTCAGGAAAGTCGCCGACGACAATCCAGAAGCGTGGGACACCTACGTGAATGCGGCACTGTTCGCATACCGAGAAACGCCCCATGCAGCCACAGGCTACACCCCGTCAACATTGCTATTCGGCAGACCTCTAGCAGGACCGCTAGAAGCCCTACGCAGAAGTTGGACGGAAGCCAAGATAGACGACACACCCAGAGGTGCCACCAAGTACGTCGCAGACCTGCAGGAAACCCTCAAAGCAACGTGGAAGAAAGCTGGTGAAGCACTGAAGAAGGCAAGAGCCCGTCAGGCGAAGTACTACAACCGCCACGCGAAGGACAGAGAACTGCAAGTCGGCGATCAAGTGCTACTCTTACTTCCAAGTGGAACCAACAAGCTGGACATCGCTTGGAGAGGACCGTACCGGGTGACTGCCAAGAAATCCAAGACGGTCTACCAAGTAGAGGTGAACGGGAGAGCCCGATACCACCACATCAATCTCCTCAAGAAGTGCACGGACCGACCAGCGACCCCCGGCACACACACATGGATGGCCATCGCCATCGCGGAAGAAGTTCATCCACAACTACAACAGCATCGCCGTCACACTGACAAATGGAACCCGGAAAATCGCCCCGGACAAAGTAGTATGGACAGCCGAATGCGAGACAGCATTCCAAACACTCAAGGACAGAATGACATCGGCGCCAGTACTCCACCTACCCGATTTGACTCAGCCATTCGTTCTTCGCACCGACGCAAGCGACTTAGGCCTCGGAGCAGTACTGCTACAGCGCGACCCCAAGAATGCAGAGACGCTATTCCCTGTCGCCTACGCCAGCAGAAAATTGAGACCCGCCGAGACCCACTACGCCACGTCGGAGAAAGAATGCCTTGGACTAGTCTGGGCCATACAGAAGTTTCAACTCTACCTGTATGGGACCCATTTCACAGTTCAGGTGGACCACCAACCACTATCGTTCCTGGCAGCCTCCAAGTCTTTGAACTCTCGCCTGATGCGATGGGCACTCACCCTTCAGGCGTACTCATTCCAAATCGAGTACATCCCCGGCAAGAAAACCACGGAGCCGACTACCTCAGTCGCCATCTCGTGGAGGACACAGCAGCTGTCGCCCACCCAACACAACTAAGGGCCACAGCACCAGAATTCGTCCCCGCCCAGTAATACCCTGTCACTAGTGTCCATAGCTACCTGGCACAGCATTGCAGCTCAGGTAGAGCAACTTACTTAGTTTGTAAATAGGACCCTAGGATAGTGCAGTGTTAAACTAGGCTCTGTAGTAGAAAAAGGTCGAATCCAGTAGTCATCGCCTTTTTTCAGTTGAGGGAGCCTGTCACGAATTGGCTAGTTTAAACTCTGCCTATCGACTATTTAGCATTGTGTAGCCTTTGTAACAGTAGAGAGTTAGTACAGTACACAGTAGCAATTAAATTACAGCACACTGCGAGCCTGAGCCACACACACAGCGCAGTGACGTCAGCACTTGAGTTTTGAATATGAACATTTTACCCAATGAGAGCTTACGCAAAGCGGTTCGAGCCAGTTTGACTGGGTCCGAGCCTAACACATTTTTGGTCAGTTGGGAGTAATACACCGAAGTGTTAACAGCTAGAAAGCTGGCAGAGAAATCTCTCTACACTTAGACCAGGAAGCAGGACTTAGGAATCGTAGAATTCTATCAAGTCACACGGGCCTGAACTTGTCAAACAGGTAAATGAACACCCTTCTGTTTCATCGTGATATATGTGTAGTATTGTTGAAATTATGTTTGAAGAATTTGCTATGCATAAATGTGAATTGTTAATCCGAATTTGCGTGACCATGTGGAAGAGCCTACCACGAGGCGAACCACGACCGGTTACGCCGCCATGTTGCATACCATACGGAACCACTGTTGTTTAACTTATATGTATGTTTGCAGACCAGTGGCTGTACCACTGAATGTTTATAATATTATTAATTCTGTATGTGTATAGTTAGCCACGTTTGATATTTATGTATGTATAGGAATTTAGAGTGAGATTCCAGTGGAACCCGGAAGTAGCAGAATGTTCGTCGCTTATGTATAGAGATGTGGAGCTATCACTGAGGGCTACTTGGCTTTCAGTGAGACGCTCTGCACAAACCGATTATTCAGGGTTGTGCAGAATTTCGTCTCTTATATTACAGACGGGCAGGCGAGCTATCCCGAGCTATCCCGAGCTATCCTGTGAACCCCACTCCACAGAAACAAGTTGGTTGAGGAACCTCTACCGCACAAGTCGGAACGAGCGACCCGGTAAAACTCCCTGTCAGACCCCACAGCGTGGCCAGGGAACCCAACTACACAACGACACAGGTGGACCAGAAGCTACCTCACAGAAGGACTTCGACCGCACCACCCGCCAGTTAAGTGTGTTATCCCAAGTGCACTTAAACTGATCAGAACAGGACCACAGTAGTCCAACTATTCAGAAACTCTAAAACGGACCACAGTAGTCCAAATCTACATGAGATATACTAGCGAGTGCCCGATGAAGATAGAACAGCTGCATAGACTATCAGCGATCGAACTATTAGCATTGAAAGAGACTTTTTAAGTTAGATTAGTACTTAGAGAACCTTGTATAGAGTAGAAGAAATAAATGTGTGATTTTAACTGTTATCAAAAGGCTGGACTACATATGATTCATAGCCGTGTGAAAGCTAGTGTGACAGTATTCTTTTACCTTTTTTCTTTCTATTTCTGTACCCCAACCTTAACACAGAACGAGCTAAACAAATAAATTTATTAAAGTAATTCATAGGGTGACTTACTAGCAGTTCCCACCGAATAAACGTGAGGGTCCATAATTCCATTGTGCAGAGCCCATAAACCCCACGTGACAGGTGTCACGATGGACGAGCGGACGACGACGGCAGCGGCCGATACGGAAGTTACTGATCTACCTTCTGCGATCGAGCAGCGGAGATTGCCGGTCAGGTCATCGCGTCGTGGGTCAGTGGACGAGAAGTTGACGACGGTTGAAGCCAGAGACACAGTGAGTGATCCTTTTCTGACGGGATTTGGTGCGACTGGGGGGATGTTAGCAGGCACCGACTTCTATGGAGACCAGGATCGCCTGAGCGACGCAACGAGGCCGAAGAGGTTAGAGACCAACACCTACCGTTCGATCTACAAGGTCGAGGCGGCACCGACGCCGAGGACAGGACCGTTCGCGGACGAGACGCCGATGGAGAGGATCCTGAGACTCGCCAAGCGCGAAGGATTGAAAGGTCAGGCGGTGTTAGACTACGCAATGGACCAAGCGGCGAGGGAGGAAGAAGCAAACCAGAGAGAGCGGGCGAGGGAGGAGGACGCGCACCAGAGGGAACCTCAGACGTCAGCTACCAGGGCACTGTACCACTGATACCGCCGCGAGCGAGCGAAGGACCGGGGGACGTCCAGATAGACCCGACACTGTCTGCACTTCACCAGAGCCAACTACGGGAAGTGTGTCAACGGTATGCCAGTCAGCTGACAGATCTACGACAGCGCACCAACCTGGACGTGTGCGAGGTGGTGTTGACCGACGACAGCCCTGAGCGTATACGTCAGCATCCGCCACCATTTTCACCGATGGAAGTCGTCAAGGGTGAAGTGGAATCGATGCTGGAGTTGGGAGTTATCGAGCCTTGTACATTGCCGTACAGCGCACCGATCGTGCGGGTAAGGAAGAAGGAAGAGGTCAACTGGACGGATGACTGCCAAAAAGCTTTCGATGACTTGAAGAGAGCGCTGACCAGTGAGCCAGTGGTCAAGTTACCGAACCTGGACAAGGAGTTCATCCTGAGGACGGACGCATCTGAGCCAGGGCTGGGAGCTGCGCTGATGCAAGAAACCGGTGAGGGTGTGCAGCCAGTGGGGTTTGCCAGCAAGAAGCTATTGCCAGCGGAGCGAAATTACTCCACCATTGTGAAGGAGTGTTTGGCAGTTGTGTGGGCAGTACAACGGTTTGAACCGTACTTGTTTGGACGGCACTTTTGGCTGGAGACGGACCATCGACCGCTGCAGTACCTGCAGAGGACTCACCTCAACAGTGCCAGACTCACCCGATGGGCTATGCAACTCCAGGCCTACGTTTTCACAGTTCGGCCGATTCCAGGGAGAGACAACATCGAAGCGGATTTCCTCAGCAGATCTGACCCTGTGGAAGTTTAGGTTTAGAACTCTGCGTAGGTTCGTCTTGGGAGGGGGGTGTGTCACAGGGCAGTCTGTGATGAAAGCCGAGCAGTCTGTGTGTGAAGAGTATAAGGGCGGGGGTAGTAACTGCGTGATTATCGTATGCGTGGTTATGCGTGCAAATCGTGATTCAACAGCGTAGATCGGCTAGCCAGTTTAGGAATTTGCTCACTATAGTCGGAACAGGTTTTGACAGAGTCACAGAGAGGACGTGCGGTCTTGTTTCTCTGGAGTTGTTTTTGTTCTGGAAGTAAGGGAGGGACAGTTATTGACGTAAATAATAGCTGGTTCCAAAAGGAATACTAGTTGGAAGTGTTACAGTTGTGGTAGCAAGCTCGGGAAAGAGTGTAGCTCAAAATAACTAAGTTTTGTGTTTGTGGTAGGTTAGTGTTGAGGTTTTGTCCACTAACGGAAACTACTACGCACTGGATTACCTTACTTGGAGTACTGTGTAGACAAGCAGGGGAAAGGGCTACAGGTACTATTACATTCGAACCGTGTGGGTATGTGTGATGGTGGTATTTTTCCTCACTGTGCCAATAACCGAGGGCCGGCTGTTGGGGTGTTGAACGATAGCTGTGTGTGAGGCTGGGGGAGGATGAGGATGGTTGCACTGAGGAGAGGCAGAAGGAAGGAAGAGTGCGACTGAAGGTGGGAGAATGAGGGAGGAGAATGGGGGTGAAGTGTGATGAAGGTAGGATGGAAGTGGTTGCTGTTGTCGTGGTTGTGGTTGCTTGAGATGAATAATGTGTTGATGTTTACATGTATTCATTTGCAGCATTGCTCATTTCATGCATTCATAATTTCATTGAGTTTCATGAATTATGTGTTTGAGTACAAGTGACAATAATAGTAGTCAAGGGAAGGGAAGTGGACAGCAGTTGTGCCTCCTCAAGATGCAGAAGTTAGTGAGTGTAATAGGGGGGGAGAGTGTGAGGAGGGAGGGGGACAGAATCAGGTGGACATGACATTAACAATACGACAAGCATGTTGCAGGTTCGAAAGTTCGTTCGTATTCATCAGCTCGTCACTGGGTAACGTAGATCGACGTTGACCAGCGTCGTGCGACAACGACGACGGCACTTGGTCGTGTGGACTGAACATCATCATCACCACCCGTTCGTCTTCGTCCGCATCATCGTCTACATCATCATCACTCCACAACCCCACCTTTCCCGTGGTGGTTGTGACGTCCGTGGACGGGACCTGGCCTCAATGTCGCAGTGTTAGCTGACTAGAGGAGTCCAGCTGGGAGACGTCGACGGTGGCAGGGCTGCCGCGACTACGGCGTCACCATCATCAGCATCATCATCGTCAGCGGCGAGAGGGAGCGGCGACGCCACTACGTTTGAACATCAACAGCAACGGTCCGTTAACAGCTACGAGGAGGGGCGGATACCTTTACGGAGACTTCGACAGGGACGTCATACTGCCAGGTCGGCTCTTTCCTTGTTGTCCCTCTCTTAACACTGGAACCCCCCTTTTCGGTTGTTTACGTGCAACGGACATTTGCGGTGCACAGTCGATACACAGACTTGGTTGATTAGCAACCCTCGATCATCTGACATACCATTCCATTGTTCATCGACCCATAGATTGTTCCATCACCATTTTCTTCGTTTCATGTGTAAATGTTGTATGTGTATGAGTGTGTGGTATGAATGAATAAATAGCTTGAAAGTTGTATATATATTTGTTGTGTTTTCATCGCTTCCGTCTGCGGGTAATCGCCATTCTGTCTGAGTTGTCTGCGTGTGGATGTTGTTCGTTTGTGGCGTCTGCTCAGGGGGAGTCGTGGCGGTGACACAGTGTAGCAATTAGGTAAGAATAATTACTGTCACTGGTTTCTGTGATGGCAATAAGGTGCGAACAATAAAAAGTTATTTAAACTGGTTTCAGTGAAAGCAATAAGGTATGAGCATTAAACTTATGTTAACTAGTTTCATGAAAAGTTATGAATAAGGTCTGAACAATAAAGACATTTTCACTGGTTTTAATTCAAGGCGGTTGGGTGTTTAATTTTGGCCATGTCATGTTGTACAGTTCTTTTTTGATGGGGATGAGCCCTATTGTATAACAATAATGGAAGAAAAATATTGTCCTTTATTGCAAGCTTTTGAGCTGGTTAGTGCAGTATATAAGAACCTTTGCTTTTCTTAGGTATTTCTTATTTATTTATTTATTTATTTATTTATTTATTTATTTATTTATTTATTTATTTTTTAATGTAATTCTTTCTTTATTTACTTATTAATTTATTTCCCACCGCAGTTCGCCTGGCATACCAAATACCCAAATTCAAATCCCGTGGTGGGCGAAATAAAACGTGGCCATTTTTCACTGTCCAGTTTAGCGGTATGATTGCTCTGGTGGTTCAGTGTTGATTTAGGTTCCTACCATTTGTTCCCTGGGACGGTTATCCCCGTCTGCCCTATCGTCAATGGTGGGTGTAGACGTTAAACCTCAACGTTCACTTTGGTATTTCTGACACGCTTTGAGCAACTTTTCTAAGCTTGGTATGTGCGCTAGATAAGAACAGCTTGCTTTTTCAACGTATTATTGGTCAGGTCATGCTAGATCTAGCAGACCCATTCTGGCTCTGACACCTCAGGGTTAGAATATAAGACTTAACACAGACGAAAAAGATAACGCTATCCGTTCGCCAGTCTGACAGAATCACAGACTGAATGAAGTCTGCTGTTCCACTATAGAAGACAGAGGTAATAAGATGGCAAGGCATTCAAATACATTTTCAGACCCTCACACACGTAGCGAACAAATAAGCATTTTTAAAAGTGTTACTTTTCTTGGAGGTGCTGCGACTCAGCTTCTTTCTAACGTAGCTCGAGGAAACCATAGAATGTGATAGGCCATAATAACCTGACCTATCAGCAAGCAAGCATTTATCAAACTCGGCTCAGCCAATTTTTAGATACAGGGCAAAACGTGTTTAGAAAATGATGAAGCACAATGACCTTGGCTTTTAAGGAAGTACAAATATACAAACGATTCAACATACTTAGCATTAATGTAGGTTTAGTTAAAGCATCCTCAAAGTATACCAAAACACAACAAAATCGCGTTAGCCGTTGTTGAGATACTGAGCAAAACAAACTATGCAACAAGATGACCATAGTGACCTTGACCTTTGCTGGGAGCAAATATGATGGCACGGAAAGCAGACCACTAACCTAGAAAATGTTCCTGTGAAGTTTGGTCAAAATCCGTTCAGTGGTACTTGAGGTTTGGCGTCCAACGGACCAACGAGCAGATGGACCGACAGATAGACCGACATTTTGGTCGTTCTGATTCCTCCCCGATTATTTCAAATTATTTCTAGATAAGCCTGGCCAAAAACAGAAAAGAGTACAGATGACAAGGAAGGATCCCAAATACTGTCAGTCACGACGAACATCGTTCCTATCCTGTCCTATCCTATCGCGTAACTCGAAGGTCGCAGGGGCACCACAGATGATCGTTTAACCAGCGTAATCCATCTTTTTCTTTCCTCAGCAACTCTCATGGCTTCGCTCAGTGTCAATCCAGTCCACCTCTTTTTCTATCTCTCTCTCGTTCTGCCTCCTTGCACCGTGCCTTGCAGGATGGTCTTTGCAAGGCCTGATGATCTGGTGAGGTGGCTATACCATGGGAGTTTCCGTTTCTTCACCACTATGGGCATGTCATCGTGTTCTCTAATAGCTTATGTGATGGTATGTCGGATTTGTGCTGGTTATAGGAAATGCCCAGAAGTCTTCTGTAGCACCTCATCTCCGCAAAACGGAGATTGGAGATTGCTCTACCCCCTATGCTGACTGTGCCTTCTTGATCTGCAAGGGCATCTGACACGATGATAAGAAGATGTTAAAGAGTGTTGGAAAGAGTAGGCATCCGTGACGCTCACCGATTGATGTTCTGAACCAGTTTCCGATGGCGCTATTGTGAAGGACTGCACTGGTAGCCTTGTCATACAGGCTTTTGATGACTTCAATAATTGTATGGCTGATGTTGTACACTCTCATGGTTGCCCACAGGGCTGCATGCCAGACTCGGTCAAACGCTTTCTTGAAGTCTACAAACAACTGATAGAGATGTTGTTGGTGCAGTAGGTATTTCTCGCAGATTATTCTGAGGTTGAAAATCTGTTTGGTGGTACTTCGCCCTGCCATAAATCCTGCTTGTTCTTCAGCTATGATATGTTCAGCTTGGGGTTTCAACCTGTTGAGTATTATTTTCAGGAGGACTTTGTTGGTGGTGCGGTAATTTTCACACTCCTGAAGGTTACCTTTTTTTAGAAGAGTGATGACAAGCGACTGTGTCCATGGTGTTGGCCACTCCCCACTCCGCCAGATCTTGTTACAGATATTGGTGAGAGCGTCAATCATCGCTTCTGCTCGTGCTTGAAGCAATTCCGCGGGTATGTTGTCCACTCCCGCTGACTTCCATTTCTTCAGTGAATCCACTACTGCCTTAACTTCTTCTCGGAGAATTGGGAGGATTTCTTCTTCTTCTCTGTTCTGGGGACATGCTATAACTGATGGGTCTCCGTTTGGTGCGTGGTTGTAAAGGTCAGAACAGTACTCTGCCCATCTCTCCAAGACTTCTTGTTCTTTCTGTAAGGCATATGCCAGACTTGCTTTGGATCGTGAAGACCTTGGGCTGTTTAACACTTGTCAGCCACTTCACAATCTGGTAGGCCTTATTGCTGTTGTTCTTGTTGAGACTGTTATCTATTTCCTGGCATTGATCTTCTATCCAGTTCTCATTTGCAGTGCGCATGCCTTTTCGGATGTCATTGTTAATTTTTTGATAGGCATCAGTTCCCTGTGAGGTGTTCTTGTTTTTTTTTTCATCTCTTTTCATTTATCACACAGATCCAAAGGTTCAGGTGTGATCCACGGTTTCTTCTTTGGGCGGTGCTTTCCAGGTTTCTCAGTGGTGGCATCTGTCACAACCGAGTTTGAAGGCGGTGGTCATGGTGTGAATATCTACTTCACCAGCTCCCAAAATGAGCAGTGGTGCAAATTTCCTTCCAATTGTGGCTTGAAATATTCTTGCCACCTCCTGGTCTTGCAGTTTGTACAGGTCGAACTTCAGTCTAGTGCACTTTGCTGTGTTTACTCTCTTCAAGAGGAGCCGGAAGGACATCATCACGAGATCGTGGCCACTTCCGATGTCTGCTCCTGGAAAAGTTA
>CM072511.1:83496198-83581198 GCA_036898135.1 Oncomelania hupensis | reverse complement strand
ATCGACACACCGAGTAACCTGAAACTTTGCATCACTCTTTACTTCCCAGTCTTAAGCAAACTCGGATAGTTTGCGATACTCAGGTGTAATTCAAGTATCGGCAATATCACTTTTTTGGGGAGACTTTTAGCACGGTGGTGATAATTTGCTAGAAAGTGTGATGCTTGTTCAGTCTCCAACATTTCATGGGCATCGTATTGCTATTATAGGTGGTGGTGATGATGAAGATGTGGTTGTTGTTGTTGTTGTTGTTGCTGCTGTTGTTGTTGTAGTTGTTGATAACGAAATAACTGATGAAAGCAGAGAGCAGACTGTAGAGAATGTTTCAAACAGAGGTAACATAAAATAAAATTAAGCACCCAAATAAATATATAAATAAGTTAATAAATAAATACATATGTTAATACTAACAGCCGGAATGTAGTGTTAATTAGATCTACTATTCTGAATCCAGCATTGGGTGAAGATAAGAATTAATTATCCACCACTCAGAAGAAAATAGGCTTACTTCTGGTTCTACTGGCTGCAAAGGGAGGGAATTGGGACAAGCACAAGACAGTTAATCATCGAGTTCATTACTTTTCTTTCCCTTTACGCTGTAGATTACGTCTGGTATTAAGTGTTCTTGTTTTGCCTACTCGATGCGGTGAAATTAACGAGGTTCTAAATAAGATTTATTTTGGGACGGAGAAGGAGAAAAGAAAAAGAGAAGAAGAAGAAGAGGAGGAGGAAGAAGAAGAAGAAGAAGAAGAAGAGGCAAAGGAGAAGAAACAGATAGTATTGGATCGTATGGCGGAGTATAAAGAGAAAATTAGTGTAATATTGGAATTTCTGCTTGAGGTTAGACCCTTGTTATAAGGTTACGATTTAGACGCGCACCATAGACCCAATCATTTTGTTTTGCAAGCGTGCAATACTAGAGTGTATTTACCTATGATTTGATTTTGGGTTGTTGCTAGAAGAAGCTTTGTATAATGGTGATAATTTTCATATGTCGATATTATTGAGACATTTCTGGAATTACTAGTTTATTATCGATCGAAGCTTCTAGACCTTACGGTTAAAAGCTGGTCAAATCTAAACATTATTTGACTTAGACAGTGCATAGTTCCGGTGACGAGTTTTATTTTGATTGGGTGCTATTGCGTCATGCTGGAATGTTCGAATTTTTTTTCTCGAATGCAGAGAGGCCATATGAGTAATGCACTGTTTGCTTGTAGGGTATAGTCCCCTATAGGCTGTGTGTCCGGGGACTTTAATGTATACAACGTAACGTAACGTTACTTATAGGGATGATTGTTGTAGTAATTTTCGGAAAGCGATCTTGTATGCAGTTGTTGACGTTTGCTGAATAACGTTGGAAAACTTTATTCGACGAAAGTGTTTTCGATCCTAAAAAATGTGAGGGTATTCATACCTCCTGACTCAAAACGTAAAGGGTATTCATACCCCCAGCTGAATTTTCAAAAGGGTACAACTATTCGCAAGTACTTTGTTGTTTTTGCTTCATTAATTTGTATGCAAGTTTGTTGACATCATGACGTATGATATTGTGACAGTGTCTAGTGTGTTGTGAAGCAAAACAAGACTGTTCTTGACTTATTAAAATTTTGAAATATTCAAGATGAAAATATTGCTTCATGTACATGCCTACTGTTTAGTGTCCACAACAACAAAGAAAGAAAGAAAGAAAGAAAGAGAGAGAGAGAGAGAGAGAGAGAGAGAGAGAGAGAGAGAGAGAGAGAGAGAGAGAGAGATGCTCTCTTCACAAAATTAGTTAATACATGTGTAACAATTTTAACTGTCTTTTATTGTGTACTGTGCTCATCACTTCACGCTTGTTAATTGCATAAGTAAGACTGCAACAACTTTAATTTGTCATTTTGAAATCGTAGAAAAGGATGCAACAACAGTACTCAGTAGGCTAACATTAATCAGCGCCAGGCTAATCACATGCTATTCATGGCATGAACGGAATTGAAACATTCTAAAATCCCATACAGAAGCTCAGCCAGTGTCTTGGTTTCCATCATGCTCAACATGCCCTTTACAGCAACAAAAATCGGATTCAAGATAATTATCATATGCCTAATGCGAAAGAGTGGCCAAGAAAATGACTATCATGCTAAACGATGCTGAACAAGTGTTCCATTTTCAGCACATTTTGTAACGGTTCCTGTCATTGCGGAACACTTGTTCAGCATCATGTAGCAGGTCGGTGTCCAGGTGCATTGAAACACTCTTGATAGCCAATCTTTCCACAGCCAACCTGTTTCTCTTTGAGTTTTTCACTCGGTTCTGTTCACTGAACCCGAAGTTGAGTTTTTTCCCTTGCGGATACGTCATGATCGGTCGTCTGCTATGGAAGCGCATAGGCACTTGAACGTTGCAATTCCTGCTCGTGATCGTCGAATCTCAGAACAGACAACATCTTCAAAAAATGTGGAACCTACGTAAGTACGTTGCGCAAGTTGCGATAGCCTTCATGACCGTACCTCCGCTGATAAATTTCTGTACGTTTTCAGACCTCTTCCAAGAAAAAAACATTACGTTATCAGACCCCCTCTCTGGCACTCTTTTACGTGATTTTGGACGCCAAGAGGTATCTTACTTCCAAATGTACGTGATCTAAAACCCTGGACGACTCCAGCCATTTTGCTGAGTGAACAGGTTGCGTGGATAAATGAATTTGAGTTTACACTGATCAAAATGCAAGCATCGGAGTTGAATCGGTCATTGATAAATTCCGTGTAATTTCCTGGACTAATGTGATAGGTTCTCTCATTTCTAGGGAGGAAACAAGAGAGAGAGAGAAAGAGAGAGAGAGAGAGAGAGAGAGCGAGAGAGAGAGAGAGAAGGAGAGGGGGGAGGTGGCTATTGTTGTAAAGTAATATCATTTGCTCATTTGGAACGGGGATGTGCAGGCGGGGGTCAAGTTGTTAAAGATAGGAGTAGTGGTTCAACACAATATGATGATGGAGATGATGATGATGATGATGATGATGATGATGATGATGATGATGATGATGATGATGATGATGATGTTTGAGGTTCAAGAGATAAGAAGAAGTTAAAGGGAGAATTACGCGACTGAGTTGCTAAATATGTGATCAAAATAAATATGAACCGCTAAGCAATACTTTGTCAATCACAGGGAAGCTTTTGGGGGTTGGGAGGGACGAACAGCTAATTTAGTGTCCCAAGTAACAATTTTTTCTGCAGGTGAAATGAAAGTTAGGGAACAAAAATGAGACATAAAATAGACGGCCAACAATGACTGGAATCAGAAGGTGAGACGAAAAGGAAAATAGCTGACGATCAAACTGAAAGGCAAAGTCTCTTTTAAACAGGAATAGTTAGTTCAGGACCACAAATTCAAGACCACAAATTGGCTGAAAGAAGACTCACACCTGATCCGCATAAAAGATCTGCTGATACAACTCCAGTGGTAACACAAAAAGGCACTTTACCAGCCGGTCACTGTACAATAAAGGCATCCCACGCAGGGACGTTGAGGCTATACTCTGAACCCCCGTTTACAAAAACAACTTAAAATGCAAACATCATTATAAAATATCAACAAAACACATACATATAAAATACATACATTGCAAAATAATAATATTATAGGAAGCCATAGTGACCATTTGGCACAAAGCGTCCAATATTCCCAAGCTGATAAGTTATAACAGACCTCATACACAAATGAGGAGTTTTGTCCCCGAAGTTTTCAAGAAAAAAGGTGGGTGATTGGTCTAGCGAATAAGAAGATAGTATAGTAGACTGACAAAACAGAGTAGGAATGAGAAAGAACAAATGAGAAAGACAGTGGGAATTTAAAGCACAACATTTCCAGAAAGTGGGGATACATGATGATGATGATAAAGAACAAGAACGCTGATGGTGACGACGACGATGATGATGATGATGATGATGATGACGCTGCTGATGATGATGTTGATGAAGGAAGATGGTAATGAAGCACGAAGCGTCATTTTGGGACTCACAAGGGAGCTTTGGGGTGGGAAGGGACCGTCGGATTGGCTTCGATTGGTCGCCTTCAGTGGTCTTGACGTTTTCGAGTAGGAATAACGAGTACTCGAGGACCAGTATTCATACAGTGTATACCTTTGTAGTTTCCAGTGTAAACTTCGGATGGGTGTGGATGACAAGACGAAGGCGGATTCTTGAAGAAAAACTTGGACACAAAGAATACATCAATATAAAAATGAAAGAAGCAAAGACAGACATGTTTTGTACCCCGCTTGAAGCTCTTAGGCCTAACCCTTTTATTAACAATAACAGTTATTGCTAGTGATTTCTACTCCACTTGGTCCTGGGTGAACCCACATTATCGCCGCCTTGCAGTCGCTAAGGTGATTTGGAGGTCTGGAGCACTATACTGCAACAAATCGTGAAATTTTTTTGGACTAGTTCGTTATATAAATGTATAGCTCCACCGAACTACTCATGGATCAATAAAAAATAATAATAAAAAAGCTTCCTTGTAAAAGAGGTTTGACGGGGTAAAATAGCCAAGAAAAAAAACCATCAACATAACAAATTGCACCGGAGAAGACTTCTTCAAGGGGTTAAAAGTCTTAGCGTATAGGCAGAGCACTTTCAGGAATATTACATTTTGATTTAAATTGTTTTGGGGGCAGATATTTTACATTTCAGAATTATTTCTTTCATCTACGTTTAGGGATAAAAGGACTGTTTCTGAGCAGAATTTGTGTGTCTCAAATCGTTTTGATAACTGTTAACACCCGTGAGCTTATTTCCTTTTAAAAACTATAGAAGCCTTTTTATTATTTATTTGTGATTTTAGATCCTAAACCCAAGCAGAATTTACCTAAGATATAATAGCCCGGCATTTGCTCATGTTAAAAATAATGTGAAAGTGCAAGTAAAATATCAGATCGAAATTGATAGGAAATATAAAAACGAAAGTAAATTTTATTAAACTATTTCACCTTACGGAATTATAAATTTTGTAAATAGTATTAGAAAGTTAGAATTGTTGAGTTATTTTGTTGAAGAAGTTAGTTATAAAATGTTAGTAATTTATAAATTAGAATTTATTTTCTCTTCTTACTGAAAAAACCCTAAACGTAGATGAAAGAAATAATTCTGAAATGTAAAATTCCCAAGAAGTTTGGAACATATTTTTTTCCCGCTGTCTGGAAGTAATTTATATTGTGGTGTAGTGTAAAAGAATTGTTATATTTGCTACAATGTATTATTTTTATATCACAAAGAAATTGATTTCATGAGTTTGAGGAAAATAAGTAAATTCAACGTTTGAACGGTCAACGCAAGAGTTTTTGTTTAGTTTAATGTCTACGTTCCTAGTATTCTGTTCGTGTGGTTTTTCGTACCGTTTCTATCTGCGCTAGATCTATTTGATATTGTAGTAAAAATTCTTTCTAACTTTCCTGCGAGTGATAGAACGTGTGAATGTTTTCCTTTATTGTTGAAGAATTATTAACAAAAAGGCATAGTGGTCAAATAAACACATAAAACGGGTGCAAGCATGGCAGAGTAGATTTTGTCTGCTCCACGGTCTGTGGATGTAATGGACCAGGAGGGAGACTAAGAAAAAGTTCTTTGCACTGAGGTGTGCGTGAGGTCTCCATTCCTGGTCGTTGCTTGGAGTTGACCGTGGAGTCAGAGAAAATAGGCCTATATGTTACACGATCGCAAGAAACATGCATTCAACACACATAGACAAGACAGAAGAGATTTTAATTTTTGTATGTTTATTTTTATTTTTATATTAGCTTGTCGGCCCGCACAGTGGGTTCTTTCTCCCTCCTTAGGGATGGAAAGGGAAGGCGCGAGAGCACGCGTATTGCCTTTGTGCTGCTATCCTGTCAAGATTTGAACGCGGTGCTTGCGCTCGCACGCTCCGGTCGAAAGAAGAGTTTTTTTTTCTCCCTTTGGGGGAAGTTGACCGCGTGTGGCTTACAATACATTTGCTGACACACATACATACCTGAGGAATAATTCAGTTGTTGAATGCTTAATGCTAAATCTGCATCCAAAATCAGAGATTTATATTAATACATTTGCTTACATATATACATACATTTTGGGGAGTTCATATAGTAACGCCAATTGGTTATACGATTTATTTTGGAGACTTATTTATATTACAGACAATTGCATTTTAATAAGAGTCAACACAACAAAATAAGAAGCTCTATCTTCGAGTCAACTGAAAACTTTGACCTACGCTTACTACTGCGCTACAGGCCCTGAAGACTCAGCCAATCGGATAGGTGATGACCGTAGACGTTGTGCACAGTCTATTCAGTTAGCCCAGACGCGACTGTCCATACAAATTATCCGAAAGCAGCCCCCCAGGCTTGTTGGTTTTCAATATTAGACGAGTATGATCTCTATGCTAAGCCTGATTAGGAGAGTCCTGGGGCATGGGACTGTAGAGTGACTGGAATGTGCAATGTGCAACGACTCTCTTACTATCAGCCTTATCTTAAGGTATTGTTGCTACTTCTCTAGAAAATGTTATTGGGTTTTATTCATTTAACAAGTCAAGACTAACTTTCAAAATTTTGTTTATTGTTTCCTTGATATTAGGTTTATCTAGAAATTTAAATTGTAGTCAATGTAAAAGATGAGATAGTGGGCAGTCGTTGCTCATTTCTATCCAGAAGCTTTGTACTTCCGTGTTCTGATCAATGGTATTGAAACGAAACTTTGTTTATTACTGCACGCGAGCATAGCCTATCATGTCATCTGATGAGATCTTGCTTTCTAGCTATTTTTTGGCACTGAACACTAGCAACAGACACATAAACAAATTTGTGTAGCGATTTATATCTAAATCGTAGTTTGAAAGAGTTTTTGTTGTTGTTGCTTATGTTTTCAGTGCGGCAATACACCTTGTAAATGTGATAAAAGGTCAGTGACTCTGTATGTGTGAAAGTTAGTTCCTCTCAAAGTTAGTGGCCAGTTGCCCAAAAGTTAGGATGAGAAAGAGACTGATGGTGACCCGAATATAGAGTCTTTCCTGTTAGGTTTTATTTAAGTTGTTACGTTCTCTTTTCAGATTGCCACTGTAAGTACAACTGTGCTTGATTCAATGAAAGAGTGTAGGTTTAGATGAAAAATAAGTTATAGCTTGACTGGAAAATACAGTAATTCCTATCGTGTTTTTAAAAAAAAAATGTAAGGTGTTACCAAAGAGCTTAATGATGGAAAGAGGGGGAACTTGGTACAGAACCGCGAGACGAAAAGTACGAGTTATGCTCCCTTGTCGACATGCTGAAAATGGCTCGTGGCAGAAAGTCAAAAGGCGACCGAGTGAAACAGGGCGGTGACTTTTGCACAGCCATCAATTGCCATAATGCCAGATACAAGAAAAGTTGTGTTGGCAAGTCCTTTTTCAAATTTCCAAGAGACAAAGAAAGGTAAATTGCAATTGAAAAACTTCATTTTTGTGTGTTTATGTAGGCCTAAACTAAGACCGCTGCAGTGTTGTTAGTGCTAAAACAATCGGAGAGCGGCTTGAATGATTCATGTTATACCTATGTGCTAAATCCAAAACAGTTTGCTTGCTGACAGTTTACGTTCAACAGGTCGCTCACTGTTTACGCTATTGCTAGGTTGTTCGACTATATTTGTGCTTATATTTCAAAAGTAGATGTCAGATTGGCAGTTTGGCTTCGTCAAACTGCTTATGTTAAGAACTTAAATTAGACTAAGTCTGTTTTCTCCTCGTGATCAAATACTGTGCAAGATAACCTCTTACCTAGGCACAAAAATGGTCCTTGATCTGTTGTAATCCCTTTTCGTTTGAGTGTAAACGGGAAAAAAACGTAATGTAGAAACTCAGTCCTTGTTCTGATCTGTGAATTTCTGCGCATTACATCTATATTTCGTGGAATGTTGTAGTCTAGGTTCTGATTGTTCTGTCTGATTAATTAATTATTTTCCATGAAGTGACTGATGTTATTAAGCCAGTGATGTGGGAGGTGAGAGGGTTGGGGGGTAGGAGGACACCTGATATAAATTAAATTCACACTATTAGTGAAACATTTTGTTATTGTGCTTCATTGTGATTAATTGATTGAATGACAGAGCTCTCTTCCCCCAACCCCCCTCTCTCTCACTCACTCACTCTCTCTCTCTCTCTTTCTCTCTCTCTCACGATTACGGATTTACACAGTTTTGGATAAATGAAACAGTCTGTCATGCATATTTTAATTTAAAAATATCTGTCGTCGATTAAAAAATAATAAATTCCAGGGCAGAAAACGAACCTATGACATACACACATACGCAGCATGAAAGCACCTAATAAATGTCAATAAGTAAACATAAACAAAAACAAAAACAAAAAAGACAGCAGTAGCGGAATGTTAATAATAATGATGGTTAAAAGTTTGGTTTTTGCAAACGTTGCCATACAAATGCTCTTTTGCAATGGCATAGGCTCAATAAGTTACCATGCACACATCATTCATATAGCAGATGATGAAATATAGCCAGCCCGAGCAAAGGGAAATAATCCGTGAGAGCGTCTCGCATTTTTGTGTAGGACATAATGGAAGTTCCCCCTCTTTCCGTAATAAGCTCTTTGGTATTACCTTTTCTCTTTAGCGGTTTTTAATCCTTTGAAGCACTGTGTATTGTGTGCGTGTTGCTGTCATTGCATGGTGTGTATTGAGTTTGTGGCGTTGTGTGTGTATGTCTCTCTCTCTCTCTCTCTCTCTCTCTCTCTCTCTCTCTCTCTCTCTCTCTCTCTCTCTCTCTCCCCGCGAGGGGCGAACGTATGTGACTTAAGTACGAGACTATTGAGGTTACCGAGGGTTTTCTCCGGGCACTCCGGTTTCCTCCCTCCCTTCAATAATGGTACAGGACGCAGCCAATATAAAAATTTGAAAAATAAATATTCGATTTTATTCCGTCTTCTAATAGCGATCTCCCTGCCTTTACACCATCTGTTTGAGTGATGGATGTGTATTTGGTGTGTGTGAGGGTGGATGAGACAGGTAGCGTGTATGTTGGTATAAATCGCCGAGCTTTGAGCCTGATTGATTTGGGGAAAGGCGCGTATATAGCATCCTGTATTATTATTATTATTATTATTATTATTATTATTATTATTATTATTATTATTATTATTATTATTATTATTATTATTATTATTATTATTATTATGTGTGTATTGTAGTTTTTGTTGTTGTATGTTGCGTGTTTTGGTTTTTGTGTTGTGTGTGTGTGTGTGTGTGTGTGTGTGTGTGTGTGTGTGTGTGAGTGTGTGTGTAATTGGGCACACTTATACAGTGTTATCTGGACAAATCAGTGAACATCTACATAACTTGTATTGACAAGCCTACTTGTTTTGACGTCAGAACAATGATCCGTGAGGGTTAGGGCTGGGTTAGGGTTAGGGTTCGAACACTTCAAAGTACTTAAAAATGGGGACGAAATATGACCCATTGTCAGCACAACGTAGGTGGCGTTTCGGGAAAGTCATGATAATACTGCGTAACCTCGGCTGCGCGCGCGAATGTGTGTGTATTATGATGATGACGATGTTGCTGATGATTGTTATTATTATTATTATTATTATTATTATTATTATTATTATTATTATTATTATTATTATTATTATTATTATTATTATTATCTATGTAATTCAACGACGGGTGTTGTTATTATGGATGGTTATAATCTGTTACACGGTTATTTATCAATAGCCGATTCAGCTCCGATGCTTGAATCTTGCTATGTGTAACTCGAATTCGTTTATCCACGCAACCTGTTCACTCAGCACCAAGGCGGGAGTGGTCGTATAAAGTTTTACGACTTTATTCAGCAAACAACAACTGCATATAAGATTGCTTTCAGAAAATCACAACAAAGATCTTCCTCACTAGCAGACAGTGCAATACTTATATAGCCTAGCCTTTCTACGATCGAGAAAAATTTGGAACATTCCAGCATGACGCAATAACACCCTCGTCACCGGAACGATGCACTATCTTACGTCATATAATGTTTAGATTCGACCAGCGTATACCCGTAAGGTCTAGAAGCTTCGATCGATAATAAACAAGTAATTCCAGAAAATTCTCAACAATATCGACCGATGAAAATTATTAACATAATACAAAGCTTCTCCTAGCAAAGGATACTATTATTGCATGCTTTGCAAAACAAAATGATCGGATCTATCGTACGTGTCTCAAGCGTAACATTTACCTCCTACACAAGAAGAAATTAATGCATAAACAACGTCCAGAAACGTATTTCAGTCTGTCTGGGTGCTGTCGGTATTCTTTACTGCACAAAACCGGTGCCCTCGTCCGTTACGGTTGTCATCGGTCCAGGGTCAAAGACAGTGATCTCGTAGACTTTCCTGAAGTCAGTGCACCCTCTATTGGTTCCTTCTTCAATCCAATGAACGATGAAGTCGACGTTGTCAGTTCCCAGAATGCACTTGGTGGGTTTCACGGTCAGGTTGGCTTCTGTCAGACGGTGAAACAGCTCCCTCAGGGTGATTAAAAGCTCCATCAAGGTCTGGATGTAAAACAAGCAAAGTGGTACAGTAACATACGATGTTGTCTATCCCTTTAAGCATCTTCTTTATTCCTCTCTTCAGGGTAGCACCGCTGTTGACCATGCCAAACGACATTCTCAGGCACTCCTACGTCCGTCCCATCAGGAGTTATAAAAGCAGTCTTTGGTATGTCCTGTTGAGGTCAATCTTTGAGAAGATTTTACTCCCCGATAATTCACGGAACAGGTCTGCTGCAATAGGCATTGGCTCAGGGTCGAAGACGGTGATTTTGTTAACCTTCCTGTAGATGCATACTCTGTTACTCCCGTCCTTCTTCTTCACGAACACCACAGGGGACGCATAGGGGGAACCGTGAGCGATGAGATATCTTTTAGAAGAATCTGCAACATCTCTCAGCGTCTGCCGCTTTTGTATTTCGCCTGGGTCGCCAGGTACTTAGAGCAGGCATTAAGGAATTGCTCCTTCACGATCAGGTCATGGAGACTGTCATAAGACTTCCCTTCACCTGATAATCCCACCCATTTGTGTAGGTATGACGACAGGCGCTTCACAAACTGTTTTGGCGTCTTGTCTGACAAAGGCCGGCATTCGCGGAAGCGTTTACGGCAGCCCTCCTCTGTACAGCTGTAGCAACAGGGCCTCTTTCAAGACGTCGTAGTGTTTGACGTCAGCACTCGACAGTCTGGTGTAAACTTCGAGTGCTTGTTCCCTCAGAAGCGCACTAAATCGCCCAGTCTTGAGGTTGCCAGTTAGAGATTTCGGCGAATCTCTCGAAGCTCGCCAGATAACTGTCGATCTGATCTTTCTCGTTGACGAATGCTGGCAAATTTGGATCCTTGTGGTCGCTGATAACGTGTGGCGCGTTCTGTTGTTGTTGGATACGCGCCATTTCTAGCTGGAACTGACGCTCAGCTTCTCTTTCATTGCGCCTGCGCTGCCCATCTCTTTTCAGTTCAAGTCTTTACGTCAGAAGTCAGCCCTCTTAATTAATTTCTGGGAAGGTATTGACTGTACTGCACCTTTCTAGACTGTTCTAGAACAGAACGTTCTCTGCAGTAGCGCTGATTTTTGTCCCTAGCCGCCTTCGTTGACACAGGCCCCGCTTTCCTCGTCGATTGTGACGCTGCACCACGCTGGTGTTGATGTATACGATCCTGTGCTGAAGTAGACGCGAGTCCGTTCGTCGCTCCCTGTAATACTGGCGATGTAGCTCCGAGACTGTCCCTCGACGTAGTCTTGCGGCAGCCACGTTCTCCCGGCCTGTTGTTCGCTCACGAAGAAACTCTTCGGCGACTACATGTACACGCCATTGCAGTCAACCGGAAACTTCCGGCTATGTAGTCACAGTATGTTGGTCCCTCCCGACGCAACTCGTTGGCGGCTACCCTCGATGACTGTCTCTCGTAACGTTTACTCGCTTGTTGTCGCAGTTGAACCCTTGGCTGTGGCGTAGATCCCGGCTTGACCCTCAAATTGTTACACGGTTATTTATCAATAGTCGTTTCAACCCCAATTATTGCATCTTGATATGTGTAACTCGAAGTCGTTTATCCACGCAGCCTGTTCACTCAGCAACAAGGCAGGAGTCGTCGTATAAAGTTTTCCAACTTTATTCAACAAACATCAACAACTGCATACAAGACCGCTTTACAAAAAAATCACAACAAAGACCTTCTTCACAAGCAGACAGTGCATTACTTATATAGCCTCTCTGCGATCGAGAAAAAGTTCGAACATTCCAGCACGACGCAATAACACCCTATTCAAAGAAAACTCGTCACCGGAACTATGTACTGTCTTACGTCCTATACTGTTTAGTTTCGACCAGCTTTTACCCGTAAGGTCTAGAAGCTTCGATCGACAATAAACAAGTAATTCCATGGAATTCTCAACAATATTGACGGATTAAAACTATTAATATTATATCAAGCTTCTTCTAGCAACAACGCAAAATCAAATCAAAGGCAAATACACTCTATTCGTACATGCTTTGAACAGCAAAATGATCGGATCTGTCGTGCGCGTCTCAGTCGTAAGAAAATCTCAGTATTAAGGACATAGGAAAGTCAAATAATCCGGGTGCTTGAACAGAGAGTGAGTGGACTTTTGTGTTGTGCCCAGCAAGAATAATATATTTCTCCCGACAGAACTAAGTGCATTTGTGATCCCGAGAACATTGAATCAGTTCTAGTGTTAATTAATATCTATACATAACAATACATAACATTGTACTAGTTAGTATATGGATATATTTAGAAAACTGTGCAGTTACTGCTTTGAATGAACTAATTATAAGGGTAGGTTTGTATTTCATGTTATTTCCTATGTGTATAAATTTCATTTGTAGGTCATCATTTTGGTCTAAGTGATGACTAACAACACCAATGGCATCAACACGGACATCCAAGTCCAAGGCCAATCCCTCAGCACTGTGCATAGCTTCAAATACTTAGGAGCCATTATATCAGACACTGGGTCCCGTCAGGAAGTCCTCTCCAGGATCGCACAAACAACTGCTGCCCTGGCAAGGTTGAAGCCCATTTGGAAAGACAGGAGCGTCAGTCTACATTCTCTTTTCATCTTCATCTTCCTATACGCTTGCGAAACATGGACTCTCACAGCAGATCTACAACGAAGAATACAAACCATGGAGATGAGGTGCTACAGAAGACTTCTGGGCATTTCCTATACCCAGCATACCACCAACGACGAAGTCCGACAGATCATCACACAAGCCACTGAACAACACGATGACCAGCTCACGGTGATGAAGGTACAGTGCAAGGAGGTAGAAGAAGAGGGAGACCGAAAAAGAGGTGGGAGGACAACATTCGAGAATGGACTGGTTTGACACTGAGCGAAACCATCAGGGTTGCTGAGGACAGAGAAAGATGGAGTACGCTGGTTAAACGATCATCTGTGGTGCCCCTACGACCACCGAGTTACGGGATTAGATAGGATAGGACAGGTATAATTTGTCTCTCTGCCTGCCTTTCGGTCTCTCTCTATCCTCCTCGTCATCATCGTCATTATTCTCCTTTTCTTCTTTTTTCACCCTCCTCCACAATCACCATCATCGTCTTTTTCTTCTTCTGCTGCTGCAGCTTCTTCTTCTTTTTCTGTTGCTACATTTGCTTCTTTTTCCTTGACCTTCCAAGAATAGCAATCATTGTATCAGTTACACATCACATTTTGACCGTCCCTCGTGCCCATCTGTTTTTCCTTCGTCTGTTCTAGTTGTGGCTTTTAGCGTTTGGAGTCTGATTAGTTCATTCTGTTAATCTGTATCTGGAAGTCATTAGCTTTGCAGGTGTAAGGAGGGTCCTATCCTATCCTATCGTATCCCGTAACTCGAAGGTCGTTGGGTCACCACAGATGATCGTTTAACCAACGTACTTCATCTTTCTCTGTCCTCAGCAGCCCTCATGGCTTCGCTCAGTGCCAAGCCAGTCCATTCTCGAATGTTACCCTCCCACCTCTTTTTCTGTCTTACTTTTCTTCTGCTTCCTTGCACTGTACCTTGCAGGATGGTCTTTACAAGGCATGATGATCTGGTGACGTCGCCATACCATCGGAGTTTCTGTTTCTTCACTACTGTGAGCATGTCATCGTGTTGTCCAAGGGCTTTTGTGATAATCTGTCATCCTTGATGCACACCGATTGTTGTTCTAAACCAGTTCCCGATGGCGCTGTTGCACTGGTAGCTTTGTCATACAGGCTTTTGATGACTTCAATAATGTTAGGGCTGATGTTGTACACTCTCATGGTTTCCCACAGAGCTGCATGCCAGAATCGGTCGAACGCTTTCTTGAAGTCTAAAACACATGATATAGATGTTGTTGGTGCTATAGTTATTTCACGCAGATTATTTTGAGGTTGAAAATCTGTTCAGTGGTACTTCGCCCTGCTTGTTCTTCAGCTTTGATTTGTTCAGCTTGGGGTTTCAAAGTAAAGGGGTAGTTTATAGTAAAAGATATCCTCAAGGGTGGGATCAACTATCATCTGCACTGAACATGCTTTGGTAGAGTGAATATCAGCGGTATTGAAAACCCCAAGCAGGTATTATCCGTCTGTAGACGCCGACCTTCACCGATATTCATTAATTCATTCAATTATTGATTCAATCATTCGTTGACCAGAATGAATTAACTTTGAGGATTTAACGTCTATAGCTCCCTCTATTGGCGACATGGCAGACGCGGATAGCCCTCCAAGAGAAGATGTAACCGACGGTGTTAATGTTTAAATATGAATAAATCATGTCTGTATGTGCAATCGGTCTGCATATTAGAAATACTTATGGTTGCATGTTCGATTTTTTTTCATACCCAAACATCTATGGAATTCCCTTTGTAAAATATTTATTTGCGATATTGTTCGATGTTTCTTTAAACAGTTTCAGCTAAATAATCTTTATATAGAAGAATTTTTTCTAAATAATAATTTGTATACAAACAATATAAACGTTCTCTAATGTATTTTCTCCATAAATAAAATATTATTTATCTAAACAATGCGTTGTTTAGTTAAATAAACCATTATAGAGGTAAATAAGGCATTGTTGCTAAATAAACATCATTTAGCTATGTAATGCATTATAATTTAGCAGATTGAGTTAAATAAAGTATTATTTAGAAATGTTTCTAAATAATGATTTGTTTACCTATTTAATGCACTATTTATCAGAATTTCAAAAATAGATGCTGCTAAATAATGCCTTATTTACGTAAACAATTTATTGTTTATGGACTGCAATTTTCATTATTTAGGAGATTCCAGGATTCGCTTGAAAAAATGTTTAAAAAAAAATAATTTTAATGCTTTCTATAATTAAATGCAAGATCTTTTTAAATTGGTGTATCCAGATTAATTAATTATTTATTTTTCAACATAAATCACCCCCACAAATTCGAAGATAAAACGCCTGAAACCTTCCGAACACAAACAAAAGGTCAAGGTCAGTTTTGTGCGGAAGTGTTAAGTTGTTGAGTATCTCCGTCAAAAGAAAAAAAAAGCTTTCTTTTTGTATTTAGTTACCCAAAAACTGTGTTGAGACTGTGCTTTCGTTTGTTCTTTTGAGTTGAAATATGTTTTAATTTCAAACGGAGAGTTCCAGCTTATTCTAAAAGACCAGGGAGTTGCTGGTCGGACTGACAAGAGACTTGGCGGAAGTACTCTGAAGGCAAGGACACCCATGCAGAAATAATGATGAATTCCCCTTTGTCAAAGCCGTTACCGTTGCAGTTTCGTATATTAATAGTGTTGTGAACGATAAAAAAAATAGAGTGAAACAAAACAGTTGCCTCAAATTAAATCGCAAAACGGCGTAAAATCACGATTTTCCACTTTTCCTTTTCACTACCACATAACTTTACAACATGTACCTGCGAGTCCCCTAAATACTAAAAATTGCAGTCCTTAAACAATGCATTGTTTATGTAAATAATGCATTATTTAGCAACATCTTCTACATAATACTTTATTTAGGAAATTCTGCTAAATAATGCATTATTTAGGTAAACAAACATTTTAAAATAATACACTATTTTACAAAATCTACTAAATAATGCATTAATTCCTTATTTAGGACTCCCTATGCTGACTGTGCCTTCGTGATCTGCAAGGGCATCTGACATGATGCGCTCTAGGAAGATGTTGAAGAGTGTTGGAGAGAGTAGGCATCCTTGACGTACACCGATTGTTGTTCTGAACCAGTTTCCGATGGCGCTGTTGGAGGACTGCATGGTAGCCTTGTCATACAGGCTTTTGATGACTTCAAAAATTTTAGGGCTGATGTTGTAAACTCTTATGGTTGCCCACAGAGCTGCATGCCAGACTCGGTCAAACGCCTTCTTGAAGTCTACGAACACATGATAGAGATGTTGTTGGTGCTGTAGGTATTACTCGCAGATTATTCTGAGGTTGAAAATCTGTTCGGTGGTACTTCGCCCTGCCCTGAATCCTGCTTGTTCTTTAGCTATGATTTGTTCAGCTTGGGGTTTCAACCTGTCGAATATTATTTTTAGGAGGACCTTGCTGAGATGGCTGATGAGGCTGATGGTGCGGTAATTTTCACATTTTTTGGAAGAGTGATGACAAGCGCCTGTGTCCATGAGGTAGGCCATCCATACTCTGCCAGATCTTGTTACAGATAATGGTGAGTGCGTCAATCATCGCTTCTCCTCCTGCTTGAAGCAGTTCCGCGGGTATGTTGTCCACTCGTGCTGACTTCCCCTTTTCAGTGATTGCACTGCTGCCTCAGTTTCTTCTCGGAGAACTGGGAGGATTTTTTCTTCTTCTCTGTTTTCAGGACATGCTAGAATTGATGGGTCTCCATTTGGTGTGTGGTTGTAAAGGTCAGAGCAGTACTCTGTCCATCTATCCAAGACTTCTTGTTCTTCTGTAAGGCATATGCCAGATTTGCTTTGGGTCGTGGAGACTTTGGGCTGTTTAACACTTGTCAGCCGCTTCACAGTCTGGTAGGCCTTCTTGCTGTTGTTCTTGTTCAGACTGTTCTCTATTTCCTGGCATTGATCTTCTATACAGTTCTCCTTTGCTGTGCGCATGCCTTTTCGGATGTCATTGTTGACTTTTTGGTAAGAATCAGCTCTCGGTGAAGTGTTCTTTTCTTTTTCATCTCTCTTCGTTTAACACACAGGTCCAAAAGTTCAGGTGTGATCCACAGCTTCTTCTTTGACCGGTGCTTTCTAAGGATTTCCGTGGCGGCATCTGTCGCAGCTGAGTTGAAGGTGGTGGTTATGGTGTTGACATCTACTTCACCAGCTCACAAAATGAGCAGTGGTGAAAATTTTCCTCCAATTGTGGCCTGAAATCTTTCTGCCACCTCCGGGTCTTGCAGTTTGTCCAGGTCAAACTTTAGTCTAGTGCACTTTGCTGTGTTTACTCTCTTCAAGTGGACCCGGAAAGACATCATCACGAGATCGTGGTCACTTCCGATGTCTGCTTCTGGAAATGTGCGTATCCTGCCAATGTTGATGCTTGATCTGAAGCGTTTCTTGACCATGACGCAGTCGATCTGGTTGTGATGCTCCCCGCTGGGACTGTGCCATGTCCATCGTCTTGAGTTTGGAGGCCAAGCGTGTTTGCCAGTATCAGACTGTTGTATCTGGCAAACTCCAAAAGTCTCAGACCCCTGTCATTTGTCTCGTAGTTGCAGTGGGGTCCACATGTGTCTCCCCAGTTGTGGTACGCATCTTGGCCAACCTTTGCATTCCAGTCGCCTTCAACTGTGCCTATGTTCTTCTTCAGCAGTTGGTCAAGGACAGCCAGTAGATTTTCACACAAGTCCTCCACTTTGCTGTCGTCATAGTCTGATGTTGGGGCATAGGCCTGGATGATGGTAATGTTGAAGGGGCTGCTCTCAGATGGATGGTAATGAGTCTACTGTAGACTGGGCGGCAACCCATGACAATGGCCAGAATGTTCTTGTGGACCAAGAATCCGACGCTGTGCTCGTGCCTGTCATCTCTCCCGCTGAAATAAAGCTTGTAGCCTTTGTCGGTTGTTGTTTCACCTATGCCTTTCCAGCGCAATTCGCTGATACCTAAAACGTTTCATCGATAGTGGTCCAGCTCGTGGGCCAGTTCTTCTAATTTTCCCTCCGCAGTGAGGGTCCTGACATTCCAGGTTCCTAAGACGATAGGGTTTCTGGTTTCTTATTTAGGAACAATGCCTTATCCACTTTCATTATTTATTTACCGAAACAATCTATTGTTTAGATAAATAATAAGTTATTTACGGAGAAAATATATTATTTATGTAAACAAATGATCATTTAGAAAATATTTAGCTGAAAGTGGTAAAAATAAATATTTTACAAATGGAGTTCCATACATATCGGCCATCTCACATTACCAAGGGAACCCACACAGTAAGAATATTATGCTTACGTTCTGACTATATTCACAAAACACTCACATAAGAAAAAATTACCAAGACAAGACATATCTAATCTCTCAATATATAGATCCAGAAAATTACCCACCACCTTTTAATTGGAAATTAAGGAAGGAAATACATAAGGAATTCATAAACGTAACACAAGTGTGGCCGGGACTTAAATGTTATCTGGTACATCTCTTCCAATTCAGACTATTCAGGGGCACACTAGCAGGTAGACTAGATACATTAACTTGATGGATGAGGAGGCATAGAAAAAGTACAGTGAAAGTAGTCTACGGAACCACAGATCACGAAATTATAGATTCAGTTCGCCCTTATATTATGAAGGTAATACTGTGCTTTATTTTTGTGTGTTATTATTATTAAAAAAACAACAACAGATGAGACTACAGTTCTAAGCAGTTTTTGTTAGAGATGATCAGTGTTCATAGATCTTTCTGCATCGTCGTACGTAGTTTCTGAGGAATGCACGCATATTGTTACAGAGGGGATTGTTAGCAGTCCAGAAGATCATTACTGAGTTGACAAAGATGGAACTGAGCCACCGCCATTTCCCTCATTCAGATTTCAGGACCTGGTTAAATAGCACAACGCGTCTTTCCCTTGTTATATGGCATACAACTCTACTTTACACACAGTGGTTATCAATCTAAAAGTAAAACGGATTGTCCTATATATTCTTCAGCTGTTTTCTAATTCTATAGCCGCAAGTGAGAAGTCACGGGAAAGCAGATGTTAAAAGTCATGTATTTGGAATATTCTGGTTTGTCCAAAACACATGTGATAATGTGAGTCATATCTAAAACTAAGACGAACATCGGTTATATCCGAGCAGTTCATATAAAATACGTTCAGAAGCAAACTGTATTATGTCAAATAATTGTGACCCTGGGATGACCTTAACTTCAGTGACCTTGATCTTGGGATGACCTTGACCCTCACGTGATCTCTCATGCATGTATAATCAAATAACCCAATGTTGCATACTATGGGTTAAATAAACAGCCATTCACTGTCGATGACCTATTTTTTGTATGTATTTGCCTAAAATGACCTTGACCTTCAAAAATCAACGCAAAAACGGAACATATATGAAAGATCGGTCTATCATCTCTAATTTCAACAAGGTTGGACTTTATATCTCTCATAGTTTAGGGTCAAGGTCACTTTAAAGTACCTATACAAACCGTGGACAGCTACAACGATTTTTGACCTTGGATTGAGGTTGACCCAATTTGTATAGTATGTGTGTCTCATTAATATATATCATGCCTGAAAAAATAGTAAGTTCAGTATTAATAACCTAGAAAAAACATTTTGTTATCATTTTTCATTATTTGACTAATATTGATGACCCTGTGACCTTGACCTTGAATTAAAGTAATTCATTCCCTGATTATTTTCGAGGTCTCCTAGTTATACACCACCTCACCAATTTTTATGTGATAGTTCAAATAGGATCTGAGTACATGTACTTACCCACTTTAAAAGTTTTTTGCACAGACAGACGGCGGACGGACATTTGTTTTTTCGATATCATTTTTGGATAATGTAGGATTCATCTCGCACAGAAACGCAAAAATCTGGCATTTTTGCTATTCGTGTGTGTGTGTGTGTTACTCATTTATTGTCTATTATCCACCTAAGTGATTTAGACATTGAAAATCAGAAAACGAGCATATTACTGAACAAATGTAAATAATTAACTATATTAAAAAAATCAACTCATTAACAAGAACAGCTAAGAAAAAATAAACTTAAACTAAATAACTCTCTCTCTCTCTCTCTCTTCCCCCCATACCTCTATGATTTAATGTACACATACTATAGTCACTGAAAAAAAATTCTACATAGATCTTCCAACAGATAAATAAATAAAACATTTTGCCAGCTTTAAACAAACTGAAAAATTTAAATCACTTAGTATCCTAATGTATTTTATTTCCACTGGTAGCAAAAAGTCAAAATCAGTGCATTTAAACAGTATATGAACCAGTAAAAAAGCACAATTACATGAGCAAAAAATATTTTTACAAAATTTAGTTCGTAATGAATTTAAAAGAATTATATATGCTAATGTTACAACAGGTCTAGAAAAACCAACATGCAACGAATATTGGGGTGAATAATTGTATTAAAAAAAAACTTTTCTATTCTATTGATTGCTTCTTTGGTAGATAAAGATATGTGAACAGTAACTGAATTCAAATTCAGAGCACCATTCGTTGCCTCTCGATCTGCCCAGTCATTAAAAATAAAACCACAATGTGATGGTATCCAACAGAAATTAACTGCTGTTCCATTTATAATCAAACAATGAACAACATGTTTGATTTCATAAATTATTTCTTGTCGTTCCTTGTTATTTGTAGTATTCAAAGCCTGTAAAACAGACTGTGAATCCACACACATTACTATACTATAGAAAACAGTAGGCAAGCTAGCAAGTTTATTTAAAGCCATTAAAATAGCTTTGAATTCTGCTGTAAAAATTGAAAACCCTTTTTCTAAATGAAATGACTTCTTATATTTTCAAATCGGGAATGACAAAAGCAAGACCCCGAGTTTTCTGATTTTAGTACAGAACCATCAGTGAAAATTTTTAAACTATTGTTATATTTTTCATTTACATTTATGCGAGCATCAATGGCTACCATATTCTTATCTGAATGTTTTGATACAGAACTATAATCATAATCAAAATTCGCATTTTCTAACTCTCAAGGTGGGATAGGAGGTGTTATTACACGTGTATCAACTGTTTCATGAGTAATTTGACAATCCTGAAGAAAAGATTGTGTATAAATTGCTATGGTAATAAGGCTTCTAATGTGTCTAGCTCTTTTAAGAAACTCAATATCAGATCTAATACAAAGTTCCTGGTTTGTAAAATTATCTACAGCTTTTGATCTTATTATATATTTAGTGCACGCTAATTTCCTATATTGATCTAATGGTAGTACACCTGTTATTTTATAAGAACTCCAAGAACTTTGCTATTCATGCGAGTCAAAACAATTGTTTTTTAAAACTCTAAACGGCATTAGTATGTCTGCATTTGAATATTTAAAATTGAACATTTAATACTGAATGAGTTAACGATTACTTTATTGAACTGAATTGCATAGCATACTTGTATTCATTTCGCCGCGAACATGCTTCTGTAACATATAGAACTATATATATTTTGTTTATACAGTTGGACACTTTTGTCAATCACCACTTTGACTGTTTCCTTTCTTGTCCCACCAGACTTTCTCTTCTTCTTCTTCTTCTTCTTCTTCTTCTTCTTCTTCTTCTTCTTCTTCTTCTTCTTCTTCTTCTTCTTCTTCTTCTTCTTCTTCTTCAAGATACTGTGGATACACCGTCTACACGAAGAACAAACTCCATAGCTTAAGTGCACGGCTGGCTTAACTGAACTTCTCTGTCATATGGTAATCGTTTGTTTAATTATGCGCAACGGGATGCATTTAGATACTTGTGAGGTAAAATTGGACTACAACAGCTTTAACATCAAACTGTAGAATCATCTTATTCTGCTGCGCGTAGGAACATGAAATATTCATGCCTCGGATTCGGAATCAAGCCAGTACGTTACTTCTTAGTGCATGAACCCAAAGCTGAGGGAGGACAGTAGTTAATAACTTGACACGCGCTGTACTGCAGCTGTCAAATTACTGAGTGGAAATCCTGAACAGTAATCCCGGCCCAGACTGGCATTCTTGCAAAACTCAATAAAGTCATTGTTCTCTCTCTCTCTCTCTCTCTCTCTCTCTCTCTCTCTCTCTCTCTCTCTCTCTCTCTCTCTCTCTCTCTCTCTCTCTCTCTCTAAGTGTATGTCTTAATTTTTATGCTAATCATACTAGTCATCATTTGATCAAATGTATCGATTTTCACTATTAAAATACATTGGAAAGACCAAAATCTATGTCTTCTTCTTCTTCTTCTTCTTCTTCTTCTTCTTCTTCTTCTTCTTCTTCTTCTTCTTCTTCTTCTTCTTCTTGTTCTTCTTCTTCTTCTTCTTCAGACATCTAAACTGCTTCCACATTATTTAACAAATGCCAGCATAGAGTCAATCCAGATACTCTAGTTGACAAAGGCACAGTCGTGCATAGTTTTACAAACACATCTACGTTGTGGGAAAAATATTCCTCGCCGAACACTAGTTAATCATGCAGAAAAAAAGAACTATATTAGGCAGTATACCCAATGAAGGTTTCTCTTCAATTTTAATTTGTTTGTGTGTGTTCCGACACTGCGTGTAGCCTAAACATGACGGGATAAACGTCAGGGTGGGGTAACTTTGCAGACAGCGATAATTGGTGTCTTCTCATTAAATGTTTAGAACTGCTCCACGGAAAATGCCTCGTTAACCAGCGACTAGCCTCTAAATAGCAACTGACTTCGTCCTGGACAGCATCACACATTCATTGAAATGAGTTTTACAACCACAGGCGCTTTAGTCAGGGTAAGAGCATAGGAAACTGTTGTTGCATGGGCGTGTGCCCTAGGGTAACATTCATAGGGAATATTAGTTTTATTCCGAGATTAAGCGGGCGGCGATTGACACGCACGTGTAACCAACACTGTGCAAAGTTTTAAGAGTGATAATTCCCCCAATCCTCCCCCCCCTCGTATCACCAGATGAAATTGCAATGAAGGTAATGCAGCAATTAAGTCCACATTAACATCGTTACAATCTGAGCATTAATAGATTCGAGATTAAAGTTTCAAGGTAAGTTTTAATATCACGTTGCAGCCAAAATGGAAAGCCCAATGCTAGGCTGTTATTGGGATCGCCTGTTGTTCTTTTAAATCATTTTTTTAAATGCACTGAGTTGGTCTCACAGGTTAAATTTTTTTTACCAATAAAAACAACGACGCTTCTCCTCTTCCTCGCTCTCCTCCTCTCTGTCTCTCTCTTTCTCTCTCTCTTTCTTGCTCTCCGTTCCTCTGTAGCATCGAAAGCGACAAAATGCATGCAGACTCATAAAATTGCGCTTGCCCTGTTAACTCTGGCTGCAGTACTTTCAGTACACAAACTTCAAACAAAATGAATTAGTTTCTATAGAAATTAACATACATTTTTAGACAGAACTGAAATGCAATTCGTTCCATCTAATTAGCGTCACCCGAGAGTCCCATTCAGAGTATCTAAGACAACTCGAGATGGCTATAGATTTCATATCCAGAGTGACTTGAGTTTCCTTATCCACGAGTTTCATTGGCACTCTCTCTTATTTGATTTTTATAAGATAATCGAAAAACGTACAGAGTTTTAAAAGTTTCAAGGAACTTACTTCATTTTATCTAAACAAAATATAGAAATCGACAATCTCTGATTTTCAATGTTTGCGAGACACTTCGAAAATTGAAAATCTTCCGTGACAATGTTATCTGAAAGTTCCAGGCCAACATATAATTAATTTTTGGTGTAGATTTTTCTGTCTTTCTTTTCTCTGTTTGAAATCGCTCTCTGAAATCGCGAGTGAATTCTTGGCGAATGAGACAAGTATGTTTATAATAGAACAAAGGAGATGAGAAAAATCAAACAAACGAAGAAGACTATCATAACTTTTTGAAGTTAAAATTGATTTTAAGCTTATTTAAAATATTATTTTAATATTGACATTTATTTTCACATTATTGTATTTTTATTTAAAGCGACAGACCTTAATAAATTATAATTTAAAAATGCACAAACCGTGAAGTTGAGAGCATATTACGATAGTTTATTTTGTTTTTTTTTGCTGGAAGTCCTCGTTAAAGAGGGATATTAGTGTGCTTTGGTTTTTGCGCTACAGAAAACAAAGAATGTTAAAGTAACAGTACATTATTTCCTTCGGATGAGAGTATAAACCGAGGTCTAGTCTGTGTCGCATACATTCCATCATAACGGACTTTAAAGATCCTGACGCTCATGTCCTAGACGGGTGAGTGCCGGTGACAAGAAAACACCCAGCATGCACCTAGGTCCTTCTCCCCATCCCTGGCTGCCCAGGATTGTGCTCAGTTGTCCGGGCGTCAGACCATGCGCCCAGAGGCTGCGGGTGGGCGTCTCGGGCGGCTTGAGTTAGATCCTGTATCGACCAGCGCCTTGAGCAGCTCTTGAGCTAGAAATCGCTATATAAGAACGATTAAATAAATAAATAAATAAATAAATAATAATAATAATAATAATAATAATAATAATAATAATAATAAAAATAATAATAATGATAATAATAATAATAATAATAATAATAATAATAATAATAATAATAATAATAATAATAATAATAATAATAATTATTATTATTTTTATTATTATTATTATTATTATTATTATTATTATTATTAATGATCTAATTTTGGTTGTCTAGGAAGTAATCAAATTCTTTTATGATTTGTTTGTTTGGTTTTCTCATTAATTACCGGCAAGAACTAAGTTCAGGACATTGATAGTACACTTAAATAACTTTTAATTATTTCGCGCGCGCGCACTCCCACACAAATAGTCCTCGCACCTCAATATATTATTATTACTCAGACGTTTTAGATGACAATATTAATTTAATAACTATATTATTGTAGTTCCTTGTGTTGGACGTGACAAGTGTAATAAGCCTACGTTATGGTTACTACAAGTAATATTGTTAAAAATAACTGAAAGATCTAGGTTTCCACTGTTGTGTTCAGTTACATCGGTATTAACATAATTATTGTTACACCAATGAGAGGCAGAACACTGAATCATTCTTTTAGAAATATTATTTTAATAAAAATCGACAGCTCAACCTAGCCAACTACTTCTTAAAGATAGTAAACCGATCCTTACGAGGGTCTAGGGTTAAGATGAATGAAAACCCACATTAAAGACTGAAGAAATATCTTCATAGGAACGTTTATCGTGGTCGCCAGCATCATCATCATCATCAAACACATTAAAGGAGCAGCAATAGCAACAGCCACAAAAAAAACCATAGCAGAAACAAAAATAATAAATAAATACAGGTCAACACTGGAAGCCCTTTGTTATTGAATTGAAAAGTTTTTATTTCCTTAACAGCCTCACCAATTTCAAATAGGCTAGGCCGTGGTCGTAGGATAATACATAATAATAATAATTAATAATAATAATATTAATAATTTTATAATAATAATAATAATAAAAATAATAATAAAACTAGTAATAATAATTTTATTATTATTATTTTTTTATAATAATAATAACAATAATAATAATAATAATAATAATAATAATAATAATAATAATTTTATTATTATTATTATTATTATTATTATTATTATTATTATTATTATTATTATTATTATTATTATTATTATATATGTGTTTAGCGCTTGAGGGGTAAAGCATTGGGAAAGAAACTAAGGTACAAGAGGACAACAAACCAAAGAACATCAGGCTGCGACGAATGGCAATAAAATCAACACACACGTGAACGATTGCAAATAAGTACATTTGGAACATATGTAACATTAGCTGGACTATAATAGCTGTCATAACACACATGTGAGCGATTGCAAATAATGCAGAAAGTACATAGAATATATGTAACATTAGCTAGACTATAATAGCTGTCATAGCTAACGGTCAGCCTATCTCACTCGTAGATAGTCCTAGGCCAATTTGGAGAGGAAAAGAAGTTTCTTCTATCTCGGTAAGGGCTTATAATGGACCCACAGTAGGCAAGCGGTATTGGAATTACATACTGTATTGGCTATATGCGGAAACTGAACGATTTTGTATGAAAACATGCACTTCATTCATGGAATGTAATCTAGTTAAAAGCCTCAGTAATAATGCACGGGACCTAGAGTAAAATGAAACCACCGTAATTCACACACACTAGCACCACTCTTGTTATGTATAGGGGGTTCGATCGACAAGTTTGGAATAACTCCAAAAATCCAGCTAGGAAGAGGGCGTGATGTCTATGCGAAAAACTTTTCCCTTAAAATCATAAGGAAGTATCCTTTGCCATTTTGCTGAGCATATTAGTTTTGATGCTCTAAATTCCAATGCAATGACGTCTGCAAAAATTTGTCTTTACCCCAGATGGCTTGTTTTCTCTCTGGTTGGATTACACTCGACAACAGCAGCCATCAACTCAAAATAATCTTCATGCTTCTGATAAATGTTTTTGATGTAGAGCTCCACGTCTTCTGTGCAGTTTCTTACACGTCTTCCTTCTACACATTATTTTAAAGTATTTTAATAATTCTTCTCTCCTTCCTTCTTGGACATATTAATATTCTTCTTCTTTTTCCCCTTGAAAGCTTTCTCCAAATTTTTAGCATCTTCTTCCTTCTCCTTATCCTTCCACCCTATCCCACCCCCTTTTTCTTCTTCTTCTTCTTCTTCTTCTTCTTCTTCTTCTTCTTCTTCTTCTTCTTCTTCTTCTTCTTCTTCTTCTTCTTTTTCTTCTGTTTGTTGTTGTTGTTGTTGTTGTTGTTGTTGTTGTTGTTGTTGTTGTTGTTCTTCTTCTTCTTCTTCTTCTTCTTTTTCTTCTTCTTCTTACGAACATCCATCCCAAACTTTCAAAGTATTAAAGTTTACAGACAATTTGATTATTTAATGTCTTTAGCAACACAGCCCTCAGACAGAGTTTAAAACAATTTATCAAACATTTTGAGAACGTTTCAACATTTATAATGATAAACAAATGTTAATTTCAAATATATAAATATGAATGTACCATCTATGCATGCAACCTATGACTATCCTATCCTATCCTATCTTGTCCCGTAACCCGGAGTTCGTAGGGGCACCACAGATGATCGTTTAACCAGCATACTCCATCTTTCTCTGTCCCAAGCAGCCCTGATGGCTTCGCTCAGTGTCAAACCAGTCCATTCTCGAATGTTGTCTTCCCACCTCTTTTTCGGTCTCCCTCTTCTTCTACCTCCTTGCACTGTGCCTTGCAGAATGGTCTTTGCAAGGCCTGATGATCTGGTGACGTGGCCATACCATCGGAGTTTCCGTTTCTTCACCACTGTGAGCAGGTCATCGTGTTGTCCAATGGCTTGTGTGATGGTCTGTCGGACTTCGTCGTTGGTGATGTGTTGGGTATAGGAAATGCCCAGAAGTCTGTAGCACCTCATCTCCAAGCTTTGTATTCTTCGTTGGAGATCTGCTGTGAGGGTCCACGTTTCGCAAGCATATAAAAAGATGGAGATGACAAGGGAGCGCAGCAGCCTTACCTTGGAATGTAGACTGATGGTCCTGTCTTTCCAAATGGGCTTCAACCTTGTCATGGCAGCAGTTGTTTGTGCGATCCTGGAGAGGACGTCCTGTCGGGACCCATTGTCTGATACGATGGCTCCTAAATATTTGAAGATATGCACTGTGTTGAGGGATTGGCCTTGGAATTTGATGTCCGTGTTGATGCCATTGGTGTTGTTGGTCATCAGTTTGGTCTTCTCTGCACTTATTTCCATTCCATAAGCTCTGGAGGTGGCTTCAAGCCTCTGTACCAGCTGTTCAAGTTCTTGTTCCTCTCCAGCCAATCCATCAATGTCATCCGCAAAACGAAAATTGAAGATTGCTCTACCCCCTATGCTGACTGTGCCTTCGTGATCTGCAAGAGCATCTGACATGATGCGCTCTAGGAAGATGTTGAAGAGTGTTGGAGAGAGTAGGCATCACTGACGCACACCGATTGTTGTTCTGAACCAGTTCCCGATGACGCTGTTATGGAGGACTGCACTGGTAGCCTTGTCATATAGGCTTTTGTTTAAGGCTGATGTTGTACACTTTCATTGTTGCTCATAGAGCTGCATGCTAGACTCGGTCAAACGCTTTCTTGAAGTCTATGAACACATGATATAGATGTTGTTGGTGCTGCAGGTATTTCTCACACATTATTCTGAGATTGAAAAATCTGTTCAGTGGTACTTCGCCCTGCCCTGAATCCTGCTTGTTCTTCAGCTATGATTTGTTCAGCTTGGGGTTTCAACCTGTTGAGTATTATTTTCAGGAGGGACCACAAAAAACTCCAGACGATGGACATGGCACAGTCCTGGCGGGGAGCGTCACAACCAGATAGACTACATCATGGTCAAGAAACGCTTCAGATCAAGCATCAACATTGGCAGGACACGCACTTTTCCAGGAGCAGACATCGGAAGTGACCACGATCTCGTGATGATGTCTTTCCGGCTCCACTTGAAGAGAGTAAATACAGCAAAGTGCACTAGACTGAAGTTCGACCTGGACAAACTGCAAGACCCGGAGATGGCAGAATTATTTCAGGCCACAATTGGAGGGAAATTTGCACCACTGCTCATTTTGGGGGCTGGTGAAGTAGATGTCAACACCATGACCACCACCTTCAGCTATGACAGATGCCGCCACTGAGATCCTTGTCAAGCACCGACCAAAGAAGAAATCGTGGATCACACCTGAACTTTTGGATCTGTGTGATAAACGAAGAGAGATAAAAAAGAAAAAGAACACCTCAGCTGATGTCTACCGAAAAATCAACAATGACATACGAAAAGGCATGCGCACAGCAAAGGAGAACTGGATAGAAGATCAATGCCAGGAAATAGAGAACAGTCTGAACAAGAACCCCGGCAAGAAGGCCTACCAGACTGTGAAGCGGCTGGCAAGTGTTAAACAGCCCAAAGTCTCCACGATCCAAAGCCAGTCTGGCATATGCTTTACAGAAGAACAAGAAGTCTTGGACAGATGAACAGAGTACTGCTCTGACATTTACAACCAGACACCAAATGGGGACCCATCAGTTCTAGCATGTCCCGAGAACAGAAAAGAAGAAGAAATCCTCCCAATTCTCCGGGAAGAAGTTGAGGCAGCAGTGCAATCGTGTTGAAGAAAGGGAAGTCATCGGGAGTGGACAACATTATACCCGCGGAACTGCTACAAGCAGGAGGAGAAGCGATGATTGATGCCCTCACCATTCTCTGTAACAAGATCTGGCAGAGTGGGGAGTGGTCTACACCATGGACCAAGTCGCTTGTCATCACTCTTCCCAAAAAAGGTAACTTTAAGGAGTGTGAAAAGTACCGCACCATCAGCCTCATCAGCCATCCCAACCTATGATTACGATCCTAAAAATATAATAAAAGCGTTATTACATTTCCAATATGGTTGAACAAAACAAACGCTGAATTTATTCTTCTATTTATTCTTCTACAACGTACATACACGTACATTTGTTCAAACAGGACAAAGTGACTTATATCTGATTTTCTCAATTACATTGTACAGTACCATATATTTACAGATAAACACACACACACACACATATATATATATATATATATATATATATATATATATATATATATATATATATATATATATATAATATATATATATATATATATATATATATATATATATATATAGATATAGATAGATATAGATAGATATATATAGATATATACACACACACACACACACACACACACACCCATAACAATCTTTTTTATTTTCTTCTCTGCACCATATTGACACCAACCTCCAAAATTTTGATTCAATTTCCAAAGTAATCTACTTAAGTGTTTTTCAGCATTATATGCTTGCAGCTTACCATACGTATTGCTTTAAAGAAAATAAAACTGAAAAAAAAACTATTCTGATGCAGTGATTTCAAAGAAGTGTACTTGGTCTCTTTTAGCACTTTGGTTTTAGGAATATCATCGCCTTTACTGTACTCTTAAGTACAAAAGTTCAAAGAAGTACTCTCCAGCTATGTGAACAGCGATAACAATGGTTATTAAAATATTTGCACTGAGGAAAATTGGTAAAAAGCATTTATGTTAAAGAGCATTTGACTTGTTCTGTAAAGATCATTAGTTACTAAAATATTTGCACTTCCAAGCATCCAGGTAAAAGAACATTTATATTTGGAAACTTACGTCATGTTCGATGTCGTTTTTAGTTTTGGTGTTTCTTATGTTGAGTACTGTAACTGCGAAAAATAACGGTAAGATTGTAGTATCTAACGGGACTGCATCTTAAAAAAGACAACTATTAAACGTTGTTAGTGTACAAGCAAATTATTTTAATATTGTTTCTCGTGTGTGATCATTCTGACCGAAGTCCGTTCTTTCTGTAGTTAACATTCACAATCTAGTGTCGAGTACTCGTACTAGAGTTTTTCCAGTTTCAGGTGAGCCTGACCCTAGATCACAATGCGGAAAATATTATAAATATGTCTCACCATGTGACTGTCTTCTTGTCATAATATCCTATCCTATCCTATTCTATCCCGTAACTCTGAGGTCGTTGGGGCACCACAGATGATCGTTTAACCAGCATACTCCATCTTTCTCCCTCATGGTTTCCCTCAATGTCAAGCCAGTCCATTCTCGAATGTTGTCGTCCCACCTCTTTTTCGGTCTCCCTCTTCTTCTACCTCCATGCACTGTTCCTTGCAGAATGGTCAAAATTTCATGTATTATAATACCGTCACATGTGATCCGCTGTTTCTGAAACAATTTGCAGTATATTTGCGGGGATTTTGTTGCGATACAGATACAGATTTAGCGGATTCCGTGGAGGTCGGAGGGAAAGTGAAGAGGAGAGGGGAGAGTAGTTGGCGGGGTCACCGGTTCAGCTGAGAGAATGCAGTCGGGTTTTTTTTTTTTGCTGACTTTCATATGGTCGGATGAGATGGCTGGATCGTTTGCCGAAATTTGTAAGTGTGCAGGATGGGCGACTGGTTGTGGGTTTGGCGGCTGTGTGGTTGATTTGATGCGTTCGGAATGCGAAAAGTCAGTAAGTATATGTACATACTTTTTGCATGTTGAAGTAAGTAACAAAATGAATAAATGCTATATAGAGATTATGTACAAGAGAATATGAGTTTTAGCTAATAATTTTTTATCGTTCAGATTGTTATCTTGTTAATAATTATTTATATTTGTTGTTGTTTTTAAATTTCCTATTATTTTAATTATTATTTTTATTGGTCTTAAATCACGATGTGTACAGTCCTTAAATGAAGATTAATGAAAACATACACGTGCTCTGTGATAACTCTTTAATAGTTGTATGCAACTGCAAGGTATGCAACTGCTTGGCTCGCTTAGATGTGATGTGTGTGCGCGCGCGCGTGCGTGTGTGTGTGTGTGAGTTGGAAAGAGAGAGGGAGAACGTGAAAAAAATATTAAGGATGAGTGGGTGGATGAAAGAGGATTATTGTGTATTGTTAATATATATGGATTTAAAATGTGATTCTGCGTCTGCTATAATTATTTTAGGGTGAGAAAGATATGTTGTAGGGTATTACCTGTATTGTATTGTATTATTTACTTTTATATTTACACATTTTTGTGTGATTGGTTTTGCAAAAATTGAATATACAAGTCAGAATTTCGAAATTTCTCTGTTAAGATAATAAAGTATTTGTTTTCTTATTCGTGTCCGAGTGTTTCTAAAGGAGCTTTTGAAATAAGCAGTAGGCGACAGAGCTCCCTTGAAATGTGCCATATATATATATTCACATAGTTACAGAGTCATAAACTCTTCTATGATTCCATATATCTAAGTGTCCAACTTTAAAAACAAATTATATCAGATTCAGTTTAATCATGCTATTTAGGTAAAGGTAAAGGTCGTCCCATAGCCTTGTGGCCGTAGGGGAGCGTTATGTTGGAGATCACACTTATCTTGGGCCAGCGTAATGAGGGTGATGCCCATCTCTCTCCCTCGCTGCTTTACCTTCCCCACCCTTAAGAGAGTAGGTACTCAGTCACAGTTGAGTCAACTGGGGGCGTTGTTATTTGTCGCTTCACGTTTTGCGGTCACCCATCCAAGTGCTAACCGCACTGGACGGTGCTTAACTTGCGACACAGTAGCGAGTGTTCCAACCACTGCGCTATCCGACACCCACTATATAGGACCATTGCGCTATAAACAAGTAGGACCATTGCAGAAACACAAGTATACTTATAATACGGGTTATATCTTCAATAAACGTTTGTGTCAGTGAACAGTTAACTTTCACCTGCTCCTGCAGGATTGTGTGGACGGCGGAGTGAAGGTGGAGCTTAACGATAATAGAACTACTACATGATCATAGTATTGAGACCATTCTGATTTTCAGAGATTTAAAAAAAAAACGTCTTCTGTACGTCTAAGACATCGACGCGTGATCAGGATGAGCTGTAACCTAGCTTGCGCTTTTGGAATTATAGAGAAAAGAAGGAAAAACTGTTCCAAAAGTTTTATCTGCTCCTACCATAAGGTCTTTCTCTTTAACTTGAACTGTGACTACTAGAGTTTTGTCGACACTTTCAGAGACGAGGGGGGAAAGGGGGGTGAGGGGGAATGGCCCATATAACTCCTATCGTTAAAAAAGAAAATGTAAAAATGTTAGCAGAAATGATCTTTCCTTCTTTCCTTTTACGCAGCCCGACGTCTCCTCTTCCCAACCCTTGTACTCCCTTCCAAGGAGGGTTGGGTGGAAATGGGAAACAGGGAGGAGGGGGGGGGGGGGCAAATCTTCAGGTCGTTTGTCCTTTTCTCGCATCACTGACATTATAGTTAGCTAGTTAATCATTGCTTACATGGTCCAGCGGACTGCAAAGAGCCGAATCAGGACCCCAAAATCTGGACCACAACTTGGTTGAAAGAGGACTCGCCCCCGATCCGCATCAAAGGTCTGCTGAAACAACCCCAGTGACAAAACTGAAGGCACTCCACCAGCCGGCCATCTTACAACAAAGCATCCCACGCATGGGACGCGGAGGACATACTCCAATCTATCGAACCCCCGTTTACAAAATCAAAATAGAATATAAACATCATTATAAAATATGAACAAAACACATACATATAAAATGCCTACAATGCTAAATAATAATATTATAGGAAGCCATAGTGACCATTTGGCACAAAGCGTCCAATATTCCCAAGCTGACCCAACAGACCTCATACACAAATGAGGAGGTTTGGGAAGAGTTTTCAAGGAAAAAAAATGTTGGTGACTGGTCTAGCGAAGAAGATAGTATAGTAGATTGGTATAACAGATCAGGAATGAGAAAGAACACATGAGAAATACAGCGACAGTGGGAATTTAAAGCTCTACATTTCCAGAAAGTTGGGATACTATTTATACTGAAACCCCCGGCACTCCCACAGAGGAGGGTGGGAGAGGGGGGTTTGGAGGGGGGGGGGCTGCCATCACAGCAGAAGACTGTCAAGAACATGAATATAATCAGCATCACTTTTAATGACATTGTTTATTCTACCATCATCTTCGAGGGACCTACTGTTTTATCTGAAATAATTTACGGGATCGGCTTTCGTGTGGTACAATTATTTTGATCTTTCTTTCTGACCCACCATTTAACGGCAGACAAAGTAGACATGTTCTTATATAGCGCATTTGTAGCTTACTGCCCTGCTCAAAGGCGCTAGGCATAGAAGTCGAGCATGTACGAACTATAGTTTACTGAAGAGAGACAGTCAAGCCTTAGTCGCCCACTTTGCAACGAGTTGTATCAATTTTTATTCATCATCAGATTAAAATAAGTTGTACTGATGTAAAATAAGTAATTCACAAAATCTACCATCCTTGCATCATACATATTTTCCAAAATAATTAATGAAGTAAATAATCTAACCATATAAATCGTCATACTACTTACAAAGACATAAGTCTTACACTTTTAACAACATACATTCCCTCGTAACAATTCGTTCACATTAAGAAAAAAACAAAACAAAACCAAAACGCACAAAATTAATTTAAAAAAACCAACAACAACACCTTTAACCTTTCACGCGCACTTCCAACAGTTTAGAAGTTTTTAACGAGGGGAAAGACCATTTCATGGCACAGTCGTTGTAGACGTTACATCACCTTTTGAAACTTTGTGATAGTACGATTTGGCGAGTGCTGCTAGAAAATGTGACGGATGTTCATTAGTTAAAAGTTCTTTTTAAAACGTTAGAACCTGTGAAGAACGAAGTACTTATACATGTCATTGGCTTCTTAAAGAAAGTTGAAGTTGGAATTGGGACCGTAGCCTAAACTCCAGGCCCCTCCTCCACCTTTCTCCCCATTAAAAAAAAATAAATAAATAAACGAAAAATGATACCGTCTCCTTTCGGACAGTTTGACTTGCACAGTCGTTGTAGACGTTACATTCATCAACGACGAAGTTGACCGTTATTAAGTAATAAACATCAATTAGCTACATCAACGTACATGTAATACGAGTTGGTTCCTTGCGTACCGCCATGGACTATTTATCAACAATCACAACAATGAAGTCATCACCTTTTGAAACTTTGTGATAGTACGATTTGGCGAGTGCTGCTAAAAAATGTGACGGATGCTCATTAGTTAAAAGTTCTTTTTAAAACGTTAGAAGGATCAAGCCTCTTAAGACTCGCCTAAACCAAAAAAATCGTAATTTAGTATACTATACACTGAATTGCTAGGAGGAGCTATCGAACAACCGAAGAAAACATCCACGAAAGCCCTAATCAGCTGGTCATGAGCAATCTTGTCACTGTAGATTGTTCTAACCTATAAAGGGAACAGTGAAAGCCCCAGTTGAAAACCTGTCTTGCCTTTGTAGGCATGACTAATTCACTGAGGCAACAGTTCCCCCCGTTGGAGTGCCGGGGGTTTCAGTATAGTGTCCCCACTTTCTGGAAATTTAGTGCTTTAAATTCCCACTGTCGCTGTCTTCATCATTTGCTCTTTCCCATTCCTGATCTGTCCTATCGCTCTGCTATACTTTCTTCTTCTTCGCTAGATCAATGACCTACCTTTTTTCTTGAAAACTCTTCCTGGACAAGACTCCTTGTTTGTGTATGAGGTCTGTTGGATCAGCTTGGGAGTGTTGGACGCTTTCTGCCGGGTGGTCACTAGGGCTTCCTATGATTGTATTATTTCGCACTATAGGCATTTTATATGTATGTGTTTTTTTTGATGATTTATAATGATGGTTGTATTCTATTTTGTTTTTGTAACCGGGGTGTTCGCGTAGTTGAGGTCAACCCTCAGCCGTCCCCCGCGTGGGATGTCTTTATTGTAAAGTGACTGGCCGGTGGAGGGCATTCAATTTTCCCACTAGGGTTGTTTCGGCAGATCTTTTATGCGGATCGGGGGTTGTCCGGTCCTGATTTGGCTCGGAAGAGTCCGCTGGACCTAAAGCAATAATAAATCAATCAATAAATAAGCTGAAACTTGCGTGGAAGCAGGGTCTTTTGGGTATCCTCAGGGTTTAGAAACACAGTAACTTGAATTTGAATCATGATGTAAAGAGGAGGGTCCACGACGACGATGTCGATGATGATGTTGATGATGATGATGATGATGATGACGATGATAATGATAAAATACAATCGTAATGATAATAAAGAGAAATAATGGATGAATGGGATTGGAGAAGAATCGAGGTGGATGAATAAGGGGGGGGGGATAGAGAGAGAGACTTAGAAGAGGAATATTCCACTGTAAATACTTACCTAGCCCGGCGCATTATTAAAACTCTCAGTTAGCAGAAAGCTATTTAGAAGTTTTCAACGAGGGGAACTCGAAGTGCTTTTCAAAGTTGCAAACTTTATGATGGAACAGGCGTTAAAGTGGCAGCCAGTGCAGCAGGGATGAAGCAGGGGCAGGTGACGGCTCACCGCCTCTTCGCAATTTCAAGCTCAAGAGAGTAGGCCTGTTTCCTGAAAAAAAAACACACCAAGGTGACAGGTTTTTAATTCTGTTCAGTTTTAGACTTTTCCTCCACCATTTTCATGCTGCTCTTCTCCCCCACCCCTCAGCTCAACCCCCTCCCCACTTCTAGTTTCCATTTGGAATTTGGTGTCTGTAGCCCATTTATGGCTAATTGGGCAACGACTGTAAGTTTTTGTTCGTTTTTAATGTTAATGATATATTAAGAGTAGTTGGAGGAAGCGAGTGAGGTAGTAAAATGGGTAAATGCCATGCCTTCACTATTTTCGTTTTTAAAAGTTTTTGTTGTTGTTTACCAGTAAGTTAATTATGCATTGAAAATCCTAAAAGATGATACTAATATGTTCAACTAAGCTACACGTACATAACATGTAATTCTATGAGCACTCGCAAAGTGGAACAAGACAGTGTGGACGATTGCAGATTCAGACATTGTTCCCGTATTACGCCTTCTCGTTACCAAGTTGCTCTATTCGTCGTCAGATCAGCAATTAAAAAGTTTAAAAACTATACCTTTGTGTGTGTGTGTGTGTGTGTGTGTGTGTGTGTGTGTGTGTGGGTGTGTTTAGGTGTGTTTATGTGTGTGTGTGAGTGCGCGCGCGTGTACATCTGTGTGCATGCGCGCGCATCTGTGTTTGTAAGTATGGTCAAAGAGCTTATGATAGAAAGAGGGCGAACTTGGTACAGAACCGCGAGACGAAATGTACGAGTTATGCTCCCTTGTCGACATGCTGAAAATGGCTCGTGGCAGAAAGTCAAAAGGCGACCGAGTGAAACAGGGCGGTGACTTTTGCACAGCTATCAATTGCCATAATGCCAGATACAAGAAAAGTTGTGTTGGCAAGTCCTTTTTATTTCTAAGAGACAAAGAAAGGTAAATTGCAATTGAAATTTGTGTGTGTGTGTGTGTGTTTATGTAGGCCTAAACTAAGACCGCTTCAGTGTTGTTAGTGTTAAAACAATCGGAGAGCGGCTTGAATGATTCATGATATACCTATGTGCAAAATCCAAAACAGTTTGCTTGCTGACAGTTTACGTTCAACAGGTCGCTCACTGTTTACGTTATTGCTAGGTTGTTTGACTATATTTGTACTTATATTTCAAAAGTAGATGTCAGATTGGCAGTTTGGCTTCGTCAAACTGCTTATGTTAACAAGTTAAATTAGACAAAGTCTGTTTTCTCCTCGTGATCAAATACTGTGCAAGATAACCCCTTACCTAGGCACAAAAATGGTCCTTGATCTGTTGTAATCCCTTTTCGTTTGAGAGTAAACGGGAAAAAAATGTAATGCAGAAACTCAGTCCTTGTTCTGATCTGTGAATTTCTGTGCATTAGATCTACATTGCGTGGAATGTTGTAGTCTAGCCAGTAGGTGCTGATTGTTCTGTCTGATTAATTAATTATTTTTATGAAGTGACTGATGTTATTAAGCCAGTGATGTGGGAGGTGAGAGGGTTGAGAGACACCTGATATAAATTAAATTCACACTATTAGTGAAACATTTTGTTATTGTGCTTTATTGTGATTAATTGATTGAATAACAGAGCTCTCTCTCTCTCTCTCTCTCTCTCTCTCTCTCTCTCTCTCTCTCTCTCTCTCTCTCTCTCTCTCTCTCACGATTACGGATTTACAGTTTCGGATAAATGAAACAGTCTGTCATGCATATTTTAATTTTAAAATATCTGTCGTTGACTAAAAAATAATAAATTCCAGGGCAGAAAACGAACCTATGACATACACACATAAGCAGCATAAAAGCACCTAATAAATGTCAATAAGTAAACGTAAACAAAAAAAAACAAAAACAAAAAAAGACAGCAGTAGCGGAATGTTAATAATAATGATGGTTAAAAGTTTGGTTTTTGCAAACGTTGCCATAAAAATGTTCTTTTGCAATGGCATAGGCTCAATAAGTTGCCACGCACAGATCATTCATATAGCAGATGGTGAAATATAGCCAGCCCGAGCAAAGGGAAATAATCCGTGAGAGCGTCTCGCATTTTTGTATAGGACATAATGGAAGTTCCCTCTCTTTCCGTAATAAGCTCTTTGGTATGGTTGAATTTGGATGCGAGATTATTGGTTACTTAGCAGAACATAGGGGCATGGATGTGCCCCTTATCCTGCTGCATACATCTTTACACAGAAAATATGATGCTATATTGCTATTCCCCATGTAGAAATACTCTAAAGTTTCCCCAGAGTGTCAAGCACTACTTTACCCAGGACAGCACACTTGCGACTCTTTCCTGCTAGAACTCTCATTCTCCTCCTTTTCTTCTTCTCTTGATTGCAAAATACACTTTCCGCTACTCGCCGAGACGATGTTTGTATATATATATAATGGCATAGGCGGTAGACAGTTTATTCAGGACATCGCAGGGGATGGTAAGAGGATGGGGGCCATGGAGGGTGGGTTGGGGGAGGAGTGCGGTGTGTTTGTGTGTGCGTGAAGGAGGGAATTTAAATAAAAAACCACCAACAACTATAGCAGTAGTAGTAAACCGCAACAGCACCATCACCACCATTATCATGACCACCACCTCCAAAATCAGCAGCAGCAAGATCAACAACAAACAACTAAATCAGACAAACAACCAGACTTAACATTCATTTCAAACAAAATAATGGAATATACCTAATATATGGCGTCTCTTTCAATTTCAGTAACAGCACTTCGTTGCACACGGAGTAATCTAGGCTTATGACATTCATATACTTTTCTTAAAATTGGATGTCTTTCCAACTTAGAACACAGCCTATGCTTCTTACGGACTTGCATGAACACTCTGTGGCAATTCCATCCTTAGTTTATATATATAATTATTCTTATTTTTTAAAAGAGACACAGTCAAAATATGGATGCAAAAGTTTAGACTCGTGACGTATGATTCGCCTATCGAGATTTGCAAACGCTGTTACGCGTGTGTTCGAGCCAACCGCGCGGTCCGGATAGCTTGATAATATGGAGATAATGTGTATGAATGGCCCTTGCTGACTGGCTGCACTCTCAACGATCGCTGTAACTGTCGACAGTACTACTACTACTACTGCTACTACTACTACTACTACTACTACTACTACTACTACTACTACTACTACTACTACTACTACGAAGATCAAGAAGAAGAAAATAATAAATACATACATAACAGTTTTTAAAAAATGATAATAATAATAATAATAATAATAATAATAATAATAATAATAATAATAATAATAATGACAAAACTTATATTTATATTGCAATATATGAACACTAATGTGCACCTTTCCTAAACTATGTAAAATTCAAGTGTTTGATTTGCACGTGGTGATCGGCTGCGATGACAGCGTTTTCAAAGCGGGTAAAGTGGGGGCTCGAAATCTCTAGTTTTGGGACAAGTTCTGCGAAATGCTCAGAGGGCATCACCAGGCATTAAGAAAGCCGCTCGGAGGACAGTTAGAATGCGAAGAAGGAATATTTGATAGCTTCGTCGATGCTCATTTCCATGCATTCTTTCGGAGTCGGGGAACTAGGTCCATTTCGTTTTATATCTTCTTCCATTCACATTTAAACCCAACATCTTCTACGTAACCGTTATCCCCCCTCTTTCCCTTCTCTCTCATTCTTCGTCTATCTCCCTCCCTCCCTCATTCTATCCTTCTGCCTCTTTCCTGATCTCCCTCTCACTCTTCTTTCGACGTCCAGCCAAGCTAATCTGGACGGTTAATATCCAGCTTTCAAATACTTAGTGCGATCTGGCCATTTAATTCACGTAGTAAATCTGGTTCTATTTTCTATTATATATATAATTCCCTTCGTTAGTTCCGCTGTAGTAGTATAATAAGTTTATGTTATATCCTCGTCCGTCTTGTTTTGTTTCTAGGCTAAATCTTTTCATCTGTCTTATTGTAATAAGACTTACCTTAACTCCTCGTCCATCTGCCTTTTTTGTCTGTATTTTTCCTGTCAAAAGTATGCTGTCTACCTGTCTGTCAGAATAGTCAACATCCATTTTAAGAGATTCTTTCTTTAATAACCTGTCACTTCGTCCTGGTAGCCTACTGATGGCATCCAAATCTTCCTGCATTTGGAACAAAGAATTTTTGACAGGATCTGAACCGCACACCAACGGCAAATCCACTTTTGGACCTTCTACTTTCAAGCTTGGCTCATGGATGGAAGAACCCTTTATTGCCATCTTGAAACATCAATGCGGCCTGAACGCTGCAAGTTGTAAGATAAAACGAGTCTCTAAATCTAGTTAAGTGAAAGGGAAGCGTTAATGGAAAAGAAAATGCAAAAGATCTACTTTAAATGGCCAGGCCAGACTGGAAGGACGTGCAATTTCACTTCTAAAACCATTCGCTCCGCGGACTCAGAGAGAAGGTTCGAAATGTGTATGTAAGCTGAGAATAAAAGGACCGTACCACAAATTACTGAAGGTTCACGCTACTATTTTAACAAATGAGCAAAATGGGCAGAGGGTTACTTACTACCCATAGGCGCGAGCAATAACCACTGTCGACGGTGCAGAGAATCTGAATATATATGGTGTGCGTATGTCTGTGTGTGAGAGCGCGCGCGTGCGTGTGTGTATGTGCGCATTGTATTGTGGCTACTGCATCTACATTGGCATTTGATGGCTTTATAATTATGACAATGATGTAGGTTATAGTGAAAGTTGCAGGAAACTTGCATTCCGACTGACGCTACCTGACAATAGAAGCTAAAAACTAGAGAATATTAGATAGTATTAGTAGATTCTCAGAGAGAGAAGAGAAGAGAAGAGAAGAATAAGAAGAAGAAGAAGAAGAAGAAGAAGAAGAAGAAGAAGAGAGAGAAGAGAGAGAGAAAGCGAGTTCACTCCAAGGCGTAACAAACCAAAAAATATATAGATTTTTATATAGCGCTTTTTCCTATTAAAAAATCGGTTCAAAGCACAATTCTCACGCATTTACACACCAAAAAAGAAAATCATAACGAAAAACATAAAACACTAAAATAAATACACCCTGGCAGATGTGGGTTGATAGAAACCGTGCGAAACAGACCACTGGTGAGGAAGATGGTTAATGAGCAAAGGACTACGAGAGGAGATGAGAACAGGGCATGCATCCATCTCAAACCAAGCCCAAAGACCTGTAATAACATAACAGGACACTTTATTTCTCACTGTCTAGCATCAAAAGCGTTACCGAAGGCGAGACACAGTCACGTGACTTTCCGCGCATGCGCTGATGACAGCTAGCAGACCTTTTTCCGCTCAGTAGTGCATAAACAGCGACCAGCGATTGAACAGAGAAAAAAAAAGAGACGATACCAACCAGTCAATGAAACCAAAGGAATTGTAACCATTGAAATAAAACACAATGAAAAAATATAACCACACTACATGTAATAAACCTCTAGAATTAGATTGAAATTACATTAATCAAGCACTTTGAAGTTTAACGTAGCTGGAGTTTCGTCTTTATTTTTTTAAAACTTTTTCTTTTAAAAAAAATTCACACTACATTTTATACGATTATATCCAACGACTCCATCAATACGTACTAATAACATTATTCATGTGATCAATTGTCTGGTCTCAAGTATCCGAGTGCGCAAACTCCGGTGCAGTTTGGAAAGGAGTGTGTCAACGTTTTAGTGGAAAGGAAATAATCATCGAAGTGGTAGTTCAATACGCCTGCGGCGTACCGCCATAACCTTTCTGGGCGATTAAAACCAAAGGTATAGTTTGTGTGAAGTCTCACCAACACTAAATGACGGATGCATTACCAGGTACGTTATATTAGAGGGACCCAATTTGACCACGCCCCTTCGACAGATCCATTTATCATTAATACGGATTGCTGCCCCACTAAAAATAAATAAGCTTAACCCTCCACCCCCCAAAAAAAGACAACAACAACAACAAACAAACAAACTATTTCGAAAGTACAGTTAGTTTTAAAATGAATAAATTCTGTAGGTTTTGTGCTTGCAAGGGCTAACCAACATTTTGGAACTAAAAATAGCATATACCAAAGCCTGTAAGAGTCAGGACCGTAAAAAACCAATTGCACTTTAGTTTTTTAGTTTTTTGTTTTAGGTTTATAAAATAGACCTTACCCCACCCTAAACACCAAAGAGGCACATTTGAAGACGCGTGGTACACTCAAACTAATGTCAAAGGCTGTACCGATAAAACAGGGGAACTAACTCCCTGTCAGAACCAAAATGGAAAAGTCAAACTATAGCGTTTGGTTTGATCAACGAAGCCCACTTTATCATTGATTAATGTAATAACAATGCGAATTTTAGGGTAAGCCTGCTTTCGCCAAAAAGGTAATCGAAGCCTTCGAATTTAGGCCTTTTAAGCTTTAAACTTATTATTCAATCTACCGACAATGGATATCTGTAATGCAGTAACACCAATAGATCCAGAACTATAGTCAGGTGGCACACCCAGTCTTTTGTAAAACTGTTAATGGTTTTATAGTCTATCCACTATTTTAGAGAACTCATGCAAAAACTATTTAAGCGCGCATATTTTTTTTTGTTTTTCCACAAGACATAAGGCATAATGAATTGTATTCGTTACAAAAATTACGTGGGGAGAATTTACTTTCGGCTATGCAAGACAAAAAGAATAAGAATAAAGAATAAAATAATCGTTAAATGATTGATATGATGAAGGTTGTATTTACACGTTTAAACTGATGCAGTCTGACAAATATACTGCCAGAACGGCTTTGGAACATTGAAAGTTTGTTTTAGGCAGAGGGTTCTTGTCACTGATAAATAGTAATTTTCGAAAGGATTTAATACTTCCACAAAACAATATTCAGGGATAGAGCTAAATAATTATAAAGAATGTTCAATTGTGTATCGATCATTTCGACTAATTAAGTTCGTCAATGTCTCCGTTTAATAAAAACAAAAACCACAGCAACATGATAACAGTTATTTACTTTAAAATAAAAAAGATGGTAAGCCATTCAAATGTATTTCCAAACACTCACACTTAGACGAGAAATAAGCATTTTCAAAGGTTTGTATTTGCTTTGGCGGTGCTGCGACTCGCGTTTATCGCAACGAAGCAAAAGGAAACGTGGAATGAACTGAGCACCACAATTTGAAGTAATGTTCCTACGACGTTTGGATAAAATCTGTTCTATGGTTCTTGAGATAAGGCTTGTAACGGACCGACCGACGGACGGGAAGATCGACATTTGGCTCGTTCTGATTCCTCTAGTCTATTTCAAAGCATTTCCAGATAAGTCTTTCACTATGCAATAACGTAGTCGTGTTCTATTCCTCTAAAACAGAAACTTGGCTTAAGAATATTAAGTTTATTAAGCATATATCGTGTGCCATTTGTATAATAGTATCACTAGTTAAGAACTTTTAATTGGGAGAACAATTGATTGTAACCTAGTTAAAATCAACTGATTGTAACCTAGTTGAAATCAATTAGATTTCTTGCAGGAATAAATTGATGAGCTACAAATGTATTTTACAATCGCATTGCACATTCATCACTAGGACAGGCACATCTAATGAACCTAGATCCTCCCATGAGCAGGGTTAAATGTTTATTTTCGAGAGTCTTTTGCCAGTCTTCTGTATACATATCCTCATAACCCATTCAAGATAAATTTACACCGTCAAAAACCTTTTGAACCTTTAAGATTTATTGAAGAACTTATCTAAAGATGGCTGACAAATGAATACAATCTACGGTCGAGAAAGAAAATAAGTCCACAACAATAGTCCCCAGCTTCGCTCGGGAACTAAAATCAAACAAACAAACAAGCACTACAGTAATTTCAGATAAGATTATAATACTCGTCACACAATATTGGCATCCCTGCAAGAAACGTGTCCATGCGTACAGAAACAAAACAACATCTTTTATGTTATTAACCCAATGAAATATTTCTTCGATTTACAAAAAAACAAGGCGTGCAGTATAATTATTTTAAATTGTACTTCATCAAGCAAACCCACAGAGAAAATTAACACAACCAGCGGATGACAAAAAAGGTCATAGACTACACAAGACGATATTATAATCATTATAGTCTGAGCAAATGTTGTGATCAAATTAAAAACAGAAGACTATGATACGAAATAAAAATATAAGTATACAATGTTCACAAAACTAATAATATCACACATTGTCAACACATAGTTGGTTTTTTTCATTTGTGAATACCTTCACTTCTTTGAAAAATTAATCACAGAAAACTCAGTCACTCTACTGCACAACAGAGCAAAGCAAGCAAAATTATGAAGAAACAGGTAAAATTCAATTGTAAAGTGCACATTATCCAACAAAAACAAAAAAAACAACAATAACAAATATTCTGAACTTGAACGAAGCACACGATAACATATTCTGTCGTCGTCTCATGAATACAAAACGACAGATACATACATAGCATACATACATATTTATACATACATATATATGCTTATTTATATAGCACATAATTTAATATTAATAGTATACGTACATACACACCTAAACAATATCACTTCTAAGTCCACACTATACAGTAAAAAAAAAGAATTGGTTAAGCAGAAGTGACAGAAGAAAAGGAAACTGTTAGCTTATAGGCTTCCATAAAAAAGCTCTGAACCCTGCTGACGATAGCACTTGCACAATGCCCGTCAACAATGTTAGCTCTTAGCTTTCAGATTCATATACAAATACAGATACACACACAAGAAATGAGAGTATGTCCAAATTTAATACCCCAAGTCTATTGGCCCAAGTTTTGAACTAACATAATTTTAAGTTTAAACTATATAGATATATTTCAATCACTATAATACGAACAGGAATATAGATTGTAAAAAAAAAAGAAATGTGCCCAGGAGATTTGATAAGTTAAATTCTAAATCCAAAGGTTCAATAATAACGCCGAGGAACGTAACGGGATAGGAATCTTTCACGATTAGCATTTTAAAGAATTGATACTACAAATATAAACGGAGTCCCACAATCAAAGACTATCAGAGGGAGAAAAAGCTTTTTTTAAATATAATATTATCGTTGCATAGAAATTATACACTAGGTTACTTTTTGTAAATAGAGGCCGGACGAGAGGGTGAACTAAAGTAATTACACTTCAAAATATACTATTATTAAAGGTTTGATTACAATTTCTGCCATACCCAATATTGTCCAGTCTTTTGGCGTTTTCAACATTTTCTGTTTTATTGTCCGCTAAATATCCACTAAGTGTACGAATATGAACAAAAATACTAAAAAAAGAAAGATCCAGCCTTTTTCTGAGTACAAATTCAACAAGCAATTTATTTAAAACACTGTCCATAATGATAGGTGTTTCAACTTAAGGCTAATCCCAACAACCAATTATGTTAAAAGGGTACACTAATTTATTGTTAAAACAATTCTCTAATAAAGGCATTCTCTATGGTTTGTTTTTGCAATATAAGAAACCCGACAGTCCCAAACAATACATCTGAAGCCGGCCAAAAGCTACAAATAAGTAAAACCAGATATAACAAAACTGCTCAAAATCTTATGGCACGTTCATTTTAGCACGGTCATCCTCACAAAGTCTTTTAAAAAAATAACCGGATTGACGTGTACACCACGTGTAGTTACATTCTTAATAAAACCGTTTAAGAATTACGAGTTTACTACTTAATATTGTGCATGCAATCATTATGATTTAAAAGTTATTGTAACCTAGATCAGCTTCAGCTTCAGAATAGCATTCTAATACAAAAGGGCATTAATGGGGTACATTATATTATGTTGAATAACACAAGATTGCGTTCTTTTCCATGGGTTGTTATTCACTAACCTACCCTGTTAGAACACACCCCAGCTTTGTCTTAATTTATAAAGCTCATTTTTTTTGTTCACTGATTCCTTTTCTCTTCGTCTTCGTTTTTTTCTTCTTCTTTTAATTATTCCTATTTCACAACTCCATTGTCGTCGTTTCTTCTTCTTGTTCGTCCTTCTCCCCGTCCATATTCTTCATTTACTTCTTCTGCTTTTCCATTACATTACATTAAACGATTATTGCTTTAGGTCCAGCGGACTCTTTTCAGCCAAAACAGGACCATACCACTTCATCTCTCCCTCTTCGTCGTCGTCGACCTCGTCCTCCTTCCTCTTCTTCTTCTTCTTCTTTTTTTTCTTTTTCTTCTTATTTTTTTTTCTTCTTGTTCTAAAATCCCAAATGTAAAAAAGCAGTAAGAAATAGAAATGAAGTACAACGTTAATGTGAAAACAGCACGTGCGCAGCAGAATCAAAACGCATACCCGATTGTCCGAACAGCAAGAGAACAACGTGAAGATCTCCGACCCATTCACAAAAAAAATTAAAATAAAAAAACCTACACCACTACAGCACGGTAAAACTTAAACAATGAAATAAAATAACAAAACCATAAATATAAACACAAAAAAACATTAAGAATAACACACACACACACCCATACAGACACCCTCACAGGGCAAATAGATGATAACTTCCACATATAGCACACATTAAAAGGGACAACTGTGAACACAAAATCCTACCAGAAACTGAACTAAGTCAACAAGCCGGTATCAAACGACGAGACAAACTGCAAAAATAAAACTAAATTTAAAACGACGAAATTTTTACATCTGACAGGCGCAAAGGACAAAACCGTAAAATCTAAACTGAACCCAAATCTGCGTACGCACCGTCACTGTTTAATAAAAACAAAAATAATTTAAGGACAAAAATAGTGTGTATTATCTGAAGTAAGTTAGTTAGTTATTCATTGCTTAAATGATCCCGCGGACTGCAAAGAGCCGAATCAGGACCACAAAATCAAGACCACAACTTGGCTTAAAGAGGACTCACCCCTGATCCGTATAAAAGATCTGAAACAACCCCAGTGGTAACACTGAAGGCACTCCACCAGCCGGTCACTTTACATTAAAGGCATCCCACGAAGAAGACATGACGCTTCATTTTAATTAGCAGACACAAAACATGGGTGGAGAATGCCGCTTGAAGATATAGAGCTTTCTAGATATTCCATAAAAGTAAAGGCTCTTTTTATTTTTATAATCTATGAAAAATTCAAATTAAATAATATTACCTAACGAAAACAATTGCTAACATTCATTGCGACCTTTGAGTACAAGCATGAACTTCATTTTCTAATATACACAGATTCACACAGAGCCCCATACACACAGGTAGACACACTGTAAATTTCACTTTTTATATCAAATAGAAGGTAATTTAATAAGAATTTCATTTATATTGACATTAATTTGTTTAACCTAAATTCAAACTTGAATAGTTAATTTCCTTTATTAATAAACGGAATTTGAACTTAACCAGTTTGAATGCAAATTCACTGGGGTGAGTAATGCAACGAAGATAGATATAATGGATTCTTCTGTATACGTTTATGTAATGGTCAATATTTTAGTTAGTTTTGTCTTTGATTTTTAAAAAGCAGTTAAATATGGGCGATTAGTATTTTTCTATACATCGTCACAGTGAAAGCTCGTACATAATTTATACATTAGAACATTTATATTTAAAAATAAAGAATGCTCCAGCAGAACACATAAAAAATATCATAAGTTAAAATTTAAAGTGAATAACGTGCTAAACCATGCTGAATACACAAAACATTAAGCAAGCAGCAAAGAGCATATGCCAATAGTGTTGCATCTGTATAACAATATGTACATTTAAAAACAAACACAATGTACAATCAAATGCTCTCTGACAATTCACACTAAACAAAATTGGATACATGATATTAAACTGAAGTACAGTAAACAAAAGCATGTCACATCAAAACTTCACCGACAATAAAAAAAAAAAGAAGCATATCGCATGCATACACACGCGACTAAATTTACAAAGAGAGCAGCCATCGTAAATATATTTGTACACATAACTATGCCTATACATGCCAGCTAACGCTCTTAAATATATACACATTACTACATCTTGACATGACTAAAAACTAGCCAGTCTTGCACACAAAAGCATCGCAACACCATTTCATCTCTTGCAGATTTTCTGTCACGTAGCATGATTTACGCAGTAAGACATTTATATCGACACATTTTTGCCAGAGTTTTGATCTGGTAGAATACACGGAAATGCAACAGTCATGTAAGAATGGTCAACAATCAAGACAACATTTTCATTGATTCTGAGCAAAAAGAAAAGTGCTGAATTTCAGAATCACAACGTCAATAATATATCGTATAGCTATATTAAGAAATGTAAACAGTTGCCTTTCATTTTTAATTGACCCAGCGACATTAATTTGCTGTAGTCAAGACAACATCACATGCAAATCACAGTACAAAAACAGCGAATATATTTTGAAAAAGAAAACTCAAATAATCAAGTGAGACACCATCATCAACAGTGCATACATAATACACGCCCCTACATAACATGAATAACGCTATTTAAGTGTATTACTAGCCAAACAAAAGAAAGAGAACAAGAGAATAGAGTGTACACTTTAATTGTATTACTTTTACAACGCGTTTTTCACGTCCTTATAAGAGACTCAACGGAAAAGGCGTGTATTAGAGTACATGTATTAAGTTTGTCATTGTAGATATAAGGGAACCTGCCAATAATTAAATTTTCCATTTCTTGTGCAGTGTGCGTTCAAGTCTTTCAACAGACTGAACTAACAAAATATATTCAAAAGATACCTAAAATCTCTGGGTGGTGCAAAAGGAAAAAAAAAGAGAGTGCTGAGATTTAAAACATTATCTTGTTTTTAAACCTGTAAAAGTTGCAACTCGGGGGGCATATTACAAATAAAGCAGACCCTTGGTTCTTACTCTCACCCTCTCGCTACTCCAGTTCTCCATCACTCTCACTATATCGCTCCTTTATCAACGCCTGATACAATGTTTCCTCACACACCAATGACTAGAGAACCGCACATGTCAGTGGTTTAATCGAAATTAGTGTGACGCAGCTAGACAAAGCTAGTCATTATTAACAGAGACACATTTCGTACATGTAACAAAATATTTGGTAAACATAACATGATATAACAGATATTCCACGAGAGTCATTTCAAAACGCACGCCAACTGCCCCTAAGGCTGCTGGGCCATAGAACTTCACGCTACACGCTTCACGCTGCACGCTTCACGCTTCACGTTTCATGCTCTGGGCCATAGGACTTCACGCTACACGCTGCACGCTTCACGCATTGCTGTTTCCTCAACTGACCACACACAATATTTGTGGTTTGTGACTTCTTGAGAAGATGAATTCTTCCGACGAAGAAGACCTCTTAATATTGCTCTTGCTCAGAAGAAGGAGGAAGCGAAAGAGACAAAGCATGTGGTGCCGAGGTGCCTTGAGATAAGTCTGCCACCTTTTGGATTACTGTGCTATGAATTACAGTAAATAAATAAATAAATCGTATAAAAGTTACCTTTGGGTGTATTGAGAAGTTTTTTCAACTCATCCCAAACTTGGGCTTTTTGGTCTTTGTCTTTATAATCCGACACATGTGGGTCCCAGAGAAGGGGCCTTGCCCGGACCAACTCGATTAAATGTACTCTATAGTCATCCATCTAATTTCTTGTGTCTGATCACTATGGTAAGCTAGAACGTGAACTTCACGCATCGAAAAAAGTGGGCATGCTCACTTTTCTCTTCACGCGTGTAGCGTGCAGCGTGAAGCGTGTAGCGTGTGTGAAGTTGTATGGCCCACGCCAAGAGAAACCATGTCTGTTCATTTTTCTCTTCACGCATGAAGCGTGTAGCGTGAAGCGTGAAGCGTGTAGCGTGAAGTTCTATGGCCCAGCAGCCTTAGCAACGTATAGGCACATATTTGTGTCCTACACACCTTTCAGCAGTTGAAAAGCGACATAAAGTACACATCATCATAACGATAACGATTGTTTAACGTGCCAAGACAAATTGCTTATTTTACACTGCACAACGCAGAAAGAAACACATACATAACAGCACATTAGGCAGAGCCCCTTGTTCGTAGCGAAACTATTAACATTTTATTTCCCCGGTAGGCAAAGTCAAAAACTGTCTACGAAAAAGGTTTTGTAAACCCACGACAGCGTTTTTGAGCCATGAAGCAAAGCCAAAACGTCTGCGAGTAGAAAATTTCGTACTCAGCTTTGCGTGAAGGTACACGTTCACCAAACGTGTTGACTAACATTTGTCAATGTGTGATTAGCACACTACTAGTCATAAATCAAACCTGAAGTAATTAGCAAGTTTGTAAATATAAATCAAACGAGCTAGAGAAGAACGACAGATTAAAGTTTAATCAACGAGGCAACAATACAAAGTTTCATCGTCTGGTGCCATTGCTCCGTATTCTTCTCAGAACACTTTAATAAAAACGTTTCTTGTCTGTGTGTGTGCTTTCTAAAGTCTTGTAACAGACTGACACATTACATTCATAAACCTAAAGAGCCCACTCGATTATTTGATCCTATCCTATCCCGTTACTCGGAGGTCGTTGGGGCACCACAGATGATCGTTTAACCAGCGTACTCCATCTTTCTCTGTCCTCAGCAACCCTCGTGGCTTCGCTCAGTATCAAACCAGTCCAAACTCGAATGTTGTCCTCCCACCTCTGTTTCGATCTCCATCTTCTTCTACCTCCTTGCAGGATGTGGGTTCGGGCACTGAATAGAATAGACCCAACGTTTCCCGGCGTGTCGGAAAAGGCGACTAACAGGGGTGATGTCAGCACGGCATCACTGGACGAAAGTCTTCTACACAGAAGTCGCCGGCCAGGACGGAGGAACCTCATGTTACTACAGGTTCAACGACCACTTAATGGGGCTAAGGCGAGCCACACTGTATTCGTGGATATCGGCTGTGGCCAACAGCCTGGAGAGAATTGGGCCCTACCAGGTCATTCTTGCCCAAGACACACGATTATTTGATATCTGTTATTAAGACAATGTTGCATCTTGCCAAGTTCACTCTCATCATATTGATGCTTCTAGTCTGCCCATAACACGGCAGATTTAAAAAATCTGCTCACGTCATAGTAATGTTGCCTACTTTTTAATATTTACTCTTAAGGCAAGTTGTATTTCTTCTTTCTTCGTGACCATTTGGTAAAGTGTGGTATCATCCGCAGAACAACCCACCGTAGTATGGGTCGTATCTGACATGTTCCTAATAAACTTCTTGGACAAATTTTGATGCTTTCAGGGTTAGGCAGGCCTACGAATTTCGATTTATTGCGGTGAGTTCCGTGACATATTTGCCAAATTTTACATTTTAAAACGTAATATTAGAAAGGCAACTGTAACTGAATGACACAGAAACACCTATTAACTCAATTAAAATAGCAAACACGTCCCCCAAAACACTGACATTAAACGTTACACTATAATCAAGACCAGACCGAATTTTCTAACTGTATGTCATAGCGACTAGACACCAAACCTTGTCACACAACGTTCGTGAATGTGGTGCAATCATAGAGCTTGGGCACTGTAAAACAAAGACAGCAGGAAATCGCTCAGTAAAGAACAAACGTTTCGCAATTTGTATGCTCACAGCACCGTTCTAAAACACACCACAACTACAGGACCTGTGTGCAACTAAACCAAGTTTCTAGAAGCTCAATTCTATGCTTTGTCGCTGTTAGAAGCAATCAGGTGTGTTATGATATGTGTCCTTTCCGAAAAAAGTAACTCAGCAGTCTTTCTTGTTTTTTTTTTTAAACCAGCATCTTCCTCTCTCTGATCTCACAGCTTTTAATCCAATTCAATTTCTAGTTTCATAGTGCATGATTCTATGCTTTAATAGCATGCTAAGAGTACCAACTCATCCCAGGGTTATGGCAATCCATCTCTCGTTCAGAAGCGTCCAAGTTGGTCCTTGCTTCTTTACATTTGGCGTTGGGATCTTCAGATGAGCATTGCGTAGACCTTCGGATACAGTAATGGAGAATTCTTGTCGTTCTGACGGACCTTTGTGTGTGTACTCGCATAAAATCCGCAAACTTGTGAGATTCAAAAGAAGTGTTAAAAACCTTTTTCCTCAGACTTTCCAGATATATTTTAATTTGTATGTCAAAAATTTAGCTATGATCTCATATTACAATACCTGTCCAATGTTCAGTATTTTCTTGTGGCAGTACGAATCCAGTTTATTCTTTAAACCGATTAAGAAAAATCCAGAACGCTCATTACTGCTTTTTTTAAAAAGAGTTTCGCCCTTTCAATGTTTCTTGAGCCTCAGCCGTAAGAGGTTATTTGTCCAGCAGACATACTTGTTTCAGGACATCCACGCAAACATCGGTCTACCAGAATGGCAACTTGGGTTTGCCGTTCACATGCTTAAGCAGCAACATAAAAAAACAACAGTCTTTCCTTTATTGGAAAATTTGATGTTTGTTCATTATTCCAGCACTGCTGTACGTTCTTCGCTTTACTGCCTTTGTCACAATCGTAGGAATCCTTCTCAACATCCTGCTCAAGAGACAATCCGCCTGGTAAAGAACACCATTCTCAGTTCAGTTTATTAGTTGTAGTGCTACTCTGCATGCCACCTTAGAAATTACTAGAGGTATGTTTTAACCTTTAAAGAATATGTTCTAGGACCCTCTCTTCAACACATTTTGTATCTTCTCTTCAATACAGTTCCTTGAGGTATTTGTCCCGTTTCCCAGAGCACGAAAGGCTGTCTTTCTAGTAGTCTTTTCTCCTTCCTGTCTACTGATGCACACTATAGAATATATATAGTCAAATCCTGTTTTTCACATATTCAACATTTCTAAAAGACGTTGACATATGCTCATTTAATGTTGCATTTCTGCCTGCGTTTACCATTCCCAGAATGTCTGACACCCAGCACACAAACACAATTATGGCTCCGACACGATTTCTATACCGCCAGTCCCTTTATCTCCGACTGCTTGTTACAAACCGCTCTTTGCGTTCTTTACAACCGTTTGTGCCCCCTTAGGTCTCTTCCGTTTAACATTTCCTAACCTGATTTTCAACAACACACACTCACAAATTGTCTTGATTTCCTTGACAGTGCACGTTTTCTGTAATATTTTAAAGTCGGCCCAGTGCAATCCTCCTTAGACGTTTCCAAAATGCCATGCAGCAGATTTTTAAAAAAGTGTTTGATTCTGATCCAGTAGATTTCATTGTTGCAAACGCGACAAATGTTATTCGACGTTTTTAAAAAAACAGCTTTACTCGACCAGTGTCATTCATGAAGCCTTTCTTTCATTCAAACTAATACATCTAAATATTATTCCGTCAATAGGTATGCGTACAACACAAAAACAAAGAACAAAACTTTATTTTTAAAATCTGATTATTGCCGAGCAGGCGCACACAGATTGTACAGTTTTCGTATTTATCAATTATAGATTTGAATAATAATCAAAATATTGAAAACAAGTTGACAAACTATTAGTATCACATCTCCATATCACAATCAAATTTTATTATTTTAACTGAGACGTAATTTTAATAAACTGTGATAGTTGCTTGCATGAATGTGTTTACAACTTTAACTTTTATGATTTTAGATTTCTAATGGCTGATTATGATTTTTGTTCACTTAACACATGTATGCTTAAATGTGCTTCGTTATTGAAGCCATAATGATCCACGCTTGTGTAAATTACTCGTTTTAGATAATAAAAATGTATTTGTGTTGTATTGCTTTAGAGGTAAAATACAGAAAAAAACCCACTGCCGCCTGCTTTAGATATGAAATAATAAAGAGAAAAAGCTACATGACTATATATATATATATATATATATATATATATATATATATATATATATATATATATATATATATATATATATATATATATATATATATATATATATATATATATATATATATATATATCCAAGTTTCATAGCGTTAGTTATTAAGTAATCCTCAAAACTGCAGACGGCATAAGATTTCAAATAATAAATGAAATCAGCAGACAATCATAGATACCCAATTAGTAAAAACAACAACAACAAAACAATGAAAATTTAAACTCAGAAAGGAAACAGAATAAATTATAACAAAACAACAATCAGAAAAAAACATTTTCAAATTCTGCTCGTTTCTTTTTAATATTTTAGCAAAGAATACTCTCACACACTATCAGAGCTTTTGGATGCCTTTGCCTCGTTAATCGTAGTCGCAATATATTGAACTTCAGTTTATTACATACACGAAATGAACATAACTTTCATTTCAATAACTCTTCACCACCATGCCCAAATTGCGAAAAAAAAAGAAAACTGTAAAAATGCAACAACCGGATCGAGGTTTTCAATAAATAAGGAAAAGTGTTAGAAACGATAATTTACATAATTTAACACCGGAGCATTTACTTGAAGTGATTGTTTAAAAAATTATTAACACACAGTCATATCTATATTAGTGTTACGGCCTATGTTAATTGCAAAGGTTGGACAAATAAAGATTCAGGAACCTTGGTTCGAGATTGAGAACATCGATAGATAAAAAGGTTCGTTAACATCCACGAACCTTCCAATTAAGAAATTAAGAATCAACAGCAACAACAAAAACTCACGGTTAATATGTTTTGTAAATAAATCGTATGTGCTAAGTAGTTAGTTAGTTGTTTATTGCTTACAGGGTCCAACGGACTGCAAAGAGCCGAATCAGGACCACAAAATCAGGATCACAACTTGGTTGAAAGAGGATTCGCTCCTGATCCGTATAAAAGATCTGCTGAAACAACTTTAGTGGTAACACTGAAGGCACTCCACCAACCGGTCACTGTACAATAAAGGCATCCCACGCAGGTGACGCTGAGGCTATACTCTAATTTATCGAACCCCCGTTTAAAAAAACAAAATAGAATATAAACATTATTGTAAAATATCAGCAAAAAAACATGTACACGAAAAACAAAAAAAAAATAAATGTCACGCATAGACTGATTGCCAATATTGATATTTAAACAACAAACCAATTAATTACGTTCTGATATTCCAGTTGTGCAAAAAATATGTATTAAATGACACTCAACTTTTTTCCGCTTTCAGCCGACACACAGTCTAACAAATATTACGGATTTGTACGTAGTAAAACACCCTTTCACATAATTATCTCCGTCTACAAATAGTGTTTTTTTATCTCGTAAAAATTATCTAACAAATGTCACTCAACTGGCGAGTTCAACAAGTTACATTTCTGAGGTCGCCTTTATAAGGTAAGATTTTTATTCTTTATGTAATAATAAGCAAATGTAATGTTATGTTGATACACATAATTACGGGTTGTAAAATATGATGCAGCTAAACTAAGTCTGAGCCTGGAGCCAAAGATAAATAAAAGCAACAAAGCCTGTGAACCAAGTAAATGAAACATAATCCAAATCGTAGTACATTTCACGGCAGTTTAATCTATATTAATCCTGGTTGAAAGCGTTCTTTGACATTGTTTTAGCAAAACTGTGATCAGGGGGTAAAGCGTTCCATTTTATGAATTTGTGACACTGAAGGAATAAACACTTTCGAGGTACGGGATCGGATAGGATAGGAAGGAATAAACCTCTGGAAGTACAACAGCTGGTTGACATGTGTAATGGTGGGCACTTTGAAAACATAAGTAGAAACGGCTGTGAGCATCATAGTCAGTCAGCATAGCACTGTTGTTGAATGAAATCATTCGTATTCATATATGATATGGCTTACCTAACTGCATTATGGTATATATCCAGTTTAAGCCGCAAATTGTGCTGTCAGTTCCTATCTGACTCTCTCGCTGCCTTTGTTCGGGTATTATATCATTAATTTTCCGTCTTCATTCTACGTCGCCATTATTAAAAATATTTGCCGCTGAGCTGAGCTGAGCCGATTACCGCGGGGCTCATTATCTTCGCAAAATCGTTCTAAAATTAATATCTAGCGCACCGACATGGTCCGCAACGCAGAATCAGAAAGTTAATTAATTAGCTCCATACACTCCCAAATCTTTGTTACATCAAATTCCTTGATGAGGTTTGTTGAGTTTGCTGAATTAAAATCTAACCCATGCAGTCTTCACAGACGTTACAAAGGTCACGTTAATTTTAGATCTCTTTATGTCTCATGGCTCACTGATAATGTATAATGCACTTCAGCACAATTTACCTCTAAGTACCACCACCACCACACAGCAATATGTCAGGGTTAATGTTTGTTTTCCTCTAAAGTAACAGACTTATTGCAGCGAAATATAAACAGCTGACTGATTCCAACAAGCTTCGAAGAAATCAACTTTTGTCAGCAGTCATGACTGTCCGCGTCCGCACGATTTACTTATAAAACAAATCTCTATTTTATTCCGCAACAAAACCTCCTTGATATTCATTCCGCAAATATATAGATGATCCATAGATAAGAAGATTTATAACTTAAACTGTGTCCGTCAATAATAACAGCCTGAATACAAATTAGCTTTCGCGAGCAAACAAGACTGCTTCATGCAGCAGATGCCAAACAATTTTATATTTAGTAGGAACAAAGACGATTCATATGAAGTTGATAGCCATCTTCGTTAAACATTGCGGTGCCTCAAAGAGATCAACCCCCCACCCCCTGTTGATACTTGGTGGGCACCCAAAAAGGTCAGCTAGGTTTGACATTGTTTGACCATCACATGTCTCTTTTTGGCAGAAATGTAGAAGACGATTGCCATTGTTTGCTAAATCGACGTGATAACATGACAGTGATGAACAGTGCTTAACGTGTACGCGCTAACTGTTCATGGAGTCAACATGAACCGTACGCGTGTTAGTCACACGTCGACGTTCATCTGAGCAAAAGAGCAATCGGAGAACCTGGTCCACACCAGCCGCTGGCCTCGCGTGTCCGAACTCAAGCTACTCTCGGAGCCAGAGCAGAACGATCATGTGTCCTCCGTCATCTGTTCTTCCGCGATGTTGAGGTGTACTTTTTCGGAGTCGGCGTCGTAGAAAGCCTTGGTTTCTTTAGCGTTGTGGGCCGTGTTGTTCATGGTGGCGGCGTCCAGCGCCGTCTGGGGGCTGCTGTTGCTGCAGTTGTTGTCGTTGCCGTTCTTCATGGGCGAGCGGTTGAGCACGGAGGGCTGCGCCTCCACGCTGGTGTACTGCGTGTAGCAGCTGCTGCCGGGGCTCTGGCGTCGATCTATGAAGAGGCAGGGCAATACCATCTTGAATTCTTTCTTGAAGTTGTCGTTCATCCAGGCGTAGAGGAAGGGGTTGTAGATGGTAGAACTCATGGCGATGACGTGGGCCACGAAGAAGATGAGCGTGAAGTAGTACCAGTTGGCCACCGACTCTTCGTACTCGCGCACCAGCAGCACGACGTTCAGTGGCATCCAGCAGCACATGAAGATGATCACCATGGCGATCAGCATCTTGTTCGTGCGTTTCTTGCGCCGGATCTCTTGTTCCTCGCGCTCACGAGACCGCGCCCCGCTGCCGATCTTGACCTGCCATAAGAAGTAAACAGACACAGTCATTAAGATTGGCCATAAACAGACCACCTTAAGAAACTTCTAGTAGAAACAGACAAAAGTCTCTCTGCCTTTTACACACAGACACACACACAGACACACGTACATACGTAAACCACCATCATCACCAACACACATACACACACAAGTAATATACCTGTAAAAAATGACAATGAAGCATTGATCATGCCGACTCTCTGAATCGAATTTTTGGTCACTTATTAGGCTACATTTTTCACGCATTCAAACACTGATTTCTTTCATTCAGTAAGCAATCAAGTGTTTCATTCAATCACTGACATAGACTACTGCGCTGTTCTCAATAAACTCATTGCTCTCTCTTTCTCTCTCTCTCTCTCTCTCTCTCTCTATCTCTCTCTCTCTCTCTCTCTCTCTCTCTCTCTCTCTCTCTCCCTCTCTCTCTTTCTCTCTTCCCCCCTCCCTCCCCCCCTCGGCGGACATCATCCGATGAACGCAGACAAAAGCCGGACATTATGTTCACACATTATTACGGGATACTGTCAGCCCTCTACGGCTTATTCCCGAAGGAACAAAGCCACAGAAAAGGTCGAACGGCGTAATCTTCCAATGTTCCAGATTCATGCCTCAAACAATGATTCCGGCCCTTTGTTATTGGAATAAACCTTTGGGGAATCGGTTTATGCTTTATTGATGTAGGCAATCTTTGCTACTATACCATACTGTGGTAAAGTCAGCTTATATATCGTTTAAGCAATTAATTAATAATTAAACGTAAAGCCAAACGAACAAAAGATCGACCGTTTAAAAACATCGCATAGTCCAACAGTTTTATCTTTAGGTTTTTGATGATTATTGGGAATTAAGACATTCCTCACCTCCCCCTATCAACAATATCGTAATCATCATCAGTCATCAACAATCATCATCATTATCATATCCACCATCATCATCATCATCATCATCATCATCATCATCATCATCATCATCATCATCATCATCATCATCATTATCATATCCATCATCATCATATTCATCATAACCATCAATCACCATCACTTCGATCACCACGGTCATCTACACCAGCTCGGTCAACCCACCTTGGATCGCTTCCTGAGGGCAAGCGAGACCATGGAGTAGCAGAAGGTAATGATGGTGCAGGGCACGATGTACTGCAGGACCAGGCTGGTAACGGTGAAGAACTGACGGGCCTGCGGCTTGGGCCACTTCTCCGCGCACGAGTAGGTGGTGTCGTTGTTCTTGTTGTGCGTCTCCTTCTCGTGGTAGATGCCTAGCGGCAGCGAGATGGAGATGGAGATGATCCAGATGGCCACGATCATCAGCATGCACACGTACACCTTCATGCGCGGCTTGAAAGGGTAGACGATGACGAAGTAACGGTCGACGGCGATGGCGGTGGAGGTGAGGGTGGAGACGTAGACGCTGATACAAAGCGTCATAGGCACCAGGTGGCACAGCGCCTTGCCGAAGATCCAAGAGTTGAAGAAGAAGGACATGGGAGTGAAGGGCACGGCCAGGAGGCACATGCAAATGTCGGACACGGCCAGGTTGGTGATGAAGATGTTGGTGATGGTCTGCATGGTCTTGTTGCGCACCACCACGAACACGACCAGTGCGTTGCCGATGAGGCCTAGCAGGAAAATGAGCGAGTAGAACACGATGAACAGCGACATCAGCCACGTCAGCCGCATCACCTTTAAATGCAACAGACATTCCACCATTAACAACAGTGTATGAGACACAACACAAACAATATTAGCGTACGGAACATATGTAGTACTATAAATAAAGATTTAAATTACATTTCACAATGCTGTACAATCAATACACGTTGAAGATTTGTTCCATTATTTTTTAAGTCGTAGATGAGAGTCTTCTCTCTTTTAAATACAAGCTTTATAATGCGGTTGATTTAAAACGAAGCCAACTCTACATTTCTGTTTACGGATATATACAGCAAACTCTACTAATATGTAATATATTTTACACAAAAACAAGTTATAGTAGGCTATGTATTTTAAACGAAACAAACTCTACTGGGTCATTCGTGTATTTGAGACAAACCAAGACCTGTTATGCCATGCATTTAAAACAAAACAAGCTCTAGTAGGCTACTTTTTTTTTTAACCACAACACGCTCTCTACGTTGCTATATTTATCTGAAACGAAACAATCTCTTCAAATGCAATGCTATGTTTGCTGCAGAAAACCAACTTCAACATTACCTTAGAGTTAGCTCAGCACAAATACCTTAATAAAGGTTGGGGATCTATTGTGTGACATTTAAACACAAGTTGTTATCCCTTCACACTTTATTCTAATGTTTTTAAATGAAGCAAGGTTTTGTCTGCTATGCATTTGAAACGAGACCAGCTCTGTAGCATGCTTCGTATTTTAAAAGGCCTCAATTCGAAGGCTTTTGTTTAGTTTTAGCGAAAACTTGTTAACCCCAACATTCGCATTGTTATTACAACAAACAACGATACACGGGCGTTTCGTTGCTCAAACCAACCGCTAACGTTTGAATTTTTTCATTTCGGTTCTGGTAAGGAGTTATTTCCCCTGTTTTAACGGTACCGCCCGTGCGACCTTTGATACTATTTCTGAGCGAACTGTTGAAGTGTTCGTCTTTGGTGTCTGGGGTAGGTTATGGTCTATTTTATCAACCTAAAACGAAAAACCTTAGGAACAATTGTTTTTACGGGTTCCGTCTCTTGCATGCTTTGGTAACTGCCATATTTGGCTCCAGAATGTTGGTTGGCAAGGAAACGGCTGTTGCTATTAGTAGGCACAAAAACTACGGAATGCATTCATTTACAAAATAATTATACTTTCCAAAGAGTTGATTTTTGTTGCAAGTTTATCGTTCAGTGGGGCAACATTGATTGTGAATGTTAAAAGGATCTGTCGAAGGTGGTCAAAATGGGTCCCTTCTACACCAAAGCAGTTAAGTCCCGCTAGGCAGAGAAGCTCTACAATCCTACCACACTCTATACACGAAGTAACAGACATGAAAGGCAAGAAACCATTGTCTTACGTCCGTAGCATCTACCTGTTCTTCTACCCCCCTTCCAGACGGCTGCTGTGTGATGGCGGCTGTTGAGGTGGTGACTCCTATTCCAGACATTTTGATGGTGATTATGTGTCAGTCAACCTGCAACAGATAATACACATTGAGTACACCGTGGGTTCTGAAAAAAAAACTTACGTCGGGGAGGAGATGAGGTATGGGAAAATGATGTGTGTGTGGGGAGAGGAGAGAGGAGAAGAGTACCTGTGCTGTGTGTGCGTGTGTGTGTGTGTGTGTGAGAGAGAGAGAGAGAGAGAGAGAGAGAGAGAGAGAGAGAAGGAGGAGGAGGAAAAAAGGATGAGATGAAGAAGAAGAAAAAGAAGTTTCAGGATGGTGTGTGATTATCGAACAGAGCTGATTTTCCAAAAAAATATGGTTATTGTCAAGTGTGTGTTGTTAGACAACTTTATCCAAATGTGTTTGCACAGGGTCCAGCAAATCAGCTAACAAGAAATATTATTAGACACTGGGAGCTCATCTAATTGCGTTTCGTTCGACCTGCTAGAACGTAGGAGATAGACAACGATTTCACTCGCAGCGTAAAACAACCTGGAAACCGATATCTGCATGCTCTGCAATAATATTTCTTGATTCCGTCAAGGTTAATCGCTCTTAGGAGAATGTTCATGTTAAAAATGTATCTTGCTGTATCGTATTGCTTTGGTCTCTCAACAGAAAGAAAGACAAATCGAAACGGGAGTGTTTTAATTTGTCTTTCTTTCTGTTGAGAGCCCAAAGCAATGTTCTTTTCTAATAATATAACGTTCTCCATTTTCTAACACAAACCAACATGAGTATTTAAAGGAATTGAATCGCGAATGAGAATTTGATTATGCCTAGTTAGTTAGTTATTTGGAGTCGAGATAGTAGGCATATACACTTTATATTTGTGTCAGTGTGTCTGCGTGTCTGTTTGTCTGTCTGTCTCACTCTCTGTCTCTGTATGTCTCTCTCTCTCTTTCTCACTCTCTCTGTCTCTCTCTCTCTCTCTATCTCTCTCTCTTTCTCTCTCTCTTTCTCTCTCCCTCCCTCAATTCCAATTCAGCAGCAGCTAGTGTTTTTCTTTCCATTGTTCCAAATTTCATTTTCTTTGGAGCTGAGCCCACCACGTCAGCAATATTAGCGCTGCAATAGCTTTCTTCTAGGTTGGCTTATCATGTCAGGACTCCATCATAAAGAAGAAGAAGAAGAAGAAGAAGAAGAAGAAGAAGAAGAAGAAGAAGAAGAAGAAGAAGAAGAAGAAAAAAGAGGAAATAATACAAATGTTAAATACAAAAATATAAGACTCAGTTTTCATAATGCCCAGTATAGTCCGTCTCCTCACAATAAACATGTCATAATCATCTTCTTGTTTCTTCTTCTTCCTCCTCCTCCTCCTCTTCTTTTCTATTTGTGTTTTGCAATTTTAGCGCATTTCAACAATTATCCTTCCTTAAAACGCAAGTTCAAAATGGAAGACATATTTTAACTTATGTTAAGGTCCAGATCAAGAAAACGCGTTGTTGCTCCTGTTTAGCATTTCAAAATTGAGGTATATTTCATGCAAACATTCATCTGTTTGCCCCACAAAGGCGCGGGATATTCTTTTTTTTCCACAACGGAAAGCGTGATAAACAAGCCAGAACGCGAGAGTGAAATTCAAAGAAGAGGACATTTACATGCGATGGAGTTCTCGTTTTGTATTTGTTGAGTTTTATTATGTTTTGTTTCGTCGAGCCCTGTTTTGAATGAAGGTGTTTTTGTAAGCACGCCACAGTTGCCATTGTAACATTCCCTATTCTAGGCAGATACTCTTTTCAATTTCATTTCAGAACAACAAACCCTGCCGCCTCAGGCCGTTGAGGACACCCCCCCCCCTCACTTTACTCCCTTCACCTTCTATCCCGTCCACTCTATCCACGCATCCTTCTTTCGCCCGGTTTTTCAGCTCTTCTCTTAAGCAGAAACTCCAATGATTATGCTAGCGCGCATATGCACAGACATGGAGCCACGCACAAACACACACACACACACACGCCCACCCACACACATACACACACACACGCACAATTTTTGTAGAAACGACGTTGTGACGACTGTCGTGAAACTCTACATACATTATTTTGACACACTTACCATCATTTTGACATTATTTTGACATTTTGCCATTTTTTGAAGCTATCCCTAACCCTAACCCTAACCCAAACCCTAACCCTTAACGTAACCCGAAAGCCTAACACAGCCCTAACCCTAACGAAACACTATTTTGACGTCAAAATAACGGGGCCGTCAAAAGAAAGTACGTAGAGTTTCAAGTGTATGTCAGAGTAACGTCGTTTCTACCTAGCCACATACATACACACACACACACACACACACACCGGTGATCAGGTCTTATAACCTCTGTGGTTCAATCGGACCAATTCAATCGGACTCAAGATTACATGATTGTTGCTTTAGGTCCAGCGGACTCCTCCGAGCCAAATCAGGACCGGACAACCCCTGATCCGCATAAAAGATCTGCCGAAACAACCCTAGTGGTAAAACTGAAAGCTCTCCACCAGCCAGTCACTTTACAATAAAGACATCCCACGCAGGGGACGCTGAGGCTGTACTCTAATTTATCGAACCCCCGTTTACAAAAACAAAAAAGAAAACAAACATCATTATAAATTATCAACAAAACACATACATATAAAATGCCTACATTGCTAAATAATAACATCATAGGAAGCCCTAGTGACCACCTGGCAGAAAGCGTCCAATATTCCCAAGCTGATCCAACAGACCTCATACACAAATAAGGAGTCTTGTCCCGGAAGAGTTTTCAAGAAAAAAGGTAGGTGACTGGTCTAGCGAAGAAGAAGATAGTATAGCAGATTGATAGAACAGAGCAGGAATGAGAAAGAGCAAATGAGAAAGACAGCGACAGTGGGAATTTAAAGCACTAAATTTCCAGAAAGTGGGGATACTATTTATACTGAAACCCCCGGCACCCCAACGGGGGATCGGACTCAAGAGACTCAAGAGGTTTAATATTTATTTATTTATTTATTTAATCGTTCTTCTATAGCGATTTTCCAGCTCAAGAGCAGCTCAAGGCGTTGGCCAAAACAGGATCTAACTCCAGCCGCCCTGAGGCGCCCACATGCAGCTCTTGGGCGCACTGTCTGACTCCCAGACAACTGAGCACAACCCTGGCCGACCAGAGATGGGGGAGAAGAGACCTAGTTCGTGCTGGGTATATTTGGGTAGCCGGCACTCACCCGTCTAAGACATGAGGGTCAGAATATCTAAAGTCCCGTGCAATGGAATGCGTGCGAGCACAGATTAGAACTCCGGTTATAGGCCTACTCTCATCCGAAGGAGCAAGTACGTGCGTGCGCGTCCTCTCCCTCTCTATCTCTCGCTCTCTCTCTCTCTCACACACACATACACAACACACACACACACTCTCTCTCTTTCTTTCTCTCGCTCGCTCCCACTCTGTTTTGTTTTTTTTTCCTCGGGGCTTCATCTTCTTGTCAATGCTCTTTTGGTTGTTAATTCGCTGTGTCTCCTCCGCAAATACAAATTGCAGGACGAATAGACGCTGGCCGACAAGGATGCCAATCACACTGACGGTTATCTCTCCTTTCCAAACCTCCTTCCATACCTCTAAACCCCCTCCAACCCTTTACTCCTCACACACTCCTGTTCTTGCTTCTCCTCCTTCCCTCCTTCTGTGTCTTTCTTTTCTTCCTCCTGTGAGTAACGTTTTCTTGCCCCTACCTTTACACCATCCACTACTGAAGAGATGAATGTGTGTTGTTTATGTAGGTCTAAGAGGGTGAAAAACATGTCTACCGATCGCTGCGCTTTGAGTCTGCTTTAGGAGAAATTTTACGTACATTATTATTATTATTATTATTATTATTGTTGTTGTTGTTGTTGTTGTTGTTGTTGTTGTTGTTGTTGTTGTTGTTGTTGTTATTATTATTATTATTATTATTATTATTATTATTATTATTGTTGTTGTTTTGTTGTTGTTGTTGTTGTTATTATTATTATTTTTATTTTTATTATTATTATTATCTTTTCTTTCATTGCCATTTCAATTTCAAGTCATTTATTATATACTAATCAAAATAATGCAAAGGCCACTTGGACATATGGGTCTCTCTTTAAATCAGAAACACGAATTCAATTTATTAGTTCATCGTATTTTATTGCAATCATTTCTGCATCAATAACAAAAAAGATTTGAGACATCAGTCGCTTAAAATTCGAGTAAATTCAATTTAACTGGACATACCCCTCATTTACAAAATCAAAACTTTAGAAACCAAAAGTCTATAGAGTCAGTATCGGGTGTGGCCACCGTTTGCATCAATGCAGTCTTGGCATTGTTGTCTCATGGACCGTATCAGGTTATGGAGGATATTTCCTGGGCTGGCCAACCACTCTTGCTGGAGAACTTGGGCCAGAACTTCAAGGTTAGCTCCTGGATGGAGGTCTGCCCGTGTCTGTCGACTCAAGACATCCCACAGATGTTCTATGGGGTTCAAATCGGGTGATCGAGCCGGCCAATCCATCCTTATGACGTGCTCTTGCTGCAGGAAGTCATTGACGATACACGCTCGGTGGGGTCTGGCATTATCGTCCTGTAGTATGGCACCTTCCCCAAAGGCCCGCAGAGCTGGGAGAACCCTAGGTTGTAGGACGTCATCCCTGTAGCCAATACCGTTTAAGTTGCCATGAATTTGGAGCAGGGGTGTTCTGAAGTTTAATGAGAAGCCACCCCACATCATGACAGATCCACCACCAAAGCGGTCACACGCTCGCGCACCGCCGCATCAGCAAAACGCTCCCGTGGACGCCTCCAAATATTCACTTAACGGTCGTGAGAAAGACAAGGAGAACCGAGACTCGTCTGTAAAGAGCACCCTTGACCAATGTTGCCTAGTCCACACCAAATGACGCCGAGCCCAGGCCAAACGCGCTGCACGGTGAGCTGGGGTAAGCAAAGGCCGTACTGCTGGTCGTCTTGATCGCAGATTTGCCTCATGTAGACGGTTGCGAATTGTCTGGTCGCTGACGTTAACATTGCTGGCTGCGTGAAGCTGTCTTCTGATGGTGTTTGCTGTAGCGGACCTCATCCTCAGAGCTGACAGGGTGATGAAATGGTCTTGTTTTGCAGTTGTAACGCGGGGGCGTCCGGACCTTCTTGGTTCTTGGACGCTTCCAGTGTTGTTAAAGCGCTCCCGTAGCCTTTGGACAACGGAGTGGGACACTCCCAGCCGCCTGTCAAGTTTTCTCACCCCCACCCCTTCCTGAAGCCATGCAATAGCTCTGCCTCTATCCGCATCAGTCAATCGTCGCCTTGGGGGCATGGTTAGAAAAGCAGCAAAAGCGCTGCCATTTATACCCAGAAAAAAGCGCCGATTGTTGAACTGAACTCCCAAAATGCAAGCCTTTCGCGTGCAAATCACTTTTTAATGTTGAAAATTTTGCTTTATTAGCAAGACAACAGTAAATTAGGGTCATTTTTTGTAAAAATTAGGTTTGTTTTTCAACTCAGTGCAGAAAGTTCAAAACTCACACATGTGATTACTTGTCAGAATAAGATTGTCTTGAATGTTACTGTACAGGAAAGGTTTTGAAATAAGCAATATAAGCAATATTATTGATAGCAGCAAAAAATTATTACACTAAATAAAATATGAGAGTGGCCCTTCAATTATTTTGAGTATTATAGTTTGGTAACAATTAATTACTTGTTTCGCATCTGAGCGCCATAGCGTCTGAGCAAAAGCGCGGCAACCGCTGTGAAGTTTCAACCTGGAAAAGAGGTATGGCTTGTTGGAAGAAGCCGGCAAGCCAGCCTAATTTGTTCTATGCATAGTCTTGCTCAACCACTAAACACTGGAACAACCATCAGAATATTAGAATCAATGCGCAAAGAAGTTTGATGTTACAGGAAACAGCTTTCTCCGTGCTCTTCTTCGTAACTCACTCACTCCCACTCCCCCATCACAACACACAAACACAAATAGAGGCAAGCAAGCAAACACACACACACACACGCACACACACACACACAAACGAATGAGATTAATAAGGCAATTATGTGCCCACACCTTTTTTGTTGTTTCTGCATCTCCATGTGAGCCCTTTTCCTCCTAAAACTGAGGCTGTGTGGACAGGAGACGATATGGTCTTCACCCTGTCACCATGAGAATTATGTGTAATTTCAACAGCCAACTTGCCCGAAGCACTTCGAATGAGTTGTCAAGGGCGCGAGACAAGGAATTGACAGATGAGACAATAAACGTAAAACCCACATGCACATGCAAACGATCCCATGCATTCAGATGTCACGAACAACTTGTCTCGGTGACAAGCATTTCTGAATACCATCGTTGAATAGTCACACGACACCGAAGCGTATAGGCGACTACTGGTCACATTATTCTGACACCAGCGAACCAGTTGATGGTAAGGGGAAAATAATATGGTCACACATTGGCCAATCCGGGATTCGAACCAGGTACCTTTCGGTTACTAGTAAGACGCTCTACAGTTACCCGGCCCCTCACTTCAGCTATATGGCTAAGAGTCTCTTTATAGGTCTGATCACGTGGCTCATAATGCTAACTGAACTAGAACAGTTTTTAGATAGGTAAACATCTCTATCTAAGCAACATGAAGACAGAAACTGCATGAAAACATCATTTGTGAGAGGAATGTTGTGCGCGATAATTGAGAATTTAATTATAGTGTTTGTAGTGCACCCGATCATCTAAGTTGTTACAGTGTTACAGATGCAGAATACAAAGGAGAGGAGGTCGAGTGCATCAGATCATCATAGTAACATAATAATTATATGCGTGCACCGGTCTGCGGCTGAGCGCGCGCGTTTGTCTGTGTGTGCGTGTATGTGTGTGTGTGCGTGCGTGCGTGTGGGTGGGTGTTTGTAAAATAGAGAGAGATGAAAGAGAGAGAAAGAGATAGAGAGAGAGAGGGGGGAGAGAGAGAGAGAGAGAGAGAGAGAGAGAGAGAGAGAGAGAGAGAGAGAGAGAAAGGGTGAAAAGAAGAAAATAACGAGAAAAAAGCATGAACACAAAGAACAACAAATACGCAAAAAAGAAACAATGAATTCCAGGTAAATACCATAAATTAAAAATAAACACAACACACCGTTACATTGGAATAACAGGAAAATGAATGGCTATAGAAGTTTACGAACCCTACATAGCAAATTTAGTGAGACATAACTACCATACGATGAATTCAGTAATGAACCTCTTTGAATTACTTATTTTAATTACCGATGTAGTTAGTATTATTTTCTTTTTGTTTATTGTTCATTTGTTCCTTTAATGTAAAGTGCTTTATTTAATATTCGACCTGCGCCACTCAACCGCACGCACAAATCCGTCTTGAAGCGATTGCTTTGCAAAGTCAATTTTGACAAAGATATAAATTAAATTATGACAGGTTAAAGAAAGTATACAAACGTCACTTGGAAAGGTTAAAACGTCGCTATTTCCTTCATCTTGAATATGGGTCCCACCCCCATACATACTAAAATTCCTGACAGATGGGAACATTAACAATATTTATTTCGGATTTCGACGTACCCCTTAAGAGGTTTCCGTTAAGAAAAGAAGATATTCTGGACTTTATTTGACAGGGAAAGAGAGAAAAAGGGAGGGAGAGTGAGAGATAGACAGAGAGAGAGAGAGAGACAGAGACAGAGAGACAGAGACAGAGGGACAGACAGAGACACAGAAACAGTCACACTGACATTGAAAAATAAAATAATATGAGAGTGGGAGAGGAGTAGGAGAGGGGGAGCGTGGATGCTGATAGAGAATGGTTTCGATTCGCTGTTTATAAAAGATAAGATAAGATAAGATAATATAAGATAAGATAAGATAAGATAAGATAAGATAAGATAAGATAAGATAAGATAAGATAACAATTTTATTTAACAAGGGTAAAAGAGTAAGCACTGGGAGTGCCTTTTTTACATCTTGCTCTTGGGGTTTGAAAAGGTCAGAGGGAGCGCACTGGTGCTATTGGTAGTGGTCGGGGTGTATAGTGAGGGCATGGGAAGAGGAAGGAATTCGTTGTTTTACTGACCGAATCAGATCGATCCCGTGAAATGGAAAAAGTAACCAGAGATGACGACGGGAAAACGAACAGCCATAAACTCCTAATTCAATTTCCAACGCCAGTCCTTAGTCTATGGCCCGAGGCTACAGTTTAGGTCCCTACCACACGCTCTGGGTACTATATTTGTTTTCTGCACTCTCTCGTGGCATTAGCAGGCTTCTGCGTTCCTTGGCGCAATGCAGGGACTAATATTTATACATTTTGTATTCTATTGTACTCCGTAATTCGAAAGTACAGTCGTTGGGGCTCCACAGAGGATCGTTTAGCCAGCGTACTCCATCTTTCTCTGTCCTCATCAGACCTCATAGCTTCGCTCAGTGTCAAGCTAGTCCAGTTTTGAATGTTTTCTTCCCACCTCTTTTAATATCTCACTCTTCCTTTGCCTTTTTGCACCGTGCCTTGCAGGATGGTCTTTGAAAGGCCTGATGCTCTGGTGATGTGGCCATACCATCGGAGTTTCCGTTTCTTCACCACTGTGAGCAAGTCACCGCGTTGTCCAACGGCTTGTGCGATGGTTTGATTTGATTTGAATTTTGATTTGGTTTTGATTTTTGATTTTGATTTGATTTGATTGATTTGATTTTTGACTAACATATTAACGAATACACGTATTCCACACATATTTACCACCCGTGATACAAGTAGTCTACCTCAATTTAATATAAGAAATGTGCGCGCTACAAATGGGTTTTGTTGTTGATGTTGTTGTTGTTGTAGTTGCTGCTACTACTACTACTATTACTACTACTACCATTGCTGCTGCTGCTGATGATAATTAACATAGTGGTGACTAGCTAAGAAGAAAAAGAAGGTTATAAAAACGATGCGCCAAGAACACGTCTTCTTGGCTTAAAAAGTGCAAAATGGCCTGGCCCGGACAACAACAACAACAACAACAACAATATCAAAAATAACAATACAGTGCAGAAAAAGAAGAACAAGAGTATATCATGGCGATGACGATGACGACGATGATGAACTGCAAAGACTGACATTTTGTCGACCTATCAAAATATCTCTGTCTCATTCCACACAATGTTTAACAAAAGCAACCACACAAACATAAAAAAAGCTGGGTTTAGGTAGGGTACAGAGAATTTGAATGGTCATTATTTATAAGAAACATCCCGTCATGTCGGAAGTTCAAGCGTGTTTAGAATTGTAAGCAATTTGATACTTTATGAGTTGTAATTTCTTCTTTTCTGTTAACTTCTGTTTGTGTTTGTTGACAGAAAAAAATCGCAACATAAGCCTATATGCAAACACACACACATACTCCTTTTCTATTCCTTCATCCCCAACACACATATGTTTACGGAACTGATACCCCAGCCTCTAATATTTATCGCCACAAAGGACAAGATCTCCTTGAACTATCATGATTGATTGATTGATTATTAATTGTTGCTTTAGGTCCAGCGGACTCTTCCGAGCCAAATCAGGACCGGACAACCCCCGATCCGCATAAAAGATCTGCTGAAACAACCCTAGTGGGAAAACTGAATGCCCTCCACCGGCCAGTCACTTTACAATAAAGACATCCCACGCAGGGGACGGCTGAGGCTTTACCCCAACTAATCGAACCCCCGGTTACAAAAACAAAATAGAATACAAACATCATTATAACTTATCAACAAAACACATACATATAAAATGCCTATATTGCTAAATAATAACATCATAGGAAGCCCTCGTGACCACCCGGCAGAAAGCGTCCAATACTCCCAAGCTGATCCAACAGACCTCATACACAAACAAGGAGTCTTGTCCAGGAAGAGTTTTCAAGAAAAAAGGTAGGTCATTGATCTAGCGAAGAAGAAGATAGTATAGCAGAGTGATAGGACAGAGCAGGAATGGGAAAGAGCAAATGAGGAAGACAGCGACAGGGGGAATTTAAAGCACTAAATTTCCATGTTATGTTCATCAGTTTAAAGTCCCCTCCCTTCCCGTAAGGATTTTCAGAGAGGAGACTCTCTAAATTTCCAGAAAGTGGGGATACTATTTATACTGAAACCCCCGGCACTCCAACGGGGTACTGTTGCCGCAGTGAATCGGTCATGCCTATGAAGGAAAGACAGGTTTTCAACTGGGGCTTTCACATTTCCCTTTATAGGTTAGAACAATCTACAGTGGCAAGATTGCTCATGACCCCAAGGGGTAACTATCATGATTGATGATGGAGTTGAATATCTCTGAAGTCTTTACAATTCCATCGCTCTCCACTTACATACGGTCTCCAAGAAGAAACACGGTCTACTCCTTTGCGAACTATCCCCGGAGCCATCGCAGCACCATTTCAACCCACAATCCACTGGCCGAATCATTATTTTCTGTTTGTTCTGTCTCAAATAAGTCACTATATTTTGTGAGGTTCCCATTATAAATCCTTTCATCATCATAAGTGTCACGTGGGGTTTATGGGCTCTGCACAATGGAATTATGGACCCTCACGTTTATTCGGTGGGAACTGCTAGTAAGTCACCCTATGAATTACTTTAATAAATTTATTTGTTTAGCTCGTTCTGTGTTAAGGTTGGGGTACAGAAATAGATAGAAAAATGGTAAAAGATTACTGTCACACTAGCTTTCACACGGCTATGAATCATATGTAGTCCAGCCACTTGATAACAGTTAAAATCACACATTTATTTCTTCTACTCTATACAAGATTCTCTAAGTACTAATCTAACTTAAAAAGTCTCTTTCAATGCTAATAGTTCGATCGCTGATAGTCTATGCAGCTGTTCTATCTTCATCGGGCACTCGCTAGTATATCTCATGTAGATTGGGACTACTGTGGTCCGTTTTAGAGTTTCTGAATAGTTGGACTACTGTGGTCCTGTTCTGATCAGTTTAAGTGCACTTGGGATAACACACTTAACTGGCGGGTGGTGCGGTCGAAGTCCTTCTGTGAGGTAGCTTCTGGTCCACCTGTGTCGTTGTGTAGTTGGGTTCCCTGGCCACGCTGTGGGGTCTGACAGGGAGTTTTACCGGGTCGCTCGTTCCGACTTGTGCGGTAGAGGTTCCTCAACCAACTTGTTTCTGTGGAGTGGGGTTCACAGGATAGCTCGGGATAGCTCGGGATAGCTCGCCTGCCCGTCTGTAATATAAGAGACGAAATTCTGCACAACCCTGAATAATCGGTTTGTGCAGAGCGTCTCACTGAAAGCCAAGTAGCCCTCAGTGATAGCTCCACATCTCTATACATAAGCGACGAACATTCTGCTACTTCCGGGTTCCACTGGAATCTCACTCTAAATTCCTATACATACATAAATATCAAACGTGGCTAACTATACACATACAGAATTAATAATATTATAAACATTCAGTGGTACAGCCACTGGTCTGCAAACATACATATAAGTTAAACAACAGTGGTTCCGTATGGTATGCAACATGGCGGCGTAACCGGTCGTGTTTCGCCTCGTGGTAGGCTCTTCCACATGGTCACGCAAATTCGGATTAACAATTCACATTTATGCATAGCAAATTCTTCAAACATAATTTCAACAATACTACACATATATCACGATGAAACAGAAGGGTGTTCATTTACCTGTTTGACAAGTTCAGGCCCGTGTGACTTGATAGAATTCTACGATTCCTAAGTCCTGCTTCCTGGTCTAAGTGTAGAGAGATTTCTCTGCCAGCTTTCTAGCTGTTAACACTTCGGTGTATTACTCCCAACTGACCAAAAATGTGTTAGGCTCGGACCCAGTCAAACTGGCTCGAACCGCTTTGCGTAAGCTCTCATTGGGTAAAATGTTCATATTCAAAACTCAAGTGCTGACGTCACTGCGCTGTGTGTGTGGCTCAGGCTCGCAGTGTGCTGTAATTTAATTGCTACTGTGTACTGTACTAACTCTCTACTGTTACAAAGGCTACACAATGCTAAATAGTCGATAGGCAGAGTTTAAACTAGCCAATTCGTGACAGGCTCCCTCAACTGAAAAAAGGCGATGACTACTGGATTCGACCTTTTTCTACTACAGAGCCTAGTTTAACACTGCACTATCCTAGGGTCCTATTTACAAACTAAGTAAGTTGCTCTACCTGAGCTGCAATGCTGTGCCAGGTAGCTATGGACACTAGTGACAGGGTATTACTGGGCGGGGACGAATTCTGGTGCTGTGGCCCTTAGTTGTGTTGGGTGGGCGACAGCTGCTGTGTCCTCCACGAGATGGCGACTGAGGTAGTCGGCTCCGTGGTTTTCTTTGCCGGGGATGTACTCGATTTGGAATGAGTACGCCTGAAGGGTGAGTGCCCATCGCATCAGGCGAGAGTTCAAAGACTTGGAGGCTGCCAGGAACGATAGTGGTTGGTGGTCCACCTGAACTGTGAAATGGGTCCCATACAGATAGAGTTGAAACTTCTGTATGGCCCAGACTAGTCCAAGGCATTCTTTCTCCGACGTGGCGTAGTGGGTCTCGGCGGGTCTCAATTTTCTGCTGGCGTAGGCGACAGGGAATAGCGTCTCTGCATTCTTGGGGTCGCGCTGTAGCAGTACTGCTCCGAGTCCTAAGTCGCTTGCGTCGGTGCGAAGAACGAATGGCTGAGTCAAATCGGGTAGGTGGAGTACTGGCGCCGATGTCATTCTGTCCTTGAGTGTTTGGAATGCTGTCTCGCATTCCCCTGTCCATACGACTTTGTCCGGGGCGATTTTCCGGGTTCCATTTGTCAGAGGTACGGCGATGCTGTTGTAGTTGGGGATGAACTTCTGGTAGAAGCCGCAGAGTCCTAGAAATGACTGCACTTCCTTCTTTGTCTTGGGCCTAGGAGCGTCGAGTAGGCGTTTCACTGTCTTTTCTACCGGTCGCAGGCTTCCTTGACTGATGGTGTGTCCCAGAAATTCTAGTTCTGTGAATCCAATCTGACATTTGGTGGGTCTTGCCGTCAATCCCGTGTCTCTGAGGCGGGCGAGTAGTTGTTGTAGGAGCGTGACATGTTCCTCCCACGTGGGTGTTGCGATGAGGATGTCGTCCATAAACGAATGTAGGTGCTCGCTGCTCAGGGGTGCCAGGAGTTTTCGCATCATGGCGCTGAAGATGCTGGGTGCGTTGTGGAGTCCGAATGGAAGTACATTGAACTCGAAGTGTCCTTCCATAGTGCTAAACGCTAGGTACTTTCGGACTTGCGGTTGCACTGGTATCTGGTAGTATCCTTTGCTGAGGTCGATGCGTGAGAAGTACTTCGCTCGCTGTAGCTTGGCAAATAGGTCTGTCTGGTCCGGGAGTGGCTCTGGCTGGAACTGCGTTACCGCATTCAGGAGTCTGAAGTCGATGCACAGTCGATGCTCTCCGTTGGGTTTTCGCAACAATACCGTGCCTGCGCTGTAGGGTGAAGTAGACTCTGAGATGATTCCGGCTGCCAGTAAGGTGTCTATCTCTTCCTTGATGGCTCGCTGCTGCGACAGTGGCATCGGGTAGAGCTTCTGGCGGACGGGTGTTGGGTCGGTCACCGTTAGGGTTACTTCGACGAGGTCTGTCCTCCCTGGTCGGTCTGTGAGCACAGTCTGATGTTGTCGAATGACCTGTAGTACTTGCTGTCGCTGTTTAGCGGCTAGGTCTCCGTTGAGTATCACGTCTTTGTAGGTTTCTTTGGAGTGCAGGGGATACTCTACTGCATTGGTCTCCATGCTTTCTCCTTCTTCCGCGATGGCGATGGCTAACAAGTTGTGAGTGCTGGGGGTCGCTGGTCGGTCCGTGTATTTCTTGAGGAGATTGATGTGGTGGTATCGGGCTCTCCCGTTCACCTCTACTTGGTAGACTGTCTTGGATTTCTTGGCAGTCACCCGGTACGGTCCTCTCCAAGCGATGTCCAGCTTGTTGGTTCCACTTGGAAGTAAGAGTAGCACTTGATCGCCGACTTGCAGTTCTCTGTCCTTCGCGTGCGGTTGTAGTACTTCGCCTGACGGGCTCTTGCCTTCTTCAGTGCTTCACCAGCTTTCTTCCACGTTGCTTTGAGGGTTTCCTGCAGGTCTGCGACGTACTTGGTGGCACCTCTGGGTGTGTCGTCTATCTTGGCTTCCGTCCAACTTCTGCGTAGGGCTTCTAGCGGTCCTGCTAGAGGTCTGCCGAATAGCAATGTTGACGGGGTGTAGCCTGTGGCTGCATGGGGCGTTTCTCGGTATGCGAACAGTGCCGCATTCACGTAGGTGTCCCACGCTTCTGGATTGTCGTCGGCGACTTTCCTGAGTATGGTGAGAAGGGTTCCATTCAGTCTTTCTACTTGTCCGTTGCTGGCGGGGGTGGTATGGTGGTGTGCGAATGTGATGGACTTGTATCAACTCGAACACGTCTTGCATCAGGCGGCCGGTGAACTGAGATCCGTTGTCCGTTCTAATGCTGTCCGGGAATCCGACTCTGGTAAAGATGGCGATGAGTGCATCTGCAATCTTCTTGGTGTCGATCGCTGGCAACGGGACTGCTTCGCACCACATCGTACATGCGTCGACGAGTGTGAGTAGAAATCTGTTCCGCTTCTTGGTCATGGGCAGTGGTCCTACTATGTCTACTGAGACTTGCTGGAATGGCACGCCGACTACTACTGATGGTCCTAAGGTAACTGGTACGGTGTGATGTCGCGGGGAATATCGTTGACATTGGTGGCAAGATTTCACGTAGCGCTTGACATCCTCCGTGATTCCTGGCCAATAGTAGTGTGCGCTGATTCTCTGCACTGTGGCTCCAATTCCCATGTGTCCGCTGAGTGGCATGCTGTGGCCTAATTCTAGTACTTGGGCTCGAAGGGTGGCTGGTAGTACTAGTTGGGTGTGATCTCCATCTCCTTGTCGATGTAGAACTCCCTGTTCCATGTAGAAGTCTCCCTTGTGCGGGGGTGTGTGCGCCTTGGGTAGCTTCTGGAAGCACTTCGCTATCGAGGTGTCTTCTTTCTGTGCTGTTTTGATCTCTTCGAGTCCTGGATTCGGAGCGAACTCGGGCTGGGGTGGTTGGGTTTTAGCTTGGGCCCTGGTTTGCACTGCAGCTATCTCTACAGTTTTTGGGGGCGTGCCTAAGAACACATACCTACAACCTAGCACTAGATCATACAGGGGTTTCTGTAAAACAGCTGCTTGGATTCGTCCTGTGACGTACCTACTCTCTACTTCGATCCAAGCTATTGGGCAAGTAGTCGTCGGTTTCGTCAAGTCTGCTCCTTGTAAGTCGACTGTCTTGTCTGTCAAGTCCGCGCGCGATACAAGAGACTCGCTGACTATCGCGTCGTATGATAGACCTGTGTCATACAGACAGTTCGCTTCTTTTCCGTTGACCTTGACCGTGTCTGTCACCGATGGGTGATCTCCGATCGTGTGTGGCTTATTACCGCTACTTTGAGTTAGAACTCTGTGCGCTGGCCGGCTTTCGCGCTCTTCCCTACGTTGTGCGGCCAACTTGAAACATTCTGCGGTGGAGTGATTGTTTCTGTTGCAGAACGAACAATACCGTCTCTGTTCTGCGGGACCTCTTTTCCCGAATTCCGTGTTGGGTCCTTTATTTTGCCCAGGTCTGGGGTTATTCGGCTTATTCGCGGTGCGCTCTTCTCGGTTAGGGCTTCGTTTCTGTGCCTCTTTCCCGTTAGGCTTTAGGTCTCGCCTGAAGCTCTTGGCTTCTCCGTGTGCGGCCACGTACCTATCTGCGACCTTGACCAGATCTTCTAGTCTTTCCGCGCCCTGCTCTACTGAGAAGGTTCTCAGCTCGGGGGTCATGGTTTCCCGTAGCTGTTCCCATACTAACAGTTCTGTCAGTCCATCATACGTCTTAGCCGTGGCTGACTGGCTAATCCACTTATCCAGCGTTGTGGACAACCGATCCGCGAACTGCGCATAGCTCTCTCCTTTCACTCTCCGATTGGTGCGGAACTTTTGCCGGTAGCATTCTCCTGTCAGTTCGAAATCCCGTTAGGAGTGCCTCTTTTACTTTGTGATAGTCAGTCACTCTGTCAGTCGGTAGCTTACTGTAGATGTCATAAGCCTTTCCTCTAAGTCCTTGACTAAGCTTGAAAGACCAATGAGTGGGATCTAGTTTATACTCTGTTGCTAGGCGCTCAAACCTAGTCAGATAGAGATCTAGACCTTCTTCTCTCTCATTGAATGTTCCCAGTGGAAATGACATTCCTTGTACAGGGTTGGATGCTACCTCTAGCTGATCTGAGTGGGAAGGGGTTGAGGAAGAACTTGAAGCTCCTGATCCCAATCTTCTTAGCTCTAACTCATGCTGTCTTTCTTTTTCCTTTTCTTCCCTCTCTTTTTCTTTCTCTGCCCTCTCTTTTTCTTTTTCTGCCCTCTCATACTCCCATCTCCTAACTTCTGCTTCTCTCTCTGCTGCTAATGCTGCCTTCTTCTGTTCTCCTTCTAATTCTAATTTCTTTTGCTCTGCTTCTAATTCTGCTTTTCTCTGATCTGCTTCGAGTTTCTTCTGTTCTGCTTCTAATGCTAGTTTCTTCTGCTCTGCTTCTAAGGCTAGTTTCTTCGCCTCCCTTTCTGCTGCTCTCTCTGCCTTAGCCTCCTGTTTCTCTACCTCTGCATTTATATACGCAATTAGGTCCGCCCCTGCTAAGTGTAAAGCTTCTCCCAATTCCTTGAAACGCAATCTCAAGGCCACTGGGTCCGACATTGCCAAACGTGTCTATGAACACCCTCTGAATCACGTGGAATACCAAAACACTAGCAATATTGCAAGTCAATAAAAACAATGCAAAGACAATCAAATTCGTAATCAATAATAGAATAAAACAAGAGTCAAATGGCATACAACAGTTACTTAAGCAAAACCTGCAAAAGAACAATGCAACATACAGACACAAAAATAATTGAAGCAAAAAAGTTTTTAACTAAAGAATAGTGCACCCAAACTGAGTCAATGTTACCACTATTCTAAGTTATTCTACTACTCCTACTGTTATCTAATTTTATTGTACTTAGATCCGTTTATACCCAATTCCTATTATACACAGATCCTGGCTAGGCTCGCCAATTAAAGTGTCACGTGGGGTTTATGGGCTCTGCACAATGGAATTATGGACCCTCACGTTTATTCGGTGGGAACTGCTAGTAAGTCACCCTATGAATTACTTTAATAAATTTATTTGTTTAGCTCGTTCTGTGTTAAGGTTGGGGTACAGAAATAGATAGAAAAATGGTAAAAGATTACTGTCACACTAGCTTTCACACGGCTATGAATCATATGTAGTCCAGCCACTTGATAACAGTTAAAATCACACATTTATTTCTTCTACTCTATACAAGATTCTCTAAGTACTAATCTAACTTAAAAAGTCTCTTTCAATGCTAATAGTTCGATCGCTGATAGTCTATGCAGCTGTTCTATCTTCATCGGGCACTCGCTAGTATATCTCATGTAGATTGGGACTACTGTGGTCCGTTTTAGAGTTTCTGAATAGTTGGACTACTGTGGTCCTGTTCTGATCAGTTTAAGTGCACTTGGGATAACACACTTAACTGGCGGGTGGTGCGGTCGAAGTCCTTCTGTGAGGTAGCTTCTGGTCCACCTGTGTCGTTGTGTAGTTGGGTTCCCTGGCCACGCTGTGGGGTCTGACAGGGAGTTTTACCGGGTCGCTCGTTCCGACTTGTGCGGTAGAGGTTCCTCAACCAACTTGTTTCTGTGGAGTGGGGTTCACAGGATAGCTCGGGATAGCTCGGGATAGCTCGCCTGCCCGTCTGTAATATAAGAGACGAAATTCTGCACAACCCTGAATAATCGGTTTGTGCAGAGCGTCTCACTGAAAGCCAAGTAGCCCTCAGTGATAGCTCCACATCTCTATACATAAGCGACGAACATTCTGCTACTTCCGGGTTCCACTGGAATCTCACTCTAAATTCCTATACATACATAAATATCAAACGTGGCTAACTATACACATACAGAATTAATAATATTATAAACATTCAGTGGTACAGCCACTGGTCTGCAAACATACATATAAGTTAAACAACAGTGGTTCCGTATGGTATGCAACATGGCGGCGTAACCGGTCGTGTTTCGCCTCGTGGTAGGCTCTTCCACATGGTCACGCAAATTCGGATTAACAATTCACATTTATGCATAGCAAATTCTTCAAACATAATTTCAACAATACTACACATATATCACGATGAAACAGAAGGGTGTTCATTTACCTGTTTGACAAGTTCAGGCCCGTGTGACTTGATAGAATTCTACGATTCCTAAGTCCTGCTTCCTGGTCTAAGTGTAGAGAGATTTCTCTGCCAGCTTTCTAGCTGTTAACACTTCGGTGTATTACTCCCAACTGACCAAAAATGTGTTAGGCTCGGACCCAGTCAAACTGGCTCGAACCGCTTTGCGTAAGCTCTCATTGGGTAAAATGTTCATATTCAAAACTCAAGTGCTGACGTCACTGCGCTGTGTGTGTGCGCAGTGTGCTGTAATTTAATTGCTACTGTGTACTGTACTAACTCTCTACTGTTACAAAGGCTACACAATGCTAAATAGTCGATAGGCAGAGTTTAAACTAGCCAATTCGTGACAATCATCATCATCATCATCATCATCATCATCATCATCATCATCATCATCATCATCATCATCATCATCATCATCATCATCATCATCATCAACACAACAACATCTTCATCATTATTATCATCAACATCATCATTATTACAACAGTTTTTTTTTTAAATTTATCATCACCATTACGTGCATTTATTTTCTTTAAAATCACCTCAAGCCTTGTTCAATACAAAATCAGTCAATCAGAAGTTGCATTATAACCAACAAAACAAGACACCAAAAATATAGCAACAAAATTATTGTAACACCAACTGTTTTATATAGGTGGTACAGGTATTAATCTAGACTTTATTTTTGGCACGAATCAAAAGCATCTACTCAGGTAGAACTATCGTCGAGTTATCAAGCCCTCCAGTCTTACCGCTGCAAATAAGTCAACATAATCAACCCAAAAGCTGATCCAGACACATAATGATGCTCCATTAACATTTGATTGTTTTTTTTTCTCGCGTCGCTGTAATTTAGCCTTAAAATATGACTGAGGTTAATAAAACTAACAACAACCAAAAAACAAACAACGTTTACATTAAATTGTATGATTATACAAGAGTCTAATAATCCAAATGACTGCGGTGAAAGCTTTCTCATAAATGCAAAAAACAATAATAGTGAGGGGTCTGTCTGACCATCCTATCCTATCCTATCCCGCAACTCGAAGGTGGTTAAGGCACCGCAGATGAGCGTTTAACCAGCGTACTCCATCTTGACCCTACCCGAAGCTTAACGGGAAATCGCTCCGAAAACAGCCGACACACGGCGATTACTTTAAAATGGCTTTTGCGCAAGCACACTGCTCAGACTGCGCTTGTTAGAGAATGTACCGTTACCGCTTGATCAAGACTACCGAAGTGGCCTAACTCTCAATATTATAACAAGCTAATCTAGAGAGCAGGAATGGTTGGGGGAGGGAAGGAGTGGAGGGGAGGGGGGTCAGGGGCGGCAAATCTGTCAATGTCCTGACTACAATAGGCTACTTGCTGAAGAAGCATGACAAAACTGAGACTGCATTTGTAGAGCAACAACATAGGTAAAGGTAAAGGTGGTCCCATAGCCTTGTGGCCGTAGGGGAGCGTGATGTTGGAGATCACACTTATCTTGGGCCAGCGTAATGAAGGTGATGCCCATCTCTCTCCCTCGCTGCTTTACCTTCCCAACCCTTAAGAGAGTAGGTACTCAGTCACAGTTGAGTCAACTGGGGGCGTTGTTATTTGTCGCTTCACGTTTTGCGGTCACCCATCCAAGTGCTAACCGCACTGGGCGGTGCTTAACTTGCCTCCAACCACTGCGCTATCCGACACCCCCAGCAACATACGGCGCACAAAAGTCATGTACGCTGCAGCACCTTCGTGACTTGCCCCCAAAATATGCTCTTATAAAGGCGTCTGCTACAGGCAAGGCTCGTGATGTTTAGTGGGGTGGCCAGCTCAGTGGATAGTTATCTGCTTTCCTATTCCAAAAGTCGCGGGTTCCAACTGCGCAGGGGACCAACTTCCGTGACTTCGGTACGGGACTTTCAGGTCATCGAAGATTTCTCCGGGTATTCCGGTGTCCCGCTACCCCCTCCTCCTTTCCATAATGTTATTGGATGCAGTCTGTCTAACATTTCAAAATAAAATTCGATTTCGTTTACGTCTTCTAATGGCGACTTGCCTTTACGAAACATGTTTGAGTGATGAATCCGTGTTTGTGGTGTTTGTAAGAGTCTATCACACGTGAACTTGTTTGTTGGTTACGGATCGCCAATACCTGACACAGAAAATGCATGAAAATATCAAGCCATATTTAATCTTTTAGCGTGAATTAGACTTTGTTTTAAAAACTCTGATGGTGACCTCAGACACACTTTAACACATTAAAACAAATCACCCACTCAAACAGACCGATTTAAAAGGAAACACGATAACAACACAAGCGATATGACATCAGAGACATGAATAGTGACATAAAGCAAATTTTCTTTCTGCCTAGTGGCAACACAATTTGAAAACTTTCGAAATCAGACACAGTTTAGAACTAAATCAGTTACATCACCCGTAATTACATCACTTGTATAATATGTCATTTTATAGGCAAAACAAGGATACCTGTCGAGACAGACTCTACACACACACAAAAAAAGTGACACAAGTCGAACAAAGCGAACGGTGAAATTCGCTGCAATTTGCTTCTTTAATCTGTTCTCAATCTTTAGTCCTCGTTCCGAAAATCCATTCTAATGTAAATGTCCCTCAGAAAGACATACATACAGAAACAAACACCAGCACAGACGTAGACAGAGACAAACAAACAGGCACACACACACCTACACACACACACACCAGACGCACACACATACCGCGCGTCAACAACATTCGGATGGAAAAAAAACATACACACATATACGGACATACACACACGCACGCACGCACGCACACACACACACACGCATTCTTCTTTAATTTACGTACAGCACACGCTTCAAATTCTCCAAAGCCATCACTAAGTTTGTTTCTTTTCAGGGGAAAAATCAATATTGAACTAACGCGAAAGATGCATAATATCACATTTCTCGTATTTTCCAAGGTGCCATTATTACATTTTATTTTTACACTCAAAGAGTTGTTAAGCAACAAAGTTTGGATTAAAAAAAAAATCAATACTTTCAACGGAACAATTGTGTACGAAACACCTGACACGAACATTTTAAATGGATAGAAGACACACATTTGTTTATACCAAAATAAAACGTTTTAAATGTTAACTTCAAACACACAGAAAATGCTAACTTCAAACGCAAAAAATACCCGTCTGGTCAATCAATCAGCCAGATTCCTCTCTCCCTCCCTGCTCTTCCCCCCCTCTCTCTCTATCAAAGATGCCCGTTCACTATGTCTCTCTTACACGCACGCACACCCCCCTCCCCCCACACACACAAACACCCACACAAGCAAACACACACACACAAAATCACACACCCAACCACACACAATGAGACTCACACACACACACACACACACACACACATTTCGAAGACTTTATTACAACCCAAATCGTTACTTCAACAATGTTGTAATGAACTCTGCACTGCTTGTCGATTAGGCCACCCCTACAGTGAGTCTTCTCCTCTCCCAAACCTTTCTAGAGCAGATCATGACAGCGGCTGATAGGTATCGAGCGAGAATTTTACTCTGCTGCCATGACAGTATAAAGAGCTGCAGTCACACTTCAACACGTACACCCCCCCCCCACACACACACACAAACACACACACACACAAAGAACACTCTCCTCCTCATCCATCCATACACACACAACTACAACCTGGCTTGAACCATCGTCAAAACACCCGGTACACATTGGTCGAAGGCTACCAGAAGCATGCTATAGTAGTCGCCTCAACAGGCAAGAAAGCAAGCTCTCATGCTTCAGAGCACTGCTTCCTATACTCTTCAAGCTCTATAGTGACGGAAAAAGCGCAATTTCACTGTAAATATATACAGAATGTTGCTCTACAATAATTCGCTCTTTCCATCTCAAAAACCCATTTGCCTTGTTGGATTCTCAAATTGTATGAAACCAAGTGAGGACACTATCCGGCGTCAACAACCGGTTCAAAAATATTCTCAAACGGTTCGTAAATGACAGTTGACCTAGAAACAAATACAGTTTTACCTAATTGGTCCCCTAGAACCTTACATTTTCTATTTTCATGAGTTCATTGGTCAGTGCTCCTAGGGCTTGAAGCGTATAGGAAGCAGTTCTCTCAAGCATGAGAGCATGCTTTATGGCCTGTTGAGGCGACAACTACAGTATGCTTCTAGAAGCCTTCGACCAATGTGTATCGGGTGGTCAAAAAGAAGAAGAAGAAGAAGAAGAAGAAGAAGAAGAAGAAGAAGAAGAAGATGATGATGATGATGATGATGATGATGATGATGATGATGATGATGATGATGATGAAGGGAAAAAAAAGAAGAAGGAGACGAACCCAATGTTCATATAATACTTCATTACTAAGACAGTAACTTTCTTACGGTTTATTGGACAGCAATCCTTTTACTTGTTGTAAACGTCTCGTATGACTTTCCTCCGAAGGCCAAGTTATATCAGCATGCATCACCGACATTTTCGTTTATCACATCTACATAGCGTTCTATCCTCACTGCATTAAGAACCACAATTCGCCAGTCAGCAGCAGGAATTCACCAGTGGGAGCTAGCACGACTACCTCACTAACAAAAGAAAAGCAAACAGCACTTTCTGAAGTCAAGTACATACCAACGTACACAGAATAATTACACTGGGAACAACACGGCTATTAGAAGACGACCATCACAGTCCACAAGAAATCGCCGCGGCGCCATTGTGTTCAGTTTAAAATAAAAAAAAATTTATTCGAAGTTGAACGTTGTTTCTGGCAGCAAACAAGCTTAAGGTAGAAGAAATCGATAATAAGCACACATTCACAAACACCCTGGCTTTGACACTGCTGATGTACAGTACGACACGAGGCCAGCTGCGTCTTGTCTTGTAGTGTTGGAACTCTTTAAAGGCGCGGCAATGATAAAGACAATTCCCTAGGCCAGCCCAGGGCGAGAGGAGAGGCTGGGCGCCGTAGTAGGCTTACAACTGCAGCGGTTTGCTACGGGGGCAGTTCAAGCCCTCCCTACTATGGCGACTGGGGATATTATATAATACTACTACTACTACTACTACTACTACTACTACTACTACTACTACTACTACTACTACTAATGATAATAATAATAATAATAATAATAATAATAATAATAATAATAATAATAATAATAATAATAATAATAATAATAATTATTATTATTATTATTATTATTATAAATTTTATTATAATAAACATTTGTACAGCGCCCTTCCTCACTAGAGCACATAGCGCTGTACAGATATCTATATATCTATATATATCTCTATCTATCTATCTATCTATCTATCTATCTATCTATCTATCTATCTATCTATCTATCTATCTATCTATCTATCTATCTATCTATCTATCTATCTATCTATCTATCTATCTATCTATCTATCTATCTATCTATCTATCTATCTATCTATCTATCTATCTATATATATCGATATCTATATATATCTATATATATATATATCTATATCTATCTCTCTCTCTCTCTCTCTCTCTCTCTCTCTCTCTCTCTCTCTCTCTCTCTCTCTCTATATATATATATATATATATAAATACATAAATAAATAAAGTGAAGCAAAACTTGAAATACCAAATCAGAACACACACACACACACACACACACACACACGCACACACACAAACACACACTCACAACGTTGTTATGACTTTCATGAAAGGTCACATACATTGTTTTGACATATTTGAGAAATTTGTCCACTTTTTGGAGCTAACCGTAACCCTTTCCCTAACTCTAACCCTAACCCAAATCCTAACCCTTAATTAACCTAACCCTAAAGTGGAAGACTGTTTTAACGTCAAACTAACGGGGTCAGTAAAAAAAATTTATAGAGTATAAAGAGGGTGTTAAAATAACGGCGTTGCTACAAACATACATACACACACACTCACACCCACACAAACACACCCGCACACACATACACATACACACACACAAACACGCACACACAC
>CM072511.1:83428698-83491198 GCA_036898135.1 Oncomelania hupensis | reverse complement strand
GTGTTTTGTTAATATTTTATAATGATGTTTATATTCTATTTTGCTTTTGTAAAGGGGGGTTCGAGTATAACCTCAGCGTCCCCTTCTTTGGGATGCCATTATTGTAAAGTGATCGACCGCCTGGTGGAGTGCCTTCAGTGTTACAACTAGGGATGTTTCAGCAGATCTTTTATACGGATCAGGGGTGAATCCTCTTTCAACTAAGTTGTGGTCCTGATTTCGTGGTCCTGATCCGGCTCTATGCAGTAAGCTGGACCCTGTAAGTAATGAATAACTAACTATCTCCGACGAGCGTATAAAGCTGGCCTACTTAATCAGCCGGATTAAGTCCCATATATGCGCAAGTGTCCGGGGACTATAATCTAATAAACGAACGAGCAGGATTAATTGTATAATATACGCAGTCAGTGTAATAACTACCTAACACAAGAACGGTCGGTGTTTAACTGTGGATGCCTATAGCGTCCACTATGACTATTTTTCAAGGGCACCTATGCCGTGTTCTGATTATTGCGGACGATCTCTCGGAACTCTCATACACGACGTTTAGATTAACATCCCCCAATATCACACAAACACACACAATATATATATGTATCGCACGAGCAATTTACTATCGTGTAGTACATTCTCGTAGACGGCTGCTGTCGAAGTTTCAGCCGGATCGGAATCGTAGTTTTATTTTGACCGCGTGTGGAAGCGGGCGTGTCCGCGGATTTTAGAAAAATGGAAAATGAGCACTATCGGTCGGTGATTCGATTCTTGGGCTACGAACTGCTCCCCCATCTACCGTATTCTCCAGATTTGGCCCCGTGCGACTTCTTTTTGTTTCCAAACTTAAAAAAGTCACTCGCCGTGCAGAAATTTGAGTCGAATGAGGAGGTCATCACCGCCACAGAGGCCTACTTTGCAGACCTCGAGAAAACGTATTTTTCAGACGGGTTAAAGAAGTTGGAGCATCGCTGGGTCAAGTGTATCGAACTAAAAGGAGACTATATTAAAAAATAAATCGCCACTTTTTCAAAATTTTCGTTTTTCTTTTGTAGGCTAAGTACTTATCGGACCACCCTCGTATATATAAATATACTATTATATTAAGCAATAGTGATCTTTTAGTAAAGTACAGACAGTTTACACTTTTATGGAATGTAATCGTGCAATTGTGATGTTCTTTTTGGAGTTAGATATCGTGTCTGGAGGGTAAAGTACGGGGCAGCTAGTAAAAGACAGAATATGGAGAACTTAGCTGCTGGCAATGCTTAACGGGAGCAAGGGAGCAATGTGAGACCACAGAAAGGCCAGTGTACCATGACGATACTCAGTCGTCTGGAGCGATTAGACGATGCGCCTCGGGTGGCTTGAAGTACATCCTGTATCGGCCAGCGCCTCGAACAACTCAGGAACTGGTAAAGCGCCATGTACAAACATTGATATAAACAACAAGGCAGCGGTTGTATCTTTCTGTAAGTCTGACAATTTTATGTGTAAGGAAAACGAAAACATCAACAGCCAACCATTGAGAATTAATGACAATATATAATATCCTGCGGTATCTTAATTAAGTCACTAACTGGAATTCCTTTGCCCTTTTGGAATTAATGAATTCATTCATTCATTAAATAAGTATGTCCCTTACGCGCGACACGTACACACACGCACACATACAAATCTATGCACAAATGACATAGCGACCACCATATTTAAACATAACACAAACACACCCTGATATTCTCTTGATATTCCCTCTCTCTCTCTCTCTCTCTCTCTCTCTCTCTCTCTCTCTCTCTTTTCTCTCTCTCTCTCTCTCTCTCTCTCTCTCTCTCTCTCTCTCTCTCTCTCTCTTTGACACGACGTTCAGATATTCTCCCAAAACGACATCTAGCTCCAGCAGAGCCTCACACTGGCACATTATATTAACGGTAACTCGAATTGTTATTTGTGTTTGGTTTGTTTTTTTAGTTGAGGGATCAAAGATAAACATTCTCTACCGCATCCTGTACATAATCACCATCTTAAGTCGAATGAAGGTGCGAGTGCAAACAACCTTTAAACCCTCCTGACCTCCAGGGACAGGTATACGTTCGGCGTTCCTTGGTTTCAACTTAATGATCAGTGTGGGAGTCGTTCCAGAGGTGGGAATGTTGGGATCAAGCACAGGTGCTCTCTGGTAGTCAGTGTAATTACGAATCATGAAGAAGAAGAAGAAGAAGAAGAAGAAGAAGAAGAAGAAGAAGAAGAAGAAGAAGAAGAAGAAGAAGAAGAAGAAGAAGAAGAAGAAGAAGAAGAAGGAGAAGAAGGAGAAGAAGAAGAAGAAGAAGAAGAAGAAGAAGAAGAAGAAGAAGAAGAAGAAGAAGAAGAAGAAGAAGAAGAAGAAAAACAACAAAAACAACTTCTTCGGATGAGAATATAAAACTGTGCAAGCACGCATTCCATCGCACGGATTTTAAAAATCCTGACGCTCATGTTATGGATGAGTGCGGGCTACACGAATACACCCAGCATGCACTAGGTCCCTTCTTCCTATCCCCGGTCGCTCAGGATTGTTCTCAGTCATCTGGGCATCAGACTATGTACCCAGAGGTTGCCGGTGGGCACCTAGGGCGGCTTGAGTTAGATCCTGTATCGACCAGCGCCTTGAGCAGCTCTTGACCTGGAAAAGCGCTATATATATTTATTAAACAAATAAATAAACAAGGAGAACAATAATGGTACAGGACGCAGTCAATATAAAAATTTCAAAAATAAAAATTTTCGATTATCTTTCCGTCTTCTAATAGCGATCTCCCTGCTTTTACACCACCTGTTTGAGTGATGGATGGGTGTTTGGTGTGTGTGAGGGTGGATGAGACAGGTGAGCGTGTATGTTGGTATAGATCGCCGCGCTTTGAGCCTTGGGGAAAGGCGCGTATAGCATCCTGTATTATTATTATTATTATTAACAACAAGAACAAGAAGAACGAGGAGAACGAGAAGGACGAGGATGAGGAAGGGTAGGAGCAGGAGAAAGAGAAGAAGAAGAAAAAGCAATAGAGATGATAATGATGGTGATGATGATGATGACGACGACGACGGTGATGATGATGATGACGACGACGACGATGATGATGATGATGATAATGATGAAGCTGATAACGACGACGAAGATGGTGACAGTCTTATGGTCTGTCTTAATTGGAAGGTTCGTGGCGGTTCAGACACGGTTTTTTTTGACGTTCTCCGATTCCGAACCTAGTTTGCTAAACCTTTTGGACCAAAAAAAGTGCATGAACACTGGTTCGGGATCTGAGAACCTAAAAAAATCGTTTTTGAACCTCCATGAACCTTCCAATTAAGACAGTGAGGTGAGTAAGTCACACGGGTGAGATGAGCTGAGCGAGGTTGCCAAAGAGAGGGCACTAATGTACCAAGGTTTCAAGAAAATACCTTGTTTGCATTAAATAATGAACGTCTCCAAGAAACAAAGTACAATAAGTTCAACTTACCTAGCCAATAACACCTTACTCTGCTCTGTTCCTTTAAAACCAATCAGTTGTTCTGTGGTAGAGGTAGCCTCCAGGGTATGTTTACCAGGCAAGGGATGATCACTAGCTAGCTGGTTGGCTAAAGTAGAGTAGCAAAATGTCACTTGTATGCTAATACTGGTCTCTCCTCGCTGTGTGTTTGATTGACTTTCACAATTGAACAGTCCAGAGGACTTTGTCGGTGTGTGACCAATCACTAGTGTGCCTGTGGCAGGGGTCTCTCACTCACACAAATGAAGCGTCCAGCTTATATGTTAAAGATCTTCGGTCGTTAACTAACACACGCTATCTGTATCAATCGTCGTATTTCCACATACGCACAAAATAATAAGTCATAATATTTTAAGAGCTAGTCATCACTAGCAATCTTTTGAGAGCTTTGCCCACCTGTGTCTTCGAAAGACGACACAAAATTTCTCAGTCATCAACAGTTAGCACAAACCTAGGCTGAAAGTTCACTATTATTGTCAAAGATCCACTGAAAATGTAAGTAAACGCCCACTTTAAAAAAAAAACTGGTCAAGAGAACATCAACGCTGGTGAACTTCAACCAGTAGAAGTTAAAACATTTGCTGTTTGTGTGCGTGTGTGTGAAAGATCTCGTCACTAGGTCAACACTGGTGGAATGAACGAATTCTCTGCAACGATCTACGTCGATTAAACAATAAAAGTCTCAGTTCGGAATCTGTGTTTTAGAACAAATTAGACTAACCGTTGAAATTAAATGCAGTTTTCCAAAACACCAATAAATCACTGCCCCAAAAAAGGCCTGCTTTTGTCAGCTCCAAATGAGCAAAGAGTTCGTTTTCGCTACAACCTCTTTCAGTTCGCGCAATGTTAAAAGCGCTATATTTGTCAATGCCACACCAACCGACACTTCGGAATTGTTTCTGTTTTCAGTGTCTTATTGTTCGTGGGAAAAAGCAGATGTTCAGTACTAGTTAGCTGCACCGTCGGAGATGCCGATGACTATGACGTGCCTTTTGAGGTGGTGCAACCCGAAGCAACCAAACGATTTCTTGGTGTCGTATATCGGTCCACATTCTGGTTGCTCGCTATTGTCCCCTTCATCTGAAACACACAAACGCAAAACAGGGTTGAATAACAGGGCTTTCGTTGTTGCTTTATAATATGGGTTATGGCTGGACAGTGGCAGTAACAAATAAGAAAAGACATACGAATACAGAGTCAAATATTAAATGTATTTATTTATTTCGTAGTTCTTTATATAGCGCTTTTCCAGCTCAAGAGCTGCTCAAGGCGTTGGCTCAAACAAGTTTTAACTCAAGCTGCTCGAGGCCCCTTTTTGCTGCCTTGGGCGCATCGTCAGACACCTATACGACTATATAATTATGCTAGCTGAGAAGGTGAACTGGATACGAACAGATCCCCCCAAAATTAATGATACAAATAAAAGAAAATTACCTAGAATAACAAAATCGGTTACTTGCAAAAAGGTCATTTTCTGCCTGAGAAAAAAGCTTGGAAGGTACTACTCTAAATCAAACATTAACACAAGGGAATGCGTTCGTACGGACGTCGAAACAGCCACGCTTTGCTTTAAAATTTCCGAAACGTTAAGAACTTTTATTACAAGGGAGAAAACACTTGAGTACTGTACACTTCGAAAGATGAAGAACTTAAATCCATGAAAAAGCGAAAGTTAGCGTGATCAAATGGAAACCGAACTGGTTTTCTTGAGTGCTTGCTGTCAACAGACCTCACATGCACAGGCGATCGACTGTTTTGTTTTTATCTGCAACTGAACTCACAGTAAAACAAGCACACGAAATTCTAGAATAAGCTTCCCTTATATAACCCCCCATCCAACTCCCCAACACACACTTTTCTCAGATGTACTCTATGAAGCGAAAAGCGGTGTAAAGAACAACGTCGTCCCTAGTTTGCAAGTTAAGAAAGTTGTAAACCACTTTGTACTTTTAAGGAAATGGAGCCCAGGATGCATGCAAGCATTAATCTTCGTCTTCAAGTCCCTCAGTGTTGTTTCTTCTCAACTCTACTACTCCCGGCACCAGTTTCTCTCTCTCTCTCTCTCTCTCTCTCTCTCTCTCTCTCTCTCTCTCTCTCTCTCTCTCTCTCTCTCTCTCTCTCTCTTTCCATCTGCCCCTCCTGGTTGGGTCCCGGAGTGGGTTGTGGGTTCGAACCCAGGTATGCGCAAAACAATGAGCTTCAGGTTGTAAAAACTGTCCACCTGGCTCTTCTTACCCATTTTGTAGTTGTTACATTGCGTATTGCAAGATGGTGAGTAGGTCTAGGCTAGAATTTAGTGAAATAATCGTGATTTCATACTCATTGTCGATGTCCTGGGAAGGGTTGATTTGTGGCAGCCGCGTTATTATTAAGAAGGCAATCGAATTCCGCCCGGGGACCTCATATTATACTTAAAAAAAAATTAAAACCTCTCTCTCCAGAACTAGCTGTAAGGAATGTCGACGGGAACTACTGCCGTAATTATCCTGATCTACCCTAAACAGCGACTCATCACCCATTTTTATCAGCCTTCTTCGAATTCTGTATTCCTAAGGTCCCCAATGTCTCTCTCTCTCTCTCTCTCTCTCTCGCTGTCCATCTCAAGAATTCTCACCTTCTCACTTGACTTGCCTGTCGACCTTCACTTTCAAGTTGAACGTGTGTAAATATCAAAGAAGGGCTGGTTTCCTATCTTGTTATTTTCTCAGTAAGAGGGAAATTTCCCTCTCCCTGTGCAGTTTCCTCTAAGAAACTTTTCCCCCGTGTAGTTACTGGCAGCAGAAGGGGAAACAGGCATAGCGACTGTAATAATAAAACACGTAGGATGCAAGTAATTCGATTAACCATACTCAATGTTTTCCGAGAGAATGACGCAGAAACTTTTCAGAGGGGTGCGGGATTTCGGAGGTACTGCACATTTCCGAAGGAAGGAGGAAGGGAGGGATTGAGAGAGAGAGAGAGAGAGAGAGGGAGGAGTATGAGGAGGAGCAGGAGGAAGGGGAGTAGGAATGTATATGCGTATGTGTGAGGTCTGGACGAGGAAGATAACTGGAATGATGGTGAATGGAACTGCATAATAATTGCGAAGGATCAAAGACCGTTTTCTGTGTATTGACATGACCTCTTTCATTCTTGATGTTTCCACAAAGTCTCCTCCTAACTATACATCTCTCTCTAACCTTGTGCTTATGTCTTCTTTATAGAAACAAACTTGCCTTTAAAGCTATCTTCTTCTTCTTCTTCTTTTTTTTTAAAAGACCCAATTACTTATGCTAGTAGCTTATTAAGGTATTGGTAGCGGCAAAATACCAGGAAGCCACGTCATAAATGGGCACCCAAAATCCAGCACTATTCTTAACAAAACTCATGACCGTTTACAGAAGTGCATTTATCATCAAGAGCAGTCAGGAGCAAGTGCATGTTCTCACTACTCTGTTACCACAGGACTATGTCCTGAGAGGTTCAAATAGCTCTATGTCTCTTACAGCACTATATATTTCCACAGTACTGGTTATCACAATCCTCTATTTGAACATACCGTTTTGGGGACATACAATTGTGGAGACGTACAGCTATGGAAACATTCAACTGTAGAAGCCTAGACTGTGGAAATAGATAACTGCAGAAAACACAGAGCCACATTTGTAGGGACCTGAGGCTGTGGGAACATAGTGATAACCCGGAATAGTTAAGAGACGCAAAGGGGAGATTATCTAGCGCTCGATAATTAATTCCCTTGTTTTGTTGGCAACTATGCCTGGGATTTTTCTTCTTCTATGGTTATTATGATGCTTTCAGCAATGTAGAAACCGTTTGGATTGGCGGTTTGGGGGCTAAAGATTTGGGAAATGTGTGCAAAGCAACAGGTAGCCTATATTTAGAAACTGCTGGATGGCAGCGTATTGGAATTTATATGAAAATAAACGATTATGGGCTGATTCCAACCTCCCTTAACAACAACAACGACACAAAACCAACACCCGAAGAAATAAAACCCATCTTGCAAATTGTAGCTGCATTTGTCAGTCGAAAGAAGTACACACAGGTCAAAGCTCTCCTAAAACTCATCTGCAATAATGTTACAAAGCAAACTAATCTCCGGAAATCCGGAAAGATTTATGACAAAACTTATCTGGAAAAAGCGCTACTGTGCTGTTGTGCTATTGTTTCTTGTAGGCGAACAATGTCGTGACCTTTTCCGCCGTGCTGTTAGCTTGGTACTTACTGAGACGTCAGATGGCACCGAAGACACCTGCAGCTTCTACCTCACAGGAAGAGAGGATTAGGCCTACATAGTTTTTCATCAGCAGGGAGATTGTGAGGTCAGAAATGGCACTTTCAATATTAATACTGTTCTAATGTTAACTTACAGAGAACAGTTGCGGACAGTTGTGGGCCACAGATCCAGACTGTATACTACATCTCAAAAGTACTGTCTGCGCGAATAATATTTTTACTGAGGGAAAGACGAGGGGGTAAAAAAGAAAAACAGACAAAGCTCAGCTGACTAACTGTCTTGATACGCGTGTTTTGCTAAAACCCTTCATCAGGAGTTTAAAACCAACAACTACCGCTTGTGAAACTTATCTTCAGCGAAGAGGCTAAATCAACAAAAAACCTGAGTTAAAATCAACACATTTTCTATCGATTGATCTAAAGCATTTTTCTTCTCTCAATAAAACCATGGACAGATAAAAATATTAGCCTTCAGACTGTTTTATTATTGGCGCTTCCTTCGCAAGTATGACAAAGTATCGCAAGCAGTCAACTGCGTAAGGGCCTACGCACACTATGATACTGGGGTTGGCCATAAGCGCCAAGAAACGAATAACACAGTTTTAAAGACCAGAGACACGTTCAGACCCTCGAGTTTCCGCAGTTGATTCTTCGGTATTTGGCGAGCTATGCCGCTGCGGTATAAGAGAGAGAGAGAGAGGGAGAGAGAGAGAGAGAGAGAGAGAGAGAGAGAGACAGAGAGAGAGAGACAGAGAGAGAGAGAGAGAGAGAGAGAGAGAGAGGAAGGTAGAGAGAAGGGTGGGGTGGACTGTAGTGGTTTCGGGGTGTTCATGGTTCATTTTGCCAATTGACTTGAAAGAGAGCATCTGCCAGGAGCAATATGTTTGAGTAATAACCGCTATGCCCCAATCCGCATGCAATATGCGCTATGTCAATCAACATTCACCCTGCTCTTGATCATTCCTTTCCAAATGGATAACATAATTATTTTCAGCTCCATCCACGACATCTGCTGTTAACTGTCTGACTATATATGCGCCTCGTTACCTAATTGGCCATATAATGTGTTTTCTCGTATACTGCATATATATGTATATTCTGCAGCATGAGAGAGTATAAGGAACTCTATACATCTTTGCGGTTAACAACTTTTCATTGTATCACTAGCATTGTAAGGTATGATGCCAGAGTGCTGTACTTTAGCTTCGCTTCCTTAGTGTGGCAAAGAAGTACGTGAGAATACCTGAAACATACTGTCGTACTTGGCGGACGTTTTGTTATCCCAATAATTTTGCCAGATTAAAGTTCTAAAGCAAATGCTGGAACACCAAAAAGCGTCAGACAGCATGAAAACAGAGCAGATAGCATGAAAACAGAGTGGATGCAAAATCAACAAATCATAACGAACACTATATATCCATGACGTTTCGGACCACATTTTACTCGACAGATCTCACTCAGTTGCACGGTCGAGCAAGCCAGTTTGTAAAGCAATCATCCTTGTCCGACTGCGAGAACTAACCATATCCCCAACAATCTGTTTAGTTCCATTAAGGAGTGAATAAATAAAAACTAGCAACACCTACGATTTCTTAATTTATTAAAATTGTTTTCAAGTAAACCATGCATACCGAGTTCTAACAAATGTGTAGTGTTTTTCTTCCTCTGCTAGTACTACTACTACTACTACTACTACTACTACTACTACTACTACTACTACTACTACTACTACTACTACTACTACTACTACTAAATTGTTTTCAAGTAAACAATGCACACCGAGTTCTAACAAATGTGTAGTGTTTTTCTTCCTCTGCTAGTAATAATAATAATAATAATAATAATAATAATAATAATAATAATAATAATCATCATCATCATCATAATAATAATAATAATAATAATAATAATAATAATAATAATAATAATAATAATAATAATAATAATAATACCGGATGCTATATACGCGCCTTTCCCCAAATCAATCAGGCTCAAAGCGCGGCGATCTGTACCAATATACACGCTCACCTGTCTCATCCACCCTCACACACACAACAAATGCACATCCATCACTCAAACAGGGGGTGTAAAGGCAGGGAGATCGCTATTGGAAGACGGAAAGAAAATCGAATTTTTATTTTTGAAATTTTATATTGACTGCGTCCAGTATCATTATTGAAGGGAGGGAGGGAGAAAACCGGAGTGCCCGGAGAAAACCCTCGGTGACCTCAATAGTCTCGTACTTAAGTTACATACTACATCACAGGAATACTACATCCATAGGCAAAATAGAGGGGCGAAGCTGCCAGTTCTGTGTGCTTCATTTATCTGATTGGGTAAACAGTTGCAGGGCAGCTAAATTACGAGAATTCCCCAATCAATGAGATGAAGATCAGAGAACTGCTGAGTAGCTGCAGGGGGTTACCTCCCTTGCTTGAAGCTTCACCCAGAAAAATTGGCTTGCTGTGTTCGAAAACAAGGGATTTGTGGCATTTATGTCTGAGACAGGAATGTAAACCTCGAATCCATAGTGCCGTGTTACTATGTAATTCTATGGGATGACAGGTTTGTGTTAAAATATAATTCAAAATATTGTGCACAATATTGCACAATACGGTCGCCAAGGGAAGTGAGTTAAAACAAAAAAAACAACAACTCAAAATCATCTTTGCTTTCAGCAATAGTTGGGAATAACAACTGCTGTGCATGTAAGTTGCTTGATTTACGATATATTAATATTTTGGGAAATTAAGGCTATAGTTATCTTCAGTTCCAACGTCGGATTTAAGCTGATTACGTTTCACAGTTTGAATTTTAATTTTAAAATAAATTATTTTACCTTCGTTTTAGACTATGTTTTTTTTTTCCTTCTGGAAGAAATTCTTCTCCTCTATCACTTCAGTAGCAGAACTAAAAAAGAAACTCCCGCGTATAAACTCGACTAACGCACATACTGCTCCAGCCCAATCGCTCTTTGATGTGAAGGGCTCAGATGGTTTACAGCCCACCCCGAAGCCAACTCTGCTGTTGTCCATCATGCAGCAAACGTACGGCAAACAGCAATCACAGTGACGCAAGGGAGCGTACTGACTCTGATTGTCTTTACCATGTTAATATTACCAATGTGTGTCTATTTGTTGAAAACATGAGAAGCACACACAAACACACACACAAACATTGGTATTGCTGATATTGCCATGTCAATGAAACAGTTTGTGTCTGTTTACCGAAACCATGGCCAAATACAAGGAACTGCTTATTTTCTAATGCTAATAAGAACAATTTGTATCTGTGTGCCAAACACATGGGATTACATGGAATAGCTAATTATATAAAATTTTTCCAACATGTTTCGTATCTCATAACCCATGGTAAGCACGTCTGCATTGTTTACGGTCATAAGGATTCCAGCTGCCTATAATGTGTCTTTGGGATGTTAACCCTCCCCCCCCCCCTCCATCACCTCGGCTCTTCATACATTTTGTGTCTGTTAACCGAAAACATGAGAAAACACCTTAAGTCGCTAATTGCATGCGTTCGTTTTTTATTCTTGATCCTTCTGGTTTCGCTTCTACCATACTCTAGAAGAATGTCTTGCTAATAGGACTACGAAACTGGTCAATTTAAGGAGATAATATTATAGCTTATTAGATTCTTTAGACTGATTAGACTGAGTAAAATCCAACCCCGAGCTAGTGCACCAGCAATTGTATACAGACTGTTAAATCACCTTACAGTGTCTCTCAGAAATAGAACACACATTGATTTAATGATCGATAAACTAAATCCAAATGATGTTTAAAATCGACCAACCCTAATTACATTGGGCGTGGCGTACACGTTTGCATTGTTATCTTCTTCACCGTTTGTGTTCTTATGTCTGGTTAGTGGCAGCGCAAGCAACACAGTCCTGAGTGACAAGATAGTGTGTGGTCCTGATTCGGCTCTTAGCAGTCCGCTTGACCTTGTAAACATGGACTATCTAATGTAAACAAGATAATGTGGATCACACACAAACACACACAAACACACACACACGCGCGCGCACACTTTTGCAAAGATCTAATCTATCATTATCATCATCATCATCATCATCATCATCATCATCATCATCATCATCATCATCATCATCATCATCATCATCATCATCATCATCATCATCATCATCATCGTTAATTCATTATCGGCAGCATCAGCAGCACTACCATGGCAGTCTACCTACTATTGATCATGTAATTATTATTTAGAATTTAAAGCATGTACGACTTTCTACATCCCAAAAAGCTTTACAACTAAACTTTCTATCTCCCTTGTTTTAACTCGCTATAGTAGTCAGCCACCCTCATCTCTTAAACTTTACCACTATTATATTCAGCTGCGCTCTAATTGTTTTGTTGTTTTTTTCCCTTCTGTACTTTTAAGTCTATTAACAGCAGGTCTACCCTCTTGAGCATATTGGAACAAACTGCCGGTTTCTCTCAGAAATTCATCTTAAAATCAGTCGTTTAAATCCTCCTCTCTTAAAACTCGTTTTCTTCCACCGATTGAAATCGATGAAACAGAATATACAACTTCAAAGTTCGCGAGTGAGTGTGTGGGCGTGAGTGAGTGTGTGCGTGTTTGTGTGTGTGTGTGTGTTGGTGTGTGTGTGTGTGTGTGTGTGTTAGAGTCATTAAATTTCATAAATAAAATTACCGTTAATAGTTAACGCGTTTTCCTCATTTTGTTTTATAGTTAAAGTTGTTCTGTTCTCATGTAAGCGGCTAGAGCTAAGTCTAGATTAGTCGCATAAATAATAATAATAATAATAATAATAATAATAATAATAATAATAATAATAATAATAATAATAATAATAATAATAATAATAATAATAATAATAATAACATTAATATCAATATCATCATATAAAGCTTTATTTCGTCATAAGACGATTATATAATAAATGAGTTTTGCCCAAAATAGTGTTTGTTTAATTTAAAAAAAAATCTGTACTCTCTAATGAGGTATTGCCACAGCTGTTTGAGCATTTGACAAAGACATTAGTGTTTGTAATACGATTTTTGTTTACTAATGTAATTACAGGCGCCTTGCATTTGGTCACGCGAGAGACTTCGATAACGCTTCTGTCTCTGTTTGTCTATCTGTCTGTCTGTCTCTGTCTCTATCTCTGTCTGTCTGTTTGTCTGTCTGTCTCTCTCTCTCTCTCTCTTTCTCTCTCTCTGTCCCCGGTACCTGAGAGACATTGTCTACCCACAAACCCTCAAGGCGCCTTCGCTCCCCATCCCAGTGTATGTTGTCCGTTCCAAGTGTGGATGGCCACAAGAAGAGGCGCTTGGGTCACCGCTCCTTCTCCCACTGTGGCCCAGCGTTGTGGAATGCTCTCCCCCAGGACTTGAGAGTGGTAGAGACACTTGACTCTTTCAAGAAGCGTCTGAAGACGTATCTTTTTTGACTCTTTTGAGTATGTACATAGAGCAGTTAGATCAGTGTTAAAGCAGTTAGAGTAGATAGATTAGGGTTTTTTACCACCCTTTTCCATCCAATCCCCTGTAGCCTGAGCATGCTGCCAGCATAGACATGTGCGCCATACAAATGGACATCATCATCATCATCCTTATCATGATCATTATTATTATTATCATCATCATCATCATCATCATCATCATCATCATCATCATCATCATCATCATCATCATCGTCGTCGTCATATCTCTCTCTCTTTCAAACTCGTATTAGCGACGAAAATCGCGGGTCATCGCAATTTTTCAAATCTGTATGAACGAACTAGAATTCCAAAGAAGTCGACGCAATAGATTCAATCGTGATTCATGCAAACATCCTAAGTATTAAGCATGCGCAGTCTACTTTCAAACCCTGCGTTCTGTCAAATGTAGGCCTACAAGAGACTTCAGGTTTATTATGATCACTAGAATGTACGAGTACACAGAGGGGCCGGGTAGCTCAGTTGGTAAGAGCGTCTTGCTAGTAACCGAAAGGTCGCTGGTTCGAATCCCGGATTGGTCAACGTGTGATCATATTATTTTCCCCTTTAACAACAACTGGCCCGCTGGTGTCAGTATAAATCGGTCCAGTAGTCACCTATATGCGAAAGTGTCGTGTGACAATAATCTACAAACAGCAACAACAACAACGAGTACACGGGAGGCACGGTGGTCTAATGGTAGTGCTTCGGCTTGCGGATCTGAAGGTCCCGGGTTCGAACCCTGGCCGGGCCATTGTGTTGTGTCCCTGGGAAAGACACTTTACTCCCGTTTCCTACTCTTTCGGATGAGAGTATAAACCGAGGTCTAGTCTGTGTGTCGCATACATTCCATCATAACGGACTTTAAAGAGTCTGACGCTCATGTCCTAGACGGGTGAGTGCCGGTAACAAGAACACACCCAGCATGCACCTAGGTCCTTCTCCCCCATCCCTGGCTGCCCAGGATTGTGCTCAGTTGTCCGGGCGTCAGACCAGGCGTCTCGGGCGGTTTGAGTTAGATCCTGTATCGGCCAGCGCTTTGAGCATGAGTTGGTAAAGCGCTATATAAATAAAGTGATTGAAGATTTAAGTGATTAACTAGTGACATATGACGGCAATATTAGACTTGCCTAATCAAGAGACCTTGCTTCCGTTTCGTTGTAATCGCAAAAAAGCATCATGTTTATTAAACCGAAACCGGTTACTACCGACGGAAGTAAGTAAGCCTAAAAACAAAGACCTTTATATATAAAGACATGCCATGAGGCCTACTTCATCAGAGTTTACATGTAAAACAACGATCCTAGTTTCTATGTCAAGGGAGGTAATACGCGTTCAATAAACAACTGTGTCGGCAAGGTCTACAGTCGATGCAAAAGCTCTTTTATTTCACTGTTTTCTTTGTTTTGCGTATATATCAGGTCTTTGGCCTACATGTCACAAAGCCAAGTAATCATTATAAACTTGAATAATTTTTGCAATTTTACGTTCATTGAACGGGTTTGAAAATAGGCTGCGCGTATTTATTACTTTGGATGTAATTTGCATAATTCACAATTGAATTGGTTTGAGTCGCCTTCTATCGGGATAAATCTTCTAGATCGTTCATATAGATTTGACAAATGCGATGACCCGCGAGTTTTCTGAGACAAAAAAATGTCAATTGTAGATTATAGTCGCACGACACCGAAGCGTATAGGCGACTTCACCTTATTCTGACAACAGTAGCGAACCAGTTGATGATTAGGGGAAAATAATATGATCACACGCTGGCCATATCGAGTTTCGAACCAGTGGCCTTTCAGCCACCAGTATGCAGCTCTACCAACTGAGCTACCCAGCCCCAGTTTTTGCAGAGACGAGTTTGAGACCTTAATATATACATAGTAATACATAGATGGGAAAGAGGGCGAGAGAGAAAGAGAAAGACAGAGACAGAAAGAGACAGAGACAGAGACATAGACATAGACAGAGACGTAAAACGCTCGAGTGTCCAGATACGAGCTCCTGCGCTCTTAATATAAAAGAAACTACATGGTACTACAATTCGATCCACAACAGTTCTCACATCTAATGTTCGCACGTGTTGCTATTAGTACCAAAATGCACAATACCTGAACACAGCTTGGTAAAATGAAAGCTTAAGACTTCCACAAAGCCACTCCAGGTTCGGATCTATATAGATCATCACACAATGAGGCAAGCGGCGGAAGTGTGGGTATTTCCTGAAGCCGAAGGCACATCTTGCAAAGTAATAAACACCAGACGGGTCCTCTCTTCAGCCTGGTAGTGTGGGTATTCGCTCTGAACCGGCAGCTATCAATCACGGAAGGGTGATCACATGTGCACGACATTTGGACAGTAGAATATGTCTCTCCATCTACACATCCACCCCCCCTCTCCCTCTCTCTCTCTCTTCCTCTCTCTCTCAAGAGTAGACCTAAGGTTTCTGATTCACTGATTGTCTTTTACATCCGGGACACCATTCTATACACTCCAATTACATCTGATTATCTATTCTGCTTTCTTTATAGAAATATCAGTGCGACTCTCTCTCTCTCTCTCTCTTTCTCTCTCTCTCTTCTCTCCCCCCCCCTCACTACACACACTCACGCTCAGAATGATTATCTAAAGAAGTGGGGAATCCTTCCACTGCAAACAGACAAGCGTACTAGTGTCATCTATGTTGTCGATTCTCTGTTGCGCTATGAAAATATTATTCTTAATTAATTAATTCATTTATTTATTTATCTTTTTTTTTAAATTTATCTATAATGATCGAGATTTGAAGTTTTGCGGAATAAAGCTGGTATTTATTGCTTTTCGTACGTAAGCCTATTTTGTTTATTTATAGTAAGCAAGATTGAGTGAACAATAGAAATGGAATTTATTCATTTTATTTCTTTATATTCTTAAATGTAGTAGTAGTAGTAGTAGTAGTAGTAGTAGTAGTAGTAGTAGTAGTAGTAGTAGTAGTATCATCATCATCATCATCATCATCATTTATTTTAATTCTTAGATCTATTATTATTATTATTATTATTATTATTATTATTATTATTATTATCATCATCATCATCATCATCATCATCATCATCATCATCATCATCATCATCATCATTATTGTTATCATAATCATCATTATTTATTTTAATTCTTTGATCTATTATTATGAGGATTATGATGATGATGACGATGATGATGATGATGATGATGATGATGATGGTGATCATCATCATCATCATCATCATCATCATCATCATCATCATCATCATCATCATCATCATCATCATCTTTTATTTTAATTCTTAGATCAATTGCTATTATTATCATAACCATCAACCCACCTCACTACCACTACTACTTTCGTCACCGCCATCATTGTTACCGAGATGAAGATTTACCTCTCCTACCCTTTCCCTTCCTCCCCTTTTCCTCCCTCCCCTTACTCCTTTCCCTCGTCCAGTCTTGTCATTGAACTTGTGGCTGATCAATTATAAAAATAAAATGACCCTTCCACTCCCCTCCAGGCTGTAGTGCATGTTGTTGGGAGAAGAGGAGCATACGGAGAAATAATATCGCACCCCGTAGAAACCCGGGGTGGAAAAAAAGAAGGTAGGGGAGAGGTGAGTGTGGGTGGGGAGGGGTGAGGGGTAGTGTGAAGGAATGGTGGAGATGCGGGGGTGGGGGTGAGGCAGAGGGGGTGGTGGTGTTTGCAGGCAGCTTACAAACGAAGTGGTAATTTCAGAAACAAATCCTCAGGGCTGTGTTCCTCTATCAAGCATAAGCGATAATTGGCCCTAAATGTTTGGCCACAAAACAATTGTCGGTGAGATATTGAATCTCGGTGTGTTGTATACAGCACACTTCTCAGTGAAAATCCATAGCAACAATATGTTGTTTCACCCTCTCCCATCCCCCCCCCCCCCGCCCTCCCCGTTGATTTTCCCTGTTCACGCTATTAATCTAGATCGATGTGATTTAAAAGTATACTCCTTCGTGAAATTCAGTCAGTAACAAGTCTTGCAATGGGCTTTGACCTGGTTCCTTGATAGCTTTATTTAAATTATGGTACCGATGGTACGAGTGTCACATATATAAATATAATTATGAAAGTTGTACTGTCCACATAATTAATAAATGTAAATTACAACGAAAAAATAAGCCCGGACTGCCTTTTAAACTATAGTAGCAGACTTATGGGGGTTAATGTTTATGAAATCCGACCATAAGATGTTGCCATTATTATGATGAAATACCGCAATGAAATATTCCATGTAATACTACATTGTAGAGGCAATCTTCAAATTAAGAATATAATTATCAAATGCAATTATAAAACAGAAGCATCCTCTTAAAGCTACATTCATGTTGTGTACAATTGCTTTTGTGTTGTTTGTGATATGGTGTTTTAATCCCTGAAGTCTTTTGTGTCTTATTGCTTAGTTTTTAAAGGTTCCTATGCATAACCATGCTTAGTTTGTGCAAAGTTAATCATCAGAAAACCCAGTACATGCACTGACCCAGTCTTTCCTTGCATGGCAGTCTGATTCATAATATCACAAACATGTATACTCCTTGGAAACTCAGGTCTTTGTTTCTTAGGTCCTGTTGCGTACGTGTAAAAATAATATCCAGGAATTGCAGTTGACGTGCACTGTACTGAAATAAACACAGAATCAGCACGACTCGTGTGTCAAGGGCTGGACGGTTTTACCGATACGTAACTATTCAGGTTCGGAAACGCGACGGTACGGTATACCGGTGCGGGTGTCCAAGGTCAGGTTAACTGGGAAATCTCGACAACACATAACGCGACAGTGGGCGACATCTTGTCCGCCCAGAGAGCGAGCCTAAAGCCCATACACGTGGATAGGCAGCTGTTCTTGAAGAAGAACTTAAAAGAACAGCAGCTTATCCACGTGTTTGAGCATGGTACCAGTCGCCAATCCTTCTGAACTCTTAAAGTTCTTTAGAACTTTTCCGTTGAATGTTTTTTGTTTTATTTTAATTTTGTGGTTTACAGTTTGCTGATGTTATAAACAAGGATTTATCATAATTTGTTTTGAGGACGTTCAAGCAAGCTTGAGTTTCTATGGAAATGGGGTTCTTTGAAACTGTTTTGAAGTGTATGGCAATCTTTCTTTTGCGCGGTCACTACTGTCAGTGCAGTTATCCCATTTCATTGCAATACTTAAATTCGCGGTAATACCGGTACGACTTTGACCCACGATACCCAGCTGTGTTTAGAACACTGTAACTAGGCTAGAAGTGACGTCATTACTGGTCCTGCCACAGGCCAGTGACAGTCTGCAATAATAACTATACCGGTAACTTTTTTTTTTTAAATTTTAAACTTCGTGTGTGTGCGTGTGTGTGTGTGTATATGGGTGTGGGTGTGGGTGGGTGTGTGTGTGTTTAAGTGGGTGTCACTGTTAGGGGTTAGAATGTAGGATGCATGACTTTTATAATTTGATAAGCTACATTCATGTTGTGTACAACTGCTTTTCTGTTGTTTGTGGTTTGGTGTTTTAATCCCTGAAGTCTTTTGAGTCTTATTGCTTTTGTGCCTTTGTGTTCATGAAGTGTACGCCGCACACACATTTCCTTGTGTATTCATGGGGACAATAAAGATTCTGATTCTGATTCCGATTAAAACTGGGTAATTTCGCACACAGAAAATTGACATCGGCTCTGTTTCATTGGCAAAAAGCCTTGTATCCAGGAGGTGGTGCAATTATAAAAGTGTGTTCTTATAACCAGCAGTGCAGTACACTAATGCTCGGCGTGATTATAAATATTATTTTCTGCGTAAAATACATTTTGCTGCAACGATATTTCATAATGAAATCAAATTACACAAAAGCGTCATAGTTAACGTGGGTTGGTACCTAAGGGATTGAATAATTCACTTTGAAAAATGTTTCATCGCGGCGACATTTCACAGACGTACTGGTTCACCTGTACTGTACAGCGCCATAGTGAACGTACTTCAATGGTCGGTGAGATAGATTCATTTTTCTGCAAAATATACTGTCATTACGACTGTATTTCACAAGAACAGTATTTGATACTTTAGCAAACGACAAAGATAAAAGAGAAGAAACAGGAAATGTCCCTGAGATTACTGTGTCACCAGGTTAGCGTCAATGTCAGGCCCTGTGACGAACTTGTTTTCTTTTCCTTGCAGCAATGATCAATGCAATAGGAGTGCACAGAAAATATGGGACTACAAACCACAGTTCATACGTAGAAGAAATGCTGGAATGTGTCATTATTATTAGAGTTACATTTGCAATAAAGGGATGAGTGAATAGGGCAATTAGGTGTCTAGATAGCTTGTATTGGGATAATAATATTCTCCCATAGTTAGCTTTTCTTTTCTGCAATATTAATTAGTCTAGTCGCAATTTGGACAAATTGGCCCAGGGAATGCAGGACCGCTATTTCATAGGAGGCTGGTGGATATTGTCATAAAACGTAAGGCCAAATATCTTCAAAACAAGTTGTGAAATAATAGCATGGTCACATGGTAGCAGTGCTCTCCCATATGTGTTGTTGATGTTGCAATAATAGTAGTAACATTCTCCCGAACAGGTATTTCCTTGCAATTATGATCGTTGCCAATGCACACACCTATCAAATTGAAGCTAGACTACAGAGAGACTACAACAATATTTCGCAGAAGGCTAGTAATTTGCGAAATTAGACTACCCTATCCTATCCTATCCTGTCCCGTAACTCGGAGGTCGTAGGGGCACCACAGATGATCGTTTAACCAGCATACTCCATCGTTCTCTGTCCTCAGCAGCCCTGATGGCTTCGCTCAGTGTCAAACCAGTCCATTCTCGAATGTTGTCCTCCCACCTCTTTTTCGGTCTCCCTCTTCTTCTACCTCCTTGCACCGTGCCTTGCAGAATGGTCTTTGCAAGGCCTGATGATCTGGTGGCGTGGCCATACCATCGGAGTTTCCGTTTCTTCACCACTGTGAGCAGGTCAATGTGTTGTCCAATGGCTTGTGCGATGGTCTGTCGGACTTCGTCGTTGGTGATGTGATTCGTCGTTGGTGAAGAAATTATACTACGGATATTCCTAAAAGGGATGGCTTTTTGGTTTGTAGCCTCATATTTTCTGTGCACTCCTATTGCATTGATCATTGCTGCAAGGAAAAGAAAACAAGTTCGTCACAGGGCCTGACATTGACGCTAACCTGGTGACACAGTAATCTCAGGGACATTTCCTGTTTCTTGAAATAGGATGGTTTTTGTTAAACCACTGCACGACTGTGCCACCTCGTATGGGGCGCCATGTGTCCATTTATTCTATGTGACTATTCTATACATAGAATAAATTCTATGCACATAGAAAGCATTCTATGCACACAAAAAGCATTCATTAGTTGAAATTCCATTTATAAAAAAGAAACCAATATTGTAAGTCATAGAATAAAATTCTTTGTATAGAATAACATTCTATAATATAGTGTAAAATTCTATGTCCATAATACAATTCTATGTATAGAATAACATTTTATAATAGAGAATAAGATTCTATGTATGTAATACAATTCTATATTATAGAATGCACTTGTATGCATAGAATTGTATTCTATAACATAGAATGAATTCTATTACAAAGAATGAATTCTATAACAGAATTTATTCTATGTGCATACAATTCATTCTATAACATAGAATGAATTCTTTAACATAAAAAAAATTATATGACATAAAATGAATTCTATGTGCATAGAATAAATTGTATAACATAGAATGAATTCTATAAATAAAGAATGAATTCTATATGCACAGAATGAATTTTATAGCATAGAACGAATTCTATGACATAGAATTCATTCTATGACATAGAATGAATTCTATAGGCATAGAATGAATAGTATAACATAGAATGAATAAGATGACATAGAATGAATTCTATGACATAGAATGAATTCTATAACATAGAATGAATTCTATAGCATAGAATGAATTCTATGACATAGAATTTATTCTATAGCATAGAATGAATTCTATAACATAGAATGAATTCTATAGCATAGAATGAATTCTATGACATAGAATTTATTCTATAGCATAGAATGAATTCTATGTTACAGAATGAATCCTATGTCATAGAATTCATTCTATGCTATAGAATTCATTCTATGCTATAGAATAAATTCTATGTCATAGAATTCATTCTTTGCTATAGAATTCATTCTATGTTATAGAATTCATTCTATGTCATAGAATTCATTCTATGTCATCTTATTCATTCTATGTTATACTATTCATTCTATGCTATAGAATTCATTCTATGTCATAGAATTCATTCTATGTCATAGAATTCATTCTATGTCATAGAATTCATTCTATGTCATAGACTTCATTCTATGTTATAGAATGAAATCAATATATACACTTTTTTTTAAATAGTAAAAACTGGGGCACTGTCAAGGTATAGAGAACATTTTTATTGCATGGGACTGTATTGCAGAGAGGTATACACATTGCCACATCCCATCACCACACCACATCACTCTACATCACACTGCACCACAAATGTGATGGGTAGGTGTGGTGGAGTGATTAGGTTATGTGACGATGTGGTCTGATTCACTGCTTTTAAGGCATAATAGAACTGTATTGCAGATACATACATACACATTACCACATCACATCACCACACTACATCACTCTAAATCACACCACACTGCACCACAAATGTGATGGGTGGGAGGGGTGGGGTGATTAGATTATGTGATGTGATTCACTGATGCCATGATATGTGCTGTCTGCTGCAATGTGAAGATGTGCTGCTGCTGTGATGTCGGCTGATGTGATGTGATGATTTGTTGATATGATGTGATTTTATGTGGTGGTGCGTTTTCACGATGATGGTGATGAAGCAATGTGATGCAGTGATGTGATGTGATGATGTGATTGATGTGGTGATGATGCGATGTGGTGATGTGTCATACAATATCTTTTTTTAAATTCTAAATTTTGTTACAATTTATTAGTTGTGTTTTTTAATTTTATGTGAATGAAATGAATTATATGTATATAGAATTAATTGTATAACACAGCAAGAATTGTATGACATAAAATTCATTTTTTTAACATAAAATGGATTTTATTCGCAACACTGAATACATTCTATTTTCATAGAATTGTTTTTTAACATTTGGTGCACATAGAATGCATTCTATGTTATAGAATGTTCATTCTATAACATAGAATGTTCATTCTATAACATAGGATCCATTCTATAACATAGAATGTTCATTCTATAACATAGAATGGTCATTCTATAACATAGAATGGTCATTCTATAACATAGAATGTTCATTCTATAACATAGAATCCATTGTATAACATAGAATCCATTGTATAACTTAGAATGTTCATTCTATAACATAGTATCCATTCTATAACATAGAATGTTCATTCTATAACATAGAATGCTCATTCTATGCGCAACTAGGTCATTCTATGTGAAGCGAGGCTGTGACGTATAAAGAGACACGTGGAGCCTTGCACGCGCGCGAGAACTGAAGAAATGGCTGACGTACCAAGCGCTTTGCGGCTTTATCAGACATCATAATTTCGTGAACAAGCATTTAGGTTTCTTGATGCGGACGACTTCGACGGTATAATTAGTGTGAATAGATCGCTTAGCAATAAAAATAATTGACGTCACACCCTTCCCCCCCCCCCCCCCTCCGCCTCTGCGTGCTTGCTTTTTTCATTACAATGTGCTGAGGTTCTGTAAGGGTTTATAGTGACAAAATCTAATTAAATAATCAGTTCTTTTCGCTCAATACCGAAGAAATAACCGTACTGTACACTCATAAAAAGCAATAATTAATATATTTAAAGGTCGAATATTGCTATACAACTCTGAGACATAATAAATGAAAGGTTCATAAAGCTGAATATTGCAAAAAATCTATTTCACCCCAAGCGGCCCCCCAGGGCGCTATGCACAAAGGCGTGGCGGCCACGTGCTGCGGGAATAACACAGCGTGATCGAGTTTGAAAATGGTGAAGTACTGTGCTGCGTTTGGATGCTCTAACTCCGACGTAAAACCTTTCTGCAAAGAAAAGAACATTTCCTTTCATCGATTTCCACTTCGAGCGCAAATGATGAAGCACTGCATGTCGTCAACTCTAAACTGAATGTCAGTGACAAATCGCTCTGTAATCATTATTGCACGAGTGTGCTATGTTCAAAACATCACAATATCCCAAAATGTTCTCTATACCTTGACAGTGCCCCAGTTTTTCCTATTTAAAAAAAGTTTTTATATTGATTTCATTCTATAACATAGAATGAATTCTATGACATAGAATGAATTCTATGACATAGAATGAATTCTATAGCATAGAATGAATAGTATAACATAGAATGAATAAGATGACATAGAATGATTTCTATGACATAGAATGAATTCTATAATATAGAATGAATTCTATGACATAGAATGAATAATATGAGATAGAATTTATTCTACAGCATAGAATGAATTCTATAACATAGAATGAATTATATAGCATAGAATGAATTCTATGACATAGAATTCATTCTGTAACATAGAATTCATTCTATGCTATAGAATAAATTCTATGTCATAGAATTCATTCTATGCTATAGAATTCATTCTATGTTATAGAATTCATTCTATGTCATAGAATTCATTCTATGTCATAGAATTCATTCTATGTCATCTTATTCATTCTATGTTATACTATTCATTCTATGCCTACAGAATTCATTCTATGTCATAGAATGAATTCTATGTCATAGAATTCATTCTATGCTATAAAATTCATTCTATGCATATAGAATTCATTCTTTATTATAGAATTCATTATATGTTATACAATTTATTCTATGCACATAGAATTCATTTTGTGTCATATAATTTATTTTATGTTAAAGAATTCATTCTATGTTATAGAATGAATTCTATGCGTATAGAAATAATTCTATGTCATGCAATTTATTTTATTTTAAAGAAATCATTCTATGTTATAGAATTCATTCTTTGTAATAGAATTCATTCTATGTTATAGAATATAATTCTATGCATACAAGTGCATTCTATAATATAGAATTGTATTACATACATAGAATATTATTCTCTATTATAAAATGTTATTCTATACATAGAATTGTATTATGGACATAGAATTTTACACTATATTATAGAATGTTATTCTATACAAAGAATTTTATTCTATGACTTACAATATTGGTTTCTTTTTTATAAATGGAATTTCAACTAATGAATGCTTTTTGTGTGTATAGAATGCTTTCTATGTGCATAGAATTTATTCTATGTATAGAATGGTCACATAGAATAAATGGACACATGGCGCCCCATAAATTGGGTAAGGAAAAATAATCTGTTTATGGTTCGCGCACAAAACACAAACAAACAAAAACTCTTAAACATTATATGTTGCAAAACAGTATCGCTTGTTAGTAATTAAAAACTAACAGTGCCGCATTGTAAATTCAGCAAAATTCTAATACAAGGAAGGGTGCACAAGAGAGAGGAATAGTTGAGATCAAATCATAAAAACCCTTGTCAAAAGTAAACTGTTGAAAAACAGTTTTTGTTAAAAATAATTGCTGTATGAAACACTAAAAATAACAGTCTGACTGGCACTATACTTGCTGACAATCTCCATTCATAAAAAAAGGTAAAGGTAGTCCCATAGCCTTGTGGCCGTAGGGGAGCGTGATGTTGGAGATCACACTTAACTTGGGCCAGCGTAATGAGGGTGATGCCCATCTCTCTCCCTCGCTGCTTTACCTTCCCCACCCTTAAGAGAGTAGGTACTCAGTCACAGTTGAGTCAACTGGGGGCGTTGTTATTTGTCGCTTCACGTTTTGCGGTCACCCATCCAAGTGCTAACCGCACTGGACGGTGCTTAACTTGCGACACAGTAGCGAGTGCTCCAACCACTGCGCTATCCGACACCCCATTCATAAATAAACTGAATGTTATTTAAAAAAAAAAATCTAAACGGTGCACAAACAGTGCCTGCGGCGGAACATTAATCGAATTATTTCCTGTTTAATTTCCTCTATGGAATGTCAACATTTAAATAAGTTTCCAAACGGGCATCCTTTAATGCCAAAAGGTTAATTTATCCCGTCTTTACTCAACCTTGTGTCAAAATTAAATTGTTTGCTAACAAACCGACCAATGGTAATTGCAAAACAAAATAATTGTCTTTCACTGCATAACAAATTTCAGTACCCCCGAGAATGGCACTGTTGCTCTGTCGAAACCATTGTTGCGGTTCAGAATCATAATTACTTTATATTATATTTAAAGAGGAAAAAGAAACAAAGAAAAATATTTTGAGCTGACTTTACCTATCAAGAATATAATCTTGAAATCCACAAGGGAAATTAAAAAGAGAAAGGGCGCATGTCCCCTATCAGAGGGAAGAAAAAAATCAAGATGGCAAGCCATTCAAATGCATTTTCAGGCATTCAACCCAAAACCAAAAAATACACATTTTCAAAAGTGATAATTTTGTTGGAGGTGTTGTGACTCTTTATCCTGACGAATCCAAAGGAATACATGGAAGGATAGGCCACTATCTGAACTATCTTCAAGCAAACTATTATTCAAATCGGTTTAGTCAATTTTTATCTACAACGCACAACGTGTTTTGACAATGGCCTTGATCTTTCAGAAAGTACAAATACTAATTACCTAACACGTTCAGCAGTAGTTAAAGTACCTGCAAAGTAAAAATAATGATTTTCGGTTCAGTTATTCTTGAGAAACAGCTAAAGGTGTGTTTTGAACAAAAGAAATGAAGTTCGGAAAGACGGACCGACCGACTGACCGGACAGATACTGAAATATGGTCTACGATTTGAAATATCTGAATACCAACGCTCAACGTAACAATAATAATAATAATAATAATAATAATAATAATAATAATAATAATAATAATAATAATAATAATAATAATAATAATAATAATAATCATAATAATAATAATAATAATAATAATAATAATAATAAAAATATAATAATAATAATAATAATAATAATAATAATAATAATAATAATAATAATAATAATAATAATAATAATAATAATACAACTAAAAACCCATAATCCTTTCAAACGTTTTTGAGATATTGGTGTTGGATGCAGTTCTTTTTTTTAAATAAAAAATAAAAAATCTGTTTCCTTTCCATCTTCTCCTAGCAATCTCCCCGCCTTTACACCTGATGTTTGAGTGATAGATGTGTGTTTGTTGTGTGTTTGAGAGTGGACAAAACATGTGAGCGTGTATGTTGGTACAGATTGCCGCTCTTTGCGCTTGGTTGGTGATTTGGGGACAAAGCGCGTACATAACATTCAGTATTAGTATTGAACAATGATTAAAGTGACCTTGACCTTTGCGGTAGAGAAAATAGGAAGGCACGTCAGGCAGGCCACTAACCTAAGTAATGTTCCGATGAAGTTTGGTCAAAATCCGTCAGTGGTTCGTGAGCTATGGCTTCCAACAGAACGACCGATAGACAGACAGACCAAGCGACCGACATTTGGTTCGGTCTGATTCCCTCAACTATTTAAAAAGTATTTCTATATAAGCCTGGAAATACAAACAAAAAAATCGGCACGTGAAGGTAAGCAAAGTAACAGTACTTGAGAGACGATGGCAATGAGTCGCAGCAGTTGTATTAAACGTCAATTTCTTGTTAAAATCTCAAACGACGCTTTTAATCCCTACGAATGTGTGTATGTATGGGTGTGTGTGCACGTGTGTGTATACGTGTGTGTAGGTTTGTGTATATGTGTGTATTTCTATTTTCGAACACAAGATAAAACAGGGCTTGGCAGTCTATATCAAAAAATGTCTTATGAGTGGAACCAAAATAACAGTACGCATCATTGTTTTCTGCTAAGCTTTAATTTAGAGGGTTCGTATTGTGGTAAATGTGTAGTTACTCCTTGTTTATACTATCTTCGTTGCTGATTAACTGAGAATAGCAGTTTGTCCTAAACATGATTAACAATAACGCAACCAGCAATTCTCCCGTTGGTGGACAAATATAGGAAGGGATAATTTAAAATGACGCAAATCCCTCTAATACATACACACAGCCCAAAAAAAGAGAAACACGTACACACACACGCACACACAAACATGTGTGCGCTCTCGAGCTCCCACAAATACATGCACTCGCGCGCAAACCCTCTATCTCATTCTGCTGTCTCTCTCACTCTGTCACACACACATACACACGCACTCGTGCACACACACACACACACACACATTCTCGCACTCACACACACACGTGCACAAAACACACACAATGATTATAGTAATCATTGCGTAATATTTAGGTATATATAATATTGCTTTCCTTCTTTCGCTCATAAATGACTTTAATGAAAGGGCAGGTTAAATTTGTACTAATAACCAACGTTTCTTATATTTCTGTTGTTTAAAAGCACTCCTGTGAGCCAAAAGCTCTTTGCACATCATTCCTCTATTTTTGTACCAGCTACAAAAGTACTCACATTTATTTCTTTAATTGTCTGACGTTTAAAATCGTCAACAGAAATAAATAGCATGACAGGCAGCTAAAGAGGGAAGAGTATTGTCATTGTATGTACGTATATATGCCATTAACTTCCTTGTATAGAATTCGAATTTAAAGTTAACTTTATTACACACAATAATGGGCCTAAAACATCTATGTAAATATGTTCCAAAACGTCCGACAGCCTTTTTGTCTTGTTTCTTTTATTTTGATACAATGGTGATTTCTCAATAGAATATTACTTATTTGGAGTAAATGTAATAGTTGTCCAATTAAATAAAACAGACATAAAGAACTGTAGGGGAACAAAAACAACATCAACACCAAACAAACAAACAAACAAAAAACCATAACCACGGAAGAAGCGAACAATGCATTGTAATAAAAGAATAAAACTAAACAAATGAAGCAATGAATGCAAGACAAGAACATGTGAAGTCAATTTATTACGAAAAGAAAGAATATAGAAAGACCTGAAGAAAAAGTTGTTGTTGTGCCAATTTTTATTCATTACATTACATTACATGATTATTGCTTTAGGTCCTTAGTCATCAGATTACCTTTAAGTTGGTCTGAAGAAAAGAAAGGAAGAAAGAAAGAACGAACGAAATAAAAGAAGTAAGAAAAAAAAAGAAAATGAAAGAAATATAATTTTTTTAAAATATAAAGAAGAAAGAGCGCGATCAAGGGAACTAAAAAAGGCATTTTAAAACATAATAAGTGTGTTATTCATTTTATGCTGTAATGTAACGTTTTCCCCCATTAAGCCCGCCCTGCACCCTTTTGTTCTTTACAATAAAAGCGAACATTGGGAAAATTGTATACCACTTTTATTTTCCATTTCTTCTGCTGCCAGGAGTATAATATTCTAATATTCTGTCGCACACGCAATGCAAATGAACCCCTCAGATGTTTAAATAAATCCTATAAACAACCCACCAAATATTGTGTTTATGCGAAAACACGCAGCAAATTAAAACCTTCAATTTCTCCAAATACACGTTGATGAATAATTCAGCTTGCACAAAAAGAGGAATCACGCTATAAACGCACACCAGAAGTTGCACTCAAAGTTGCCCAAACCGAGCTAACGCCCAACTGCAATGGGCGCACTACCACAAGTAATCCATATTTTAATCTATTTCAGTTTTTCATCACTCATTACCTCCAGGAACATGTGCCTAATTTAGGGATTCTTCCAGCCATTTAGCTTTTTTAATGTTCGCCGCAATCGCCTTTTTAAATGATTCTATCATATTTCCCAAAAAAAAAAAGAAAAGAAAAAAAGGAAGACCTCATTTTCAATTCTTGCATCGCTCGCTTTTTAAATGATCTCCTCATATTTTCGGTGTCGGATAGCGCAGTGGTTGGAGCACTCGCTACTGTTTCACAAGTTAAGCACCGTCCAGTGCGGCTAGCACTTGGATGGGTGACCCGCAAAACGTGAAGCGACAAATAACAACGCCCCCAGTTGACTCAACTGTGACTGAGTACCTACTCTCTTAAGGGTGGGGAAGGTAAAGCAGCGAGGGAGAGAGATGGGCATCACCCTCATTACGCTGGCCCAAGATAAGTATGATCTCCAACATTACGCTCCCCTACGGCCACAAGGCTATGGGACTACCTTTACTTTACCTTTACTTCATATTTTTCATTCTTGTCATCGCCCCCTTTTTCCGACTCTCTCCTTATTACTATATTTGGTATTGTTCTTGCTTAAATTTATTGTAGCCTGCCCCCAGTTTCTTAGTTTCCCAACATTTCTCCTTTAATCCCCTATATTATCCTGGTTTGAATGTTCGCTCCATCCTGATTGTCTTTCGAAGCATCATCCTGTGTTTAATCCTCACCATCGTCGATTATTACCCGGAGCAATCTGCGACCATGCTTGCCCCGGTCTGCTTCGTCCAGATCTCGCCTCCTGCATCACTGCCGCCATGTTTGCATGATTCGCGCCTCTCTTCCGGTTTGGGATGCGTCAGCGGAAATAGGTAAAGGGAGGGAACGCCAAAAAGGATGGCCGCCCCTTTTTGCCTTGTCGCAGCAAATGGCGGGCCGTGTCGCCAAACATGTTGCAGCATTATCTGCCTGGCCGTGAACATAACATGAACATCACAGCTGAGGACGAATCGAACCTGGTGAATAAGAAAAAGGGGACGGCAAATGGAGATTTGGATGGGTGTGTGACGGTAGGAGAACACAGAGAGATAAGATAAGATAACCATTTTATTTTGCAAGGGTAAAAGAGTAAGCGCTCGATGCGCTTTTTTACATCGTGCCCTTGGGGCTGTAACAATAATAAAATATAATAAAATAATAATAAAACAATAATAAAACAATAATAAAATAATAATAGAATAAATAAACAAGAGAGATAGAGAGAGCGAGAGAGAGAGAGAGAGAGAGAGAGAGAGAGAGGGAGAGAGAGAGAGAGAAAGAGGGCAGAGATTATGCCAAATTTTAACCTGTTTGTATGGCAATCGGAATAGTGTCCTTTGTAATTGTAGGTTTTTAGATGTATAACATTGTGTATGTGTGAGTGGGTATGTGTGCGTGGGTGTGTATGTGTGTGTATGTGTGTGTATGTGTGTATGTTTCCGTGAAAAGCGCGGCGAGCTCGTCTAGTAAAACAGACGTTATATCGCGCTATATAATTAGCCAACTGATGATGCTGATGATGATGATGATGGTGATAATGATGATGATGATGATGATGATGATGATGATGATGATGATGATGATGTTGGTGGTTGTTGTGGTGATAATGATGATGGTGACGGTGATGATGATTACTATTATTAAAAACATTACCCTACTGTCAGCCAGACCAGAAATTAGTAGTTAAAAGTCGTACAGATGTGTTAAAGGGCTGACCTCACACCAATAATGACATTACCTCTGTTAAATGTGTGTTGTGTTCTTTTAATTTACGTTTCTTGCACAAAAGCATTAACTGCAACTCGTACACACGCAGAGAACATACAATTCAAGTACAATGTGCCCACGTTCGTCTTAATAATAATAATAATAATAATAATAATAATAATAATAATAATAATAATAATAATAATAATAATAATAATAATAACAACAACAGCAGAGGCCTGTGGATGAGGTTGTTTGCAAGAAGATACGAGCATAACTCAATTAACATTTCTCGATCGATGCATAACACTATGGAGTGCGAGTGCAAATTGTACGATGCCTAGTAATGGAAGGACATAATTCGAATCACATGCACCGCGACGTGGTATGCAGCTCGCTGAGGAAAAGAAGTTTCCAAAGCTTAATGGTGATGCAATGTTCTTTCATGCGTAGTTCAAAGTTTACTTTACTGCTACTTTCCGACACCAGCACTGCGATCCTGCTCCTCTCCATTCTCAAAACTCAGTTTTCTTTTCTTCCATCTTAACTTCTTCTTGTTCTTTTACTACTACTACTACTACTACTACTACTACTACTACTACTACTACTACTACTACTACTACTACTACTACTACTACTACTACTACTACTACTACTACTACTACTACTACTACTACTACTACAACAATTCAAGTCTCATCTGATCTCCCGGCATTCTCCACACCTTTTTTCCTTACTTTATTCCTCATTCTTCTACTTTCCGACTTTAGGATTGCAATCCTCTTACTGTTCATTTTCATTGTTCTGTCTTCTTCTTCTTCTTCTTCTTCTTCTTCTTCTTCTTCTTCTTCTTCTTCTTCTTCTTCTTCTTCTTCTTCTTCTTCTTCTTCTTCTTCTTCTTCTTCTTCTTCTTCTGTTCTGTTCTGTTCTGTTCTGTTTCTGCTCTTCCGCAATCCTCGTCGCCTCTCTCTTTCGCTTTAAATATCCTTACCGTTCTTCCTTCTCTCGTGAGGACCGGACAGCGCAGTTGGTAGAGCCGCTTGCTAGTCACCGAAAAGTCCCTGGTTTGCATCCCTGAGTAGCAAATGTGTGACCATATATTATTTTCAACTTACCATCAATTTGTTTCTCTGGTGTCAGAATAATGTGACCTCCGGTGTCGTGTGACTATAAACTACAATTAACATTTACATGTATGCTCCCCTACTCGTCTTTTTTGTTGGAATTTTCCTCCTTCTTCTCCTCTCTCTCTATCTCCGTTTCTTGTTTTTCTCTCCTCCTCCTTTTCGTAGTTCTCCATCTCGTCCTTTTTTTCTTACTTATTCATTTCTTTTATTTATCTATTTATTATTTTTACAAAACATAGTTTCCTCCTCCTTGTTATTGTAGACCTACCTACTATTTTTACTTCTTCTTTTCTTAAATCCATTTTCTATTATCAAAATCAGAATAATTATTGTCCCCATGAAAAAAAAGTAACTTTGTGTGCGTCGAAAGAAGAGAGGAAAAAGTGTTACATTAAATGTTAATATTCTCTTATACTTTTTCTATTCTCATTTCACTTTCAAAGTTTCGAAATGTACGGCTGCAAACCAAACTCTATCCTTACTCTAACCTCCACTATATTTGTCATTAAGCTGTATATTGGCCTATTCGGTAATAGAGGTAAAGGTAAAGGTAGTCCCATAGCCTTGTGGCCGTAGGGGAGCGTGATGTTGGAGATCACACTTATCTTGGGCCAGCGTAATGAGAGTGATGCCTATCCCTCTCCCTCGCTGCTCTACCTTCCCCATCCTTAAGAGAGTAGGTACTCAGTCACAGTTGAGTCAACTGGCGGTGTTGTTATTTGTCGCTACACGTTTTGCGGTCATCCATCCAAGTGCTAACCGCACTGGACGGTGCTTAACTTACGACACAGTAGAGAGAGTGCTCCGACCACTGCGCTATCCGACACCCTATTCGCTATCTACTTTCTTTTTCTTCGGATTTCCAGTAACCTACTGTACTCTCTTTTATCCTCAATCTTCTCTCACCGACCGTCTGGTGTCTAGAGATCTTCGTCTTCTCTTTCGTCTTCTTCTCCTGCTTTCTTTTCCTCTTCCTATTTTCTTCTTCTATCACCCTCTTTTCTTTTTCTCTTAGCTAATTATTCATAGTTCTTTCACCTCTTCTGTTTGATCCTCCAACCTCCCTTAAAAAGCGATTCATAGTTGGAAAATCAATAGTTTGGCGCTTACAGGAGGAGATGCCCACCCACACACCTTCCATCTCCCTAAACGATGACCTTTAACTACAAAGCGAGGATTTTGTCAACCCTATGATTTGTACCTTAGAACCTCAGTCACGATAGTGCTCTCTCTCTCTCTCTCTCTCTCTCTGTCTCTCCCTCTCTCTCTTTCTCTCTCTCTCACACATACACAAACACACTTATTATCTCTCTACTTCACACCCATCAATACATACACACACATTACATTTTATCTCTTTCTACCAGTCTTGCACCCACCCACCCATCCACAAACACACCCACATACATCATATTATCCTATCTCTTGCTCTCTCTCTCTCTCTCTCTCTCTCTCTCTCTCTCTCTCGCACCCACAGTCACCCAAACACACACATACGCACGCGGAGCACATACAAACCACATTCTCTCTCATTATCTTTCTCTCTGTCTCCCTCTTTTGGTTTTTCTCAAACTTTGAAAGGGATATATGCATGAGTGCGTGTAGACAAGACAACGATTCCCACATCAGAACCACAGTCACGATTCTGCCGAGTGAGTGTCTGTGTTTGTGCACGTGCTTACGAGCGTGTTTGGGGGAGAGAGAGAGAGAGAGAGAGAGAGAGAGAGAGAGAGAGAGAGAGAGAGAGAGGGAGAGAGAGATACTTTGATACTTTAAAAAAAGGGGGATTAAGGTTATACTCTAATTTAAAAAACTGGGAGAAAAAAAGAGACAGAGACGAAAGAGAAAAAGCGGAGACAGAGGTTTTGCTACTTTTTTAAAATTAGGGATTAAGATTTTAGACTAATTAAAAAGACTGATCTTTCAATCTGTTCCTTAAACGAAATAACATAATGCACAACTAAAAGAGAGAGAGAGAGAGAGAGAGAGAGAGAGAGAGAGAGAGAGAGAGAGAGAGAGAGAGAGAGAGTTTGATTGATTGATTGATTGTTGCTTTAGGTCCAGCGGACTCTCCCGAGCCAAATCAGGACCGGACAACCCCCGATCCGCATAAAAGATCTGCTGAAACAACCCTAGTGGGAAAACTGAATGCCCTCCACCGGCCAGTCACTTTACAATAAAGACATCCCACGCAGGGGACGGCTGAGGCTTTACCCCCTACTAATCGAACCCCTGGTTACAAAAACAAAATAGAATACAAACATCATTATAAATTATTAACAAAACACATAAATATAAAATGCCTATATTGCTAAAAATAACATCATAGGAAGCCCTAGTGACCACCCGGCAGAAAGCGTCCAATACTCCCAAGCTGATCCAACAGACCTCATACACAAACAAAGAGTCTTGTCCAGGAAGAGTTTTCAAGAAAAAAGGTAGGTCATTGATCTAGCGAAGAAGAAGATAGTATAGCAGAGTGATAGGACAGAGCAGGAATGGGAAAGAGCAAATGAGGAAGACAGCGACAGTGGGAATTTAAAGCATTAAATTTCCAGAAAGTGGGGATACTATTTATACTGAAACCCCCGGCACTCCAACGGGGGTACTGTGGCCGCAGTGAATTGGTCATGCCTATAAAGGAAAGACAGGTTTTTAACTGGGGCTTTCACTTTTCCCTTTATAGGTTAGAACAATCTACAGTGGCAAGATTGCTCATGACCCCAAGGGGTGAGAGAGAGAGAGAGAGAGAGAGAGAGAGAGAGAGAGAGAGAGAGAAAGAGAGAGAGAAACACACACACATGCACACACAAACACAACCAAAAAAAAACAAACCATTTTAAAACATGTTAATTTCCTAGGCGGTGTCGTGAATCGGTCTTGTTCTAACGATACAAAAGGAAATCATGGAATCATATCTGGGCTACTATCTAAACTATCTGCACGTAAACTAAAAAAAAATCGGCTGAGCCACTTTTTAGATTCAGTGCAAAACATGCTTAAGAAATGTGAACCACAATGATCTTGGACTTTGAGAAAGTACAAATACAAATATGCTTATCAATAGAAAAAAAAGCATCCACAAAGAAAAAATGATGAATTTCGGTTAAGTTATTTTTTGCGATAAGATAAATAGAGGTGGTGTGGGTGTGTGTGTGTGTGGGGGGGGGGGGGTACCCACGAAAGCGCACAAATGGGTAGCAGACCTTGTTTTTCTTAGTAACAAATGGGTTTATTTGCTTGGACCCCACTTTTTTCCAGGACCCCACTTTTTTCTAAGTGCGCGGGAGTGCTCTTTTAGTGCATGGGAGTGCAGTTGTAGTGCATGAGAGTGTTTTAAGTACACAGGAGTGCTCTATCCGGGACGGAGAAAATACAGTCAATTTTCGGATTTCGTCGGCTATAGGAGACGAACTAGGTCAACTTTTTAGACGGAAAGAGCCAATTTTGCATTGGATTCTTACATTTTTAGAAGAAGTTTGCGTCCTTTCCGTCAAAAAATCACTTTCGATTCCTACATTCTTAAATAAACCCAGTTGTGATGTATTGCAAGTATGTGTGTGTGTGATTTTTTAAAAACAAAAAAAGGGGAAATTTAGAGCGGGGGACCGACGGACTGCTACAGAAGGACGGACCATGATGTGAGGTACCCGTATACCAACACTCAACAAAAGCGCTACAGCCGTTTTCGAGATAATGAGCAAAACGTGTTTAGTAACAAAATGATGCCAGTGATCTTGACCTTGTTTTGTGGTAGATTAAATATGATGGCACGGCCGACAGGCCACTCACCTGGGTAATGTACCTATGATTTTTATTTATTTAATTTGTCCATTCACTTCTTGGATATTAGATAATTATGTCTGCATGAAGTTTGGTCAAAATCCGTTCAGTGGTTCTTAAGATATGGATTCCGACAGACCGTAGTTTCTGTATTATGCTTTCCTTCTCTTTGCGATTCTTATTGATTGGAATATTTTTTTTGTTTTTCGTTTTATTCACACTTTAAAATACATAACATTAAATTTGGGCGAAAATCGATGACATAAAACGGAAAAAAATATCAAGAATAAAAAGGAAAAACACAGGATTTATAGGAAATAAATATAAATAGCAGAAGAAGAAGAAGAAGAAGAAGAAGAAGAAGAAGAAAAAAAAAAGAAGAAGAAGAAAAAAAAAGAAAGAAAGAAAGAAAAAAAATAAAAAAAAGATAAAAGAAAGAATGAAAAGACAAATGGGAAAAATAAAAGAAAGAAAGGGAGGGGGAAAGAAGAAAAGTAAAAATTTAAAAAAGAAAGAAAGAAAAAAGAAATAAAGAAAGAAAAATAAAGAAAGAAGGAAAGAAAAAAAGAAATGAAGAAAAAAGTAAGAAAGAAAAAACAACATAGAAAATAAGCTGGAACTGGTTGATCTTGTGACCTTTGAATAGACACGAACATTCCTGCCCTATCGCGGCATCACTATTCTCATGGGAAGTCGTCTCCTTCCACGCAACAAAGGATCATGTCTATGTTCCAGCGGCACAAACCCGTACCCACAGCTGTGTGTGCGTAAAACAGTACTTAGTAAATGGAACAGAGAGCTGGAGAAAATATACAGTCTAGTCCTGGGGGCAAAGAAATGAACCCCTTCCTCCAACTCCAATCTTCCAACGTAAAACGTCCACTTGGAGCTGCCTGTTGCATGTTGCAATGGAATGCAAGAAGTCGCAATTTTGCCAGCAGCACGCTTATCACGAATAGTGTAATTATTTTTGCGCTCGCCACATAAATAGACATCATGAAGACACGTATCAGCAGTATTCCCTTAGGGAAGGGACCTCTTCACGCAACGCGACAGATTCTGTTACTGCTTGCATGCTTTACATGTAAGTTCACATAGTATTGAAGAAATCGCAGTTTTACTGTGAAAGTTCAGTTCAGTGGGTAGATTACCGTCCCAAGACACAATAGTGTATAGGGGACTACACTGTGAAATCCAGCTGAACAGGGATTTATACCCGGTTGCAACAAAAGGGGAATTAATCTCCCATTATGGCAAAAAAGGAAGACAAAAATATTATATTCTAAAGGGAGTCGACTTCAATTTCATTCTGACTCCAGACACGTGGACCTGCTTCAACAACTAAAGATGCACATTCGACATTCCCCAAAGAACGAAAATCCCTGTCTGGCAGATCTGAAACTGTAGATCTGTACATCCCGTGAGTGTCTAGTGCGGGAAAACCTAGGACATGTAATGGGTCGTTCCCCTTAGTATTGAGATTCCATAAAATAAATGTTTGAATCAAACATGTCTAGCATACATTACTTTATTTAAGTCTGTTAGTTCCCTTCTCCCTGTAACTATATCTGTGCGATGCTAGTATGCAATTCCCATGTGCAATTACTGTTAAATCGCCATACATATACTAATCGACTGACTACTCCGATCACAATAACAATGGTCACAAGTATGGTAAAACGATTTGTTTTTCAGTAAGAACTTGCTCCAGGTGTAGGCTATACCTCGAAGTACACACAAAGACCCATACACTCTCTCACAGGAACGCGCGCGCGCTCACACACACACATGCATACACACACACACGCACACATACAATTCATAATTTGAAGACTTATCTATGTAATTCGATACTGTAAAAAAACGGCTGAGGCGAAATATACAAATCACAAATTCTCACAGGAAAAAGACAAATCTTATTAACGTCTAGTTCGATTGACCAAACATCTAGGGTGAATAAATAATATATATATATATATATATATATATATATATATATATATATATATATATATATATATATATATATATATATATATATGGAGAGAGAGAGAGAGAGAGAGAGAGAGAGAGAGAGTAAAAGAGTAAGCGCTGGATGCACCTTTTTGAACAATGGTGATTTGTATTGAGTTTTATTATTAAGAACCTGGTACAGACATAACATTAGCACTGAGATCCGTTTACGAAGAATTCATTAAAAAGTTTATACCAGAAGTTAAGCAGTCTACATTTGACAAATAATGACACGGAATTGGGCGACTTCCTCCCCCCCACCCCACTACCTCCCCCCCCATTTAAAAAAAACCACACCAAACAAACCAAAAAAAAAGAATGTGTGCTAGGTTTCACATTGAACAAAAGCTTAAAGAATTTAAGATTTCATTTGTCATAGACAGTTAAATTTTAAAAAACCCAAACTTCACTGCCATACAAAATTAAAGGTACTACGCATTTGTTAAACATGTTTGTTTGTAAATCGATAGGTAGCTCCAATTTTCTACATTTCATTAGCATTGAAAACATGGCTCTATAGGCAGAGTAAAAGGGATGCAATTGATTTATTAAACTTATTATTATAATTGAAAATAACACCTAAACATTTATATTCCCAAACTATTTCAACCTTCTCGCTATTAAATGAGAAGTCGGGTAAGTTACGTACTTTTCCACGTGAAAAAATAATTACTTTCGTTTTAGCAACATTGGTGCTTAGCCCGAACTTTGCACAGGAGTTCCATAGCACCTCCAGGGATCGCTGCGTGTCTTCGGCGGACTCGGTTAAAATAGCTGTATCACCGGCGTAGAGCAAAAGGAAAAGGTGAACATAATGGGTGATATGAGCGAAGTTAACATCTTCAGCTAAGGATTTAGGTAAATTTAGACTACTAACCTGTTGGGCACTAAATAATTTAAGGTCGTTTAAAACTAATGAAACCGGATTGGTGACAAATTCTCACCCTGACTAATGCCAATATTGCAAGTAAAAAAAAACTGATAGACCATTGCCAGTTTGTACACAGGATTTAGCTTTAGACTACATAGCTTGTAAAACAGTTAAGCCCTTTCCAGAGATGCCAGAGCTTAGGAGGTTTTCCCCATAACAAATTTCTTTGAATACTGTCTTTGAATACCACCCTTGGGACTTGTAACAATAACAACTAGTAAAACAAAATAACTTTACAAAACAAACATCATAATGTAACATGTATATATAAAGAAGCTATGCGTGCGTATGTATGTGTGTTTATGTGTGCATAGATCTTGATTGTATATACACACATAATGGGCAAATGGGCTTGTGACGATAATTACAAAATCAGTTAGTATGTGAGTGCTCCCTTGTCTTCTGTCATTTAACAACATCCCGTCCACCATTTTCTTTGTGCAGATGACACACAACTTGAAGGTTCTTGCGATCCTGCTGACATCGACACCTTGACTCAATCATTTCAAGACTGCACGACTGACATCAAACAGTGGATGACAAACAATAGACTTAAGTTAAATGACGACAAGACTGAAGCTCTTCTGTTCTCTGGCTCATGTTCCTTTTCTGATCTGCCATCAGCTGGCACTGTTTGCTCCAGTAGCATACCTTTTTCTGAGGGTGCCAGGAATCTTGGAGTCATATTTGATTCTTCTCTTGACATGAAAGAACACATTAGTAAAGTTTGTAGACAGTGTTTCTTTGAACTAAAGAGAATACGTTCCATCCGTCGCTATCTTACTGTTGAAGCAACTAAAACCTTAGTTACACCATGCATCTTATACAGATTGGATTACTGCAATTCACTCTTGGCTGGCTTACCCCAATCTGCTCTTGATCCCCTACAGAAAGTTCAAAACTTTGCTGCACGCATCATTTTCCGTTCAAACCGCCGTGAACACATTACTTCTTTGCTTCACAGACTCCATTGGTTACCAGTTGCTGAACGCATAAATACAAGATAGCTTGCCTTTGTTTCTCTGTTTTTACAGGCACAGCTCCTTCTTATATTTCTGATATTTTATCTATCTACACCCCTTCTCGAGCTCTGCGATCATCTGCTGACACACGTCTTTTTAGACAGAACCGCTTCAACAGACAATCACATGGTTACCGCTCTCTACCCTTTCATACAACATTAGACATTCTACCTCCATTTCCTCTTTTAAATGACAGTTGAAAACATACCTCTTTATGGAATATATCAAATTAATCATATACAAGAGAGTGTAAGCAGGTGTGTGTGTGCTCGTGTTTTTCATAGTTGCTCAACTGTATTTTGTGTGTATCTATATATATATATATATATATATATATATATATATATATATATATATATATATATATATATATATATATATATATATATATATATATATATATATATATATATATATATATATATATATATATATATATATATATATATATATAAAATGTATCTTTTGTCCAGTTTTGTCTGTCTTGTCTTCCCATTCCCCAACCCCTTGCGCGCCTTGATCCTTAGGCTAAGGCGCCTTACAAATGACTAACATTATTATTATTATTATTATTATTATTATTATTATTATTATTATTATTATTATTATTATTATTATTATTATTATTATTATTATTATTATAAACTATCCCCTCTCCACCAATCCACCCTCCAAAAAATACTGAGGCTCCAAAATACTCCCATCATCCCTTCTGCTCAAATAACGAATAAAAGGATATGCGTCCATTATCAAAAGATAATAATTCCAGTGACGCCAAGCGCATAAGGTAATCATCATCACAGAATGAGTTATTTATGCATTAAAGGAGTCTAGATTATAACGCCCGTAAACCAGTAACTCTGGTGCCACAGAACTTGGTAAAAAAGCGTGGGTTTTGTGGAGTAGATGGGTACGCATTACCGTGTCTAAAGATCTCCAGTTTTCTTGACAACATGACAGCATAAAACGATTCGAGTTAGTATATTGTGTGTATTAAAAAAAAGTTTATTCATGAATGAATATAACGAGAGAAACATAACTGCTTATAACGGTATAGCCCAATGTGAATGGTTCGGTTTATATAGGCCTGCATGTCTTACAGATGTAGATCTTCCTCTCAAGGACATGCCTCAACCCTCATGGCCTCTAAACCCTTAACATTTTTTGTTTACATCACTAAATCTATTTACAGACGGGCGCATTCCTACCAATCCGTTTGGCTTAAAGGGACCCAAGCTGACCACGCCCCGTCCACAGATCTTTTTAACATTCACAGTGAGTGTCGTCCCACTAAAAAAACAAGGTTACGATCACCTTACAAGCTTACAACCAAAAGTAACAAAAATAACTCTTTGGAAATTATAGTTTTTTTAATTCAATAAATTCCGCAGTTAGTCAGTTATCCATTGCTTACAAGGTCCAGCGTACTGCAAAGAGCCGAATCAGGACCACAAAAATCAAGCCACAACTTCGCTGAAAGAGGACTCACGCCTGATCCACACAAAAGATCTGCCGAAACAACCCTAGTGGTAACACTGAAGGCGCTCCACCAGCCGGTCACTTTACAATAAAGACATCCCACGCAGGGGACACTGAGGCTATACTCTAATTTATCGAACCCCCGATTACAAACTCAAAATAGAATATAAACATAATTATACAATATCAACAAAACATACATATAAAATGCCTACACTGCCAAATAATAACGTCTTAGGAAGCCCCAGTGACCACCTGGCAGAAAGCGTCCAAAATTCCCAAGCTGATCACACACAAATGAGGAGTTTCTTCCCGGAAGAGTTCTTCAAGAAAAAAGGTAGGTGACTGATCTAGCGAAGAAGAAGATAGTATAGTAGATTGATAGAACAGAGTAGGATTGAGAAAGAACAAAGTAGAAAGATAGCGACAGTGTGAATTTAAAGCACTAAATTTCCAGAAAGCGGGGATACTATTTATACTGAAACCCCCGGAACCCCCATTGGGGGAGGGGGGGGGGGGGGAATTCGTAGTTGTTGTATTATTGTGCCTGTTAGTAGCGACCGCTAGCCACCGTTCTTCCCTTATAAAATAGCGTCTTCCAAAGCCGATAAGAGGCAGAACAGAAATAATAATAAATAAAAAAAATTGGTAAAGGTTTTCGTTTTAGGTTGATACAAGAGCCCCTTTATTACCCCAGACACCAAAATAGCATTCTTGAAGCCCCGTGGTTCATTCAGAAGTACGGTCATAGGTCCAACGGCTATAGAACTGGTATACCATTAAACAGGGGAAATTACTCCCTGTCAGAACAGAAAAGGCCAATTCAAACTTTATAGAAAAGGCCAATTCAAACTTTACAGAAAAAGAAACTGCAAGTTTAGCCGGTTCGTTTGAGAGCCACATGTTATCATGGTTTATTGTAATAACAAGGCGAATTTGAGTGTAAATCCATTTTCGAAAAAAAAATAAACAAAGCTGGAGATACTGGGGCCCTTTAAAACTAGTTCGCTCTTTTTCTTCTACTCTCCACGCCTTCCCTCCTCTTTCTTCCCCCGGTTCTCTGTCAGCCAAAGCCCCTCACTCTATAGTTCGTCGTCATCCCAACTCCCTATCAATGCCATATCGTAAAAACAAGGGAAAGGTCAATGGATGCAGCTCTTCCTGCTACCATTTGTGAAGGCTGTGGAGTGCATCTGCAACTACTTTGCCTGGGAGGAGACTCTGAGTCCATTTCTGCTTTTTATCGCACACGTAATGAATGACGGTGGTGATACTAGTAATTTATACAATGTGATGCTTTAGATCCTGACTATCACTTTCAAAGAGAAGCTGGGGAGTGCTATAGCCAACTTGTAATATGATGATAGTGTAGATAGATAGATGGATGAATGGATGGATGGATGGATGGATGGTTGGATGGATGGAGGGATAGAAAGGCGGACACACAGACAGGCAGAAAGGCAGGCAGGCAGACATATACAAGTAGATAGACAGACAGACAGACAGATATATAGATAGATAGATAGGCAAATAGACAGACAGACAGACAGACAGATAGATAGATAGATAGATAGATAGATAGATAGATAGATAGATAGATAGATAGATAGATAGATAGATAGATAGATAGATAGATAGATAGATAGATAGATAGATAGATAGATAGATAGATATAGATAGACAGACAGAGAGAGATAAATACAAGTTAAAAAAATCACCCTTTAAGAATGCTGGCTGATTGATTGATTGATTTATTGTTGCTTTAGGTCCAGCGGACTCTTCCGAGCCAAATCAGGACCGGACAACCCCCGATCCGCATAAAAGATCTGCCGAAACAACCCTAGTGGGAAAATTGAATGCCCTCCACCGGCCAGTCACTTTACAATAAAGACATCCCACGCGGGGGACGGCTGAGGGTTGACCTCAACTACGCGAACACCCCGGTTACAAAAACAAAATAGAATACAACCATCATTATAAATCATCAAAAAAACACATACATATAAAATGCCTATAGTGCGAAATAATACAATCATAGGAAGCCCTAGTGACCACCCGGCAGAAAGCGTCCAACACTCCCAAGCTGATCCAACAGACCTCATACACAAACAAGGAGTCTTGTCCAGGAAGAGTTTTCAAGAAAAAAGGTAGGTCATTGATCTAGCGAAGAAGAAGAAAGTATAGCAGAGTGATAGGACAGATCAGGAATGGGAAAGAGCAAATGATGAAGACAGCGACAGTGGGAATTTAAAGCACTAAATTTCCAGAAAGTGGGGATACTATTTATACTGAAACCCCCGGCACTCCAACGGGGGGAACTGTTGCCGCAGTGAATTAGTCATGCCTACAAAGGCAAGACAGGTTTTCAACTGGGGCTTTCACTGTTCCCTTTATAGGTTAGAACAATCTACAGTGACAAGATTGCTCATGACCCCAAGGGGAAGAATGCTGGCTCCACACAAGTATTATAGGTCTGGTCAAAGGTAAAGGTAAAGGTGGTCCCATAGCCTTGTGGCCGTAGGGGAGCGTGATGTTGGAGATCACACTTATCTTGGGCCAGCGTAATGAGGGTGATGCCCATCTCTCTCCCTCGCTGCTTAACCTTCCCCACCCTTAAGAGAGTAGGTACTCAGTCACAGTTGAGTCAACTGGGGGCGTTGTTATTTGTCGCTTCACGTTTTGCGGCCACCCATCCAAGTGCTAACCGCACTGGACGGTGCTTAACTTGCGACACAGTAGCGAGTGCTCCAACCACTGCGCTATCCGACACCCCATAGGTCTGGTGCAAGAGGTTAAAACCAGGTAAACCAGTGAAATAAACTGTATAGCATTCATCCTCTAAACAACAGCAAACAGGCCAGTAACTTTTTTTCAAGCTTTCGCCGCCTTATTCCGGTTTCATCAGGAATATTATCTCATTTTTTTGATAAAAGTAGTAGGTATATTATCATAGTCATGACACACTCATAAAGAAGTATTTTACAGGTAACAGTCGTGATACCAGAAATTTATACAACTTGACGCTTTAGACTATCACTGTTAAAGTGCTATTGGTCATGCTAGACATCTATAAAATTAACGCAATGTGATGTTTTTGTTCATACCGATTATATCAACTATTGAAAGTTATACTGCCGATGATAGCCTTCTATAAAATTAATGCAATGGGATAGTTTTAGTTGATACTGATTAAATGAACTATAAAAGTGATACTGATGATGCAGTAACCAGAGTATAACGTGATGATGGTCGAGTTGATATAAGTGTCATGATTTATTGCTCGCGTGTACTACTGTAGATGCTAATTCCATCTTATAACGTGCTTGGAATACATGCGTTTTGCTATCGAAGGGGTGGCACAGTGGTGATGCTGTAGTCAACGTGTGATGTGATGAAGGTGTACACCATCTGTATACTGAGTGATGTCTCACGCTTAATGCTGGAGATACCACAGCCGTCTTATGATGTATCCATGCAACGTGATGCCTTTGATATAGGCTATCAATATCAAAAGCGACGCTGGTGAAGCGAAATCCGTTTTATAATGTGATATCCTAATGATAGTGAATATCAGCTTCACGATCAGTGTCGGGCGTGTAAGTTTCAACGTTGCCTTTTATCGTCTGCGCTTTTGAACCCGTGTGGTCTTACAAAGCGCGCTATTTTCGGGCTCTGGTCTGGAGTCACGCCCAATACAATGATATGCTCGCATTGAAAAAGACAAACGATCCATAGTAAATTGAATGAACGAACTAAGAAAGAATGAATGAAGGTGGTCCGGCTATGACCGCTAAAGGTTCACTGGACACTATAAACAAGAAATCAAATAAAATCAAAACGAATGAAGGATGGAGCGAATGAAGGAATGAATTAAGATTTTAAATACAAAGCAGAGCACGACGCGGTGGCAGGGGGATCAATACGCTCTCTGCATTGCGCAAGCTTGCATCAAATGAAACTATTGGGCGTCGCGGGTTCGATTCTGATTTCAGAAAATTATTTTGTCCATGCTGGATGATAGTAGCGAAGCGCTTTCAGCCCTTTTTGTTGAGCCGGAAAATGAGCTATATAAGAACAGTGCTCTCAAATTAAACGTATCACGCTCTCACAAAAAAACAAAACAAACAAACAAAAACCACAAACACTTAATATAAAGCTTCAAATATATTACACTGCAAGCTCATCTAAAACATATAAAAATAACCGACGGTTAGATTTAAATTCGAAATCGAGGAAAACAAAAACAAATGATGGGAAGATATTAAACGTCAACAACTATTTCTAAACATGTTCACGTTTTCCATTATTTATTTTCTCCGGACAAATGAGAGAAATGCAGGAAAAGCGTTGATTCAAGATCATGCTCGGAAATAAGAGGGGAAACAACTTTGGCCGGCTGGCTTGCATGTTGCGCCAGAGTTGTCTTAACGTTGAGGCGGACATCCTTTGCAAATGAACGCCTACAATTTCTGCTCTGTCCTCCATTAAACTTTCCGGAGCATTTGATTTTAGTTGCAATCCTAGCTAGCTCCGCCAGTTCGACCTTGCACTGACAGGCAACCACCACCCCCCTTCACCCGAAGAAAAGCTTGTAGCCCTGGGTAGCTTTCATAGTGTTCTCATACGAGATGTCTGCCCGGATAACTATCTATCCTATCCTGTCCCGTAACCCGGAAGTCGTATGAGCACGACAGATGATCGTTTAACCCGCATACTCCATCTTTCTCTGTCCTCAGCAGCCCTGATGGCTTCGTTCAGTGTCAAACCAGTCCATTCTCGAATGTTGTCCTCCCACCTCTTTTTCGGTCTCCCTCTTCTTCTACTCCTTGCACTGTGCCTTGCAGAATGGTCTTTGCAAGGCCTGATGATCTGGTGACGTGGCCATACCATCGGAGTATCCGTTTTTTCACCACTGTGAGCAGGCCATCGTGTTGTCCAATGGCTTGTGTGATGATCTGTCGGACTTCGTCGTGGGTGATGTGTTGGGTATAGGAAATGCCCAGAAGTCTTCTGTAGCACCTCATCTCCATGCTTTGTATTCTTCGTTGTAGATCTGCTGTGAGGGTCCATGCTTCGCAAGCATATAGGAAGATGGAGATGACAAGGGAGCGCAGCAGTCTTACTTTGGAATGTAGACTAATGGTCTTGTCATTCCAAATGGGCTTCAACTCTAAGTAATTAAAAACCAAACAAAGAAAACAATTACCTCCCATTTTCGAAGACGGTCCTTTTAATAATACGTTTCATCATTAAAACTAAAAATAAAAACATCTAGCAATATTGAGCGATGTAATTAATTTCTCCAATAATGAACATATAATTGAAAGGGGGAGGGCAAGGATGGGAATTGAGGGGTTGGGATTGGGGGAGGGAATGTGAGATGGATAGAGAGAGAATTAGAAGAATAAAAAACAAGGAACATAGAAAGACTAATGACAATGAAAGAAAGATCTAACCTTTCTACGGAAAAAGAAGTCATAAAAAAAGAACTTGTTTCTCATGCTCTTAAAATGGTTTCTATTGTTTTACATTAGAAGAATATACAATCAGAACAGGAAAAAAAAACTTAAAGGAAGAACAAACGAAAGAATGTCAGACAGGCACATAAAACATTAAATAAAACTACAACAAAACGCAATACAATACATAAAAGTAAAGTAAAACCAACAAAGGAGATAGAAAGAACATTTAAGTGTGGAGATTGTCGATTGCTCTCTGACCTTTATTAGTATTACGTTTCATGTTAAGGGCCTGTGCCGTAGAGTCATTTTGATAGATCAGGGGGGATTACTCCCTATTTAATAGAAGACAAACCAAATTGATTCCGGTTTTGCCATTTCAAGTAAAATAGCACCCAGGAGAGTGAGTGATTGAGAGAGAGAGAGAGAGAGAGAGTGAGAGAGAGAGGGGGGGGGAAGGAAGGGAGAGAGATTGTATTGGCAAATTAAAAACGGCTAATCCGAAAGCAATTTCAAGTCTGAAACTCCAAGGCTTACTTTAGTGGCATCGTAATGGAATTTTTGCGAGATAGAGAAAATTCCAGTTACATCTCTCTCTCTCTCTGTCACTTTCTCTCTCTCTCTCTCTCTCTCTCTCTCTCTCTCTCTCTCTCGCTCTCTCTCTCTCTCTCCTGGGTGCGATTTGACTTGAATTAGCTATAAAGGGGAATCAACTCTCTTTCTCTCTCTCTGTCTCTTTCTGTCTGTCTGTCTGTCTGTCTGTCTCTCTCTCTCTCTCTCTCTCTCTCTCTCTCTCTCTCTCTCTCGCTCTCTGTGAATTAATACATGAAAATGAAGCTTTACGTAGCAAAGTATCAAATATCCTTAACAGTGCAGAAATGTTGTTGTTGTCGTACAGTAATTAATATGATATGATATAAATGGTGGTGATAGGAATGTGGCACCAATGTAGTTATGCCTTTAAATTGGTAGGATTTGAAAATACACTTTAATAACAAATATTTTGAACGTTTTATGTAGTTCTATGCATGCCCTGCACGTTAACCTTCGATCTGAAATAATTTGAAGCTCTCAAAAGCTCCCTTAAAACATGCATTCAAGCTGTGCAGTATTTTCAATATCTCTTCAAACTGAGCCTTAACAAAATCTTTCCGAATGTAGTATAAACAGTTAGTAATACTTCAAATTATCTATAAGGCTTATATTGAAAACATCCACCGTTCAGTTATGATCTAGATTTGCTAGGATTTAAGACTCCTTTAAACACAATAAAATATGTATCTTCAAAGGCGCCTTTTCACTTTTGTTCCTTTTTCACATAGGTCAGGTATTGTAGCCACATTATCCATTTTAGAAGCTCCTATTAGCATTAACGTTTCTGTGTTCCAATACATTGCAGATGCTTTTTAATTATATCTCCACGCCTCTGACACTACTTGATCATATAACTGTAATTCCTTATCCAAATGCCAGTTTTATTCATTTAAGTCTTAAATTACCAGTAAGTCAGTTAGTCATGAGTGAGTCCGCGTGTCCGCGTTTGAGTGATACATTTATGTAATTTATATATAATAATATAATAAATAACAATCTTAGTGCCAAATTTAGATTTTTTTAAATGCTTTATTGTCCCTTTTTATCGGGAAATTCTGGGCCGCCTCCCCTGTGGAAGGCGTAGTCGCAGCCTGTGGCGCGCCCAAACCCAACCTACCTAACATTAGTTGTAATTTTTGAAATTTAGAAATTCTTTAAATTTTTGAAATTTTTTGAAATTTTGCTGGGGGAGCAAACCGGAGTACCCGGAGAAAACCCCCGAGACGTTGCCCGAGTCGAAAGTAAATAATATTCGGAGAAACATAACGCCCCGATGCAGGATCGAACCCACACCTGTCAGGCGCCATTGGTTTCTGGCCTGTGGACAAGGCAAGTTAGTCCCGCCTCTGACAGCTAATTTAGTTCAAACACTCTCTCCCTCTCTCTCCCTGTCTCTCGCTCTGTGTGTGTAAGTGTGTGTGTGTATGTGTGTGAATAATGGTGTCACATTGTAGTGTTTCAGTTCATTGAATTGTATTGAATGTGATATATGTACAGCACAAAGGCGGGTTGTTTATTGCTATTATAATGTAATACTTTTAGTTTGCTTTGTAATTTCTTTAGAAGAAATAATCAAGTTGTCTTATCTTATCTTTAATAATAAAGTGTCAGTGTAACAAATATAAACATCAAATGCAGATACATTACATTTATATGTATTAAAACTGTCTTTCCGAACAACGTTCACACTGTTGCCAGAATATGGCTTCCTTTAACACTCTTTCAGTGCTGCCAAACTCATGTTGCAATATTATCATTTTGCACTTTATTGTCTTTTCAGTTTGTTCGCTGAAGGCCTTGCCTATTTCAAGTCTTTTAAATGGATCTTTAGAGCATGTCAAGTGGTTCGTATTACGTGCATGGATTAAAACTGTGACATTTTGAAGAAGAAAAACCAAAATCTTCCTTGTGTTTTAGTACTTGTATCTGAAATAATAACGATTAAATAAATGCCGATTAAGGAAACGTATGTTTTCTAGAATATTTTAAAAATCTTTTTTTCACTGATTGAATAACACATTTCACAACTTCCAAAACAGTTCGGTCTTAGAATGAAAAAGGTAAATCTTTGGCTTGAAAGTATTTTTTTTCCAGCGAATGCACAAAACATTTTACAATTTCCAAATGCTCACGGTTTTAGGAAAAATGCTTCGCCGGCCTTTTCCCTCTATGTTATAGTTTGGGATAATATATCTCACAGTAAAAGCATGCGAGCATGTCATTGGAAATCGTTGAGACGTATAAAACATGAACTGCCTGCAAGAAGCATGGGGTCCAATCTATCAGAAGAAACGATGTATCATGCCGTGTCTTTTGCTAAATACTTTGCGAAGTGAAGCGATCGTTGCATGCATGCTGCATCGGGTTAAAGCTGCTCTGTTGCTACGATTGAAACTTGCATTTTCATCTGTGCGTATCGTATTTGTAATATACATGTTCTGTCGGTCGCCAATCCGGATGTCGAATTGAGAGATCATTGCTGCATCAGGCTAAAGCTCCTTGCTAGTTGCGTTTCCATCTTTGAGGTTTCGTATGCCTAATGGTAACATACAATATAAATATTTTGCAGTTCACTAAATACACTTTATCCCATGCCAAACCGACGAACTGATTTTGCCTTTAGTTAAAGCTGCCCTCTTGCTAGATCTCACAGTTCCAGTTTTGAAGAAATGAATGTGAAGTCTATGCAATATAAATCGTATGTCCATCATTGGAGGGACGGATGTATTCTCATGTCATGTTTGCAGTGTAACTGTCGTGACAAATCGACCTACCGCCGTTGCTTTTAGTTAAAACTGCTCTCTTGCTATGGTTGACATTCGCATACATGTACATCTTTGTGTATAGTTATAATGTAACTAGTGGTTTTGTACCCTGGCAAGCCAGGGTACACAGGTTGCTGTTTAAAATGTAGACAGAGAGACAATTGTTGTCTGCGAGTTTCATTTGGACGATGATACCTCCCCATATTCCCCTTGATACCTCCCCATACCCCCCCCCTGATATCTCCCCGTCCTCCCCCCATGATGCCTCACCATACCCCCTTGATACCTCCCCGAACCCACTTGATACCTCCCCATACCCCTTGATACCTTCCCTACCCCCCTTGTAACCTACCTGTACCCTCCTTGATACTTCCCCGTTGATCGTTTCGCAGGTATGGATGAAAGGAATCGACCATCACCATACCCCCTTATATATACCCGTATCCCCGTTATGCCTACCCATGCCCCTTTAAACCTACCCGTAGCCCCCTTTTACCTACACGTACCACCCCATCCCGATCCTTGGTAATAATAATAATAATAATAATAATAATAATAATAATAATAATAATAATAATAATAATAATACTGAATATAGAATAATACAAATAGAAATCATAAAAAACACCAAGGTTTTAAAAGAAAATTTGATATAAGATATAATAATAATAATAATAATAATAATAATAATAATAATAATAATAATAATAATAATAATAATAATAATAATAATAATTATTATTATTATTATTATTATTATTATTATTATTATTATTATTATTATTATTATTATTTATTATTTATTATTATTAGTTTATAAATAATAATAATAATAATAATAATAATAATAATAATAATAATAATAATAATAATAATAATAATAATAATAATAATAATAATAATAATTATTATTATTATTATTATTATTATTATTATTATGATTTATTATTATTATTAGTTTATAAATAATAATAATAATAATAATAATAATAATAATAATAATAATAATAATAATAATAATAATAATAAATTAAAGGTAAAAAGCCTAAATTAAAAAGAAAAATATCCATATGGTAGTGTTAAAAAAAAATTATGGCCCGCGTGAGATTTGAAGTTGGGTCGCCCTGCACGGTAGGCGAATGTTTTACTAAATAAGCTACCAAGGCTTCCTACATAGATCATCAATTTTTTGGTCTATATGGGAAAACATGCTGAAACCTCAATTTGATTTTAAATGGAAGCGCGCGGAATGAGGCTATTGCAGTTTGTGGACATTTTGTTTATTTATTTATCTCAGAAACGGTTAAACGTTCGGTAAGGAAATGTCGGCTATAACGATTTCGCTGGTTTTGAGCACACAGCAGGCCGATCCGCAGCGCCCAGCACCTGCCCAGATCAGCGTCCATACCGGACAAACTTTATAGTAGAGGCGAAGAAGGACTTCCGGCTAAGCAATTTATATATATTATATATAGATATAAATGCTGTGTCATTCGTTAAATAGAATTACTGCGTCAAATCGACCGATTACTGTGGCATCAGGTTAAATAAAGCTTGTATGTCTGAGGGACTAATATATAACAGATTTAGATTAAGATAAATTAAGGTGTCGGCTTTCCGAGTCAGGACAAGCTACACTATATCACGTAAAATTCTGTTCTTTCATTACTGCAATTTATATTTCAACATTTGGATTAAAGCTTACCATGTAATATTTATTAGATACGCAATCTTGTCTTGAATGTTCTATCACAGCCAGAGTCATGTCGCGATCGTTGCTGCATAAGGTGCATAGGAGCTGCTACTTTTATTCTAATACGTGTTATAATCAAATTCAAGTTTAAAGCTGTTAACTGAGTATTGTTTTAGAAACAAAAGGTATGTTTGATGTGTTGTTTTGTTCTGTGCTTTTTTTAAATTTTGTTTAAACCTGTGGCGCTCTATACATAAGAGTGAAACGATGACAGGGTTACCTCCGGTCCAAAATTCTCTTATTGCAGTATTAATTCGAGCTCTCATTACTGTTGTATTAAGCTTGGGTTTGAACCTCCAACCCTATAAGTAAACATTTCCCACGTTTATTTGGAGAATTAGGGAAATAAAATATCCATTATCATCTGTCTTCACCATCACAATTTTCTGAATGATCTTTAAAATGGTTTCTGCAACACATAAGTTGTTTGTCCTCCGGTGTGACTACTAGAAAGAAAACACATCATAGCCATTATCATCTCCCGTCATCACACGAGTCTTGTGAACGGTTTTCCGATTGCTGTAACTTAAATGTTCTGCTCTATCATCGTCTTCGCATCTTCTTCTCGGGTCCTCTTGCAGACAACCACAGTTCTGCAGACAAGCAGAATCAGCTGAAACCGCTTCAACAAACATCTCCACGCCACAATATTTATTATATGACGGAAAGAAAAAGAAGTAAACAATCATTAGCATCGTCAGAGCTCAACTAGTTCTGACATCAATCATTTGCACACGAGCCTTAGAAAGGATTGGTAACATTACTCTGTATTTGATATGTGCACCTTCCTGGCTGGCTCTTTGAGGCAAATTCCCGACAAAAAAATAATGTGGATATTACACGCAAACCTAGTTTTGTCTTGTTATCAGACACCGATGTTTTTGTTACCCCATAACACTGATTTGATGTAAAACGCCAACCGCAATTACAAGACAAATATAGCTGGTCTCTGTAATCCAGGATTCTGATATGTCTAATGCCCATAAAAATGCAGTTTCCCTGACTGGCTTGCGGTGTGACACCGATTATTCCTCTTACATCAGAGAATGATGGAAAACTTCCTGTCAAAATTACACGAAAATGACGGAAGAAAAAAAAATTAACACCATGGTCAAAGGAGGAGGAAGAGGAAGAGGAGAAGGAGGAGGAGGAGGAGAAGAACAAGAACAAGAAGAACAAGAACAACTAAAGAACAAGAATAAGAATAAGAAGAAGAAGAAGAAGAAGAAGAAGAAGAAGAAGAAGAAGAAGAAGAAGAAGAACAACAACAACAACAACAACAACACCAACAACACAATAACAACAACAACAACCACAACAACCACAACAACAAAAAGAAAAACAAGAACAAGAACAAGAAGCACATGAAAATGACGGCGATGCTTATGATGATGTAAAGGAGGAAAATGATGTAGATGATGACAAACAATAAAAAAAGCATGATGATGATGATGATGATGTTGATGACGACGACGACGATGATGATGATGATGATGATGATGATGATGATGATGATGATGATGATGATGATGATGATGATTATGATTTAGAAACAATATTATCATGATCATGATCATGATCGTCATCATCATCATCATCATCATCATCATCATCATCATCATCATCATCATCATCATCATCATCATCATCATCATCATCAAGTAGATTAGGCGGATATGGATTTTAAAAAAAAAGAAGGATGAGGAATGATTCAGAAGGTTGAAGAGGAGAAGAAGAAGGAGAAAGAAGACGACGACAAAGAAGAGCACAATAATGATGGCCATCAAAAATCAAACTGTGATGGTCATAGTAGCAAATAAAATTGTTTGTGGTATAGTTAATTTAATGATTAACCTAATAACGGTGCTGCAGCAGCTGTGATGATAATAGGGATGCTGCTGCTGGCGATGACAACAACAACAACAACAACACAACAACAACAACGACAGCAACAATTACAACAACAACAAAGACTACGAGCAGGACAGCGATGATGATAATAAGGCGTAACTCATTATATCTGTATACATCCTCGGTTACAATATTGCCCGCATTAAACTCTTGGGTGAAGATCCTTCTGTATTAGTCCTGTCGTGATAACTTTGCCTTATGCCTAAACTCTACCTCATCATCATTGAGCAAGGTAGCCATTTGAACAGTAAATTGTCATAATTAACTAGCATTCGCGGAACAGCAGTGTACGCGCCCTGTACATGTGTACGTGTACGTACAGGTGCATCAACGTCGCAAAAGAATTGCTTAACAAAAAAAAAAGCAGATATTGTATAAATTCCGTATATGTACAGATGGATGGTTGGAGGGATGTATGGATGGATGGATGGATGGATGGATGGGATGAAAGTATTACGTATGTATTGTTTGGATTGGATGGATATATGATACATCATCATTAGTATCCCAATTACCCTATTGCCACAAAAACAATAATTTCACTATTAATAATAATAATAATAATAATAATAATAATAATAATAATAATAATAATAATAATAATAATAATAATAATAACGGATTTTTATATAGCGGGTACTCCAGGCTATGACCAGACTCACCACGCTTTACATAGTCATTACATAAAAATACATGCACTCGATCAAACATCGCTTTTGCTACGATACACCAAAAGACGGAACAGTAAAGGTGAGAACTATTTACAACTATGTACACAAATGACAAAAAAGACAGAAATAGACTATTTACAACTATGTACATAAATGACAAAAAAGACAGAAATAGAATAGCAAAAACCTATTCACAGCTATTTATATGCCCGGTTAGACCCAGGAAAGAAAACAGTATAAATATTTACAGCCGTGTATACACTTACGGATCAGGCAGAGACAAAAGAGAAGAGAATGGCAGCGGGATACAAATCAGTCTAAATAATGCAGTTTGAAGAGGTGGGTTTTGAGGGCCTTTTTGAATGCCTGTGTTGAATGTATGTTGCGGATGTGGAAGGGAAGGGAATTCCACTGCATCAGTGTGGTTCATATTTCGGTCTGTAATGTTAACCACCTTTTACACCTTATGTTAAGGGAAAACATCTCTGCAACAGCATCCACTTCAGCCACTACAATAATCATTATAGTTTGTGGGTTTTTTTCATAGCGATTAGACAGGAAGCTACAGGAAGACATCAGGAAGACACACAGGAAGGCAGGGAAGACCATGAAGACTCCAAGAACTGGCGCGTCGCGGAGGAAGCCACGAAGGCGCTGAGAAAACGGCAGAGCTCACTGGCTGCAAAACGCAGCACACCATTTTACGTGGGGGATTTTTTTCCACACGAGATTTCAGCGTCTTAGCACTTCGTTCTTTCTTGTTTTACATTTAGATTGAACGAGGTCAAGTTGGGGTCTTTGTTTTTACTTCGCGCTTGATTAAGAGAGCTGCTGCAATCATTGCTCTTAAATCGATATTAGGAGTGGAACCAACACAAAGTTTTCTATTGTTTACATTTAAATAGATGCTTTCTACTTTTACATTTCACTGTCAAGGATAATGGATTCATCCGTCATAAAAGAGAGAGTGAGATAGAGAAAGAGAGAGAGAGGATAAGAGAAATAGAAGGGGTGGGGGGAAAGGGAGAGAGAGATTTGACATGAACTATATTGAACTTGATCGTTTAATAAGATAAATGTTTAAGGCTTCACAGCCTGGTCTCGCTACCTGTATTAAGAGAGAGAGAGAGAGAGAGAGAGAGAGAGAGATTGTGTGTGAGTGTGTGTGTGAGAGAGAGAGAGAGAGTGTGTGAGTGCTTGAGAGAGACTTTCCATTAGTGAGGTGTACATTAATTTCATCCCGACAGCCCAAATCACATGAAAAGCCGTTCCATTTTCTAGGGGAGAAGAAAAGAGGAAAAAAACGACAAATTCAAATTCACTGTATCCCACACCCCTAAAAATATCAATGTTTTCTTATGTTAACATTGGTTTTCAGAGATGCATGGCTTCTTCCGTTAGCCAATTTAAATGAAAGCAAAGAGTCCCGAGTTCCGTCAACGCCAGTCAGCATCATTCTGCCCCCTTCTCGCTTCTCCATCCTCTCTTCTCCCTCCCCCCACCCCATCCAACTATAGTGTCGTTCACGCACATACCATTTGGGTTTTAGCTATTTGTTCCCTCGCTCGTCAAGGGTCAAGTCAGTTGCATGCTTTTTTGACCCAATCCTTTCCTTCATGAGAAGTGTTTAAATAAACAAACGTTGGATCAAGTTTAACACGATAAACAAGTCGCAAGCAGCAAGTCCTTTTTCTTTCTTTTCTTCTTGCTTTTTTCCTTCCTTCTTTGATTCTTTCTGTCTGCCCATCATCTCTTCGTCATTCCTTTTCTCGGTCCTTTATATCTACCTTTCTTTCTTTCTCTCTCTTTTTTGTTTGTCTGTCTGTCTGTCCGTCTCTCTCTTTACCATTAACAATCCTTAAAATGAGAGCTCTGGTGTCTTTGGATTCACAAACAAGTCACAAAACGAAAAAGCTGGAGACAGCGGCAAAAATGGTTCAAACATTAGTAACATGATGCTCAACAAACATTTAGAATGTAAACAATGCTGATGAAAAAAAGAAAGCTGCGTGGCCCTAAAGCTAAAACAGACGCAAAAAATTAAAATAATATAAATGATGCATGCCAATATGCGTTAACAACATAAATAAAGCTTAACCAAACAGCAGCCGTTAAAAGAGAAGATAGAACCCCACTTACAATATAGCTAACAACAACAACTACAACAGCAACAACAACAACAGCAGCAGCAGAATCGTAAAACTATCGCGTCACAACACTGATAAAAATTTAACGTACTGTATAAACTTAGCGTCACAAACAAAAATAAACCTCACCGAAGGGAAATGTGAAAAGGACAAGAACAACATTATACAACAGGCAAAAACGTCTCCAGTATCCCCACACAGTTTTATTTATAGCAATAGACAATGGGGAGAAGGATATCTAAAACTAAAACAATAGTTTTGCCAGCTTCGCTCGGAACTAACAGCGCTCGCTGTATTTAAACAATGTTGAAACCAAACCCTTATAAAAACTTAACACGCTGCACGTTTGTTTTCGATCCATTACTGCAGACAGCACATTTCTTAAGCTGATGCCTCCGATTACAAGTATAACAAAACAGACTCCAAACAAAACAATGCTTTGAGTGGAAGTTACAATAATGCATACATTCTCAATTAATCATGCATGCAACTGGATTAAAAAAAAGAATCATTAACAACTATAATCTACCGAATAAAATATTACGAAAGAAAAGTAATAAGAAAACACACAATATTATTTAGTTCACGAAGAAAATTATTATTCTTGTATTCTGTTCTGTCTACTATTTATTAAAAAGGGATTATTTTGGCCCTCATTGTCTCCAGCATAAAGACAGTGTTTGGGCACGTCTTTTTTTCTATCCAACTACACGTTATACGTTCTACGACCCACTCAAACATTTATTTTGTACACCATCGTGCCATGCAAACGGGGGCAATGGAAACAGTCTGAAATAATTATACTTAATAAAATACACGACGTCGAAAGGAAAACTCTTGGCAGTTCACGCTCAATCCGGTTAAGTTGTGAGACTATCCTAAATAATAGGTGCATTGCAATTTTGATGGTAATATTTAAATATCGGGTACATTTACATCCATTTCGCTTGTACGTAACAGAACGACAATGAAACACCGAAGTGGCCATGCCTATGCTGCCATAGCATGTTACCACTGAGAAAAGCTTTTAGCGTAAAAGCATGGGCAGTTGTAATAACAGTTGACTGCAATGTCTTCAAATAAGTTAAAAGTAAAACCAGTGATCAAAAACTTAGTTTTCAGTGGTAAAAGAAGCTCACTTCATAAAAGTATTAGGCCTCCGATGTTTCAAATCGTACACTGGTCATCAGCGCGACTTTGAGAAAGAAGAACCCTTGAGGCTATATCTTTACCATGAGGTCATTTTGCCACATAAACGGGTTTAAATACATTTTCTACTTTTATAACTAGTCACAATTTATAGTGATGCGCAATGTTTCTGTCAAATTGTTTTTGATTTTAAATACACGTTTCATTCAATTAAACACATACGACATACAAACAATTTTTGGACAGTGCCGCTTTAAATCGAAAGATAATGACTTCATTACAATACAATACAATACAATACAATACAATACAATACAATACGATACAATACAATACTATACAATACAACACATCTTTATTTTCTGCAAAAGGAATTACAACACAAAGGACTGTGTTGCTTCCTCTCCACTTTTCAATGCTAAAAACAGTGTTAAGAGTGTGAATGACAATATGGAACTAAAAGTGACCACAGCTGTAGTATTGCTTGAAGCACAGTGGTCATCCTACGTCCAGCAGCGGGAGGGATCGTGAGGAGACTATATTCATCGCATGCCAGCAGCCCATTCATCATGAGGAGGGTCAGGGTCTAACGTATGGTCTTGGTGACCAAGGTCGACTTACTGGGCTTTCAGTCACGAGGTGGGCTTGCGACATTTGGCCATGGCCAAATCCGGTGTAATGTGCTAAAACGATGTCCCTCTGGGGTGGTTTCCCGGAGGTCAGTCTGTTGCAAATCGAAGCGGTCCTTTTTCAGGTGTTCAGCTAAAGTCATTATTATCCACCTCGTTTCTAGGTCAACGTCTTTGAAAATGCTGATGTTAAATGGGCACTTCAAGGTCTCCGTCATCTTTAAAGTTTGGCACATGAATAGTCACTGTCACTAAAACTCAGGCTGACTCTGTAGTATAAATCCCAGACTTACATAAAATAACGTATTATTGTGCTATGGGATCTAAGATCCATTTAAGATTATTCGGAAGTGTTAGAAACATCTGACATGCCGCTGTCTATGTATCTCAGACAGAACCGCCAAGAATCATAAACGCAATTATTCTCAAGATTAAATAAGCCTACAAAGTAAAGTTGCAGTAAGAGGACATTTTCCAAAGGCACATTTTATTGACATCAGTTACAGTATGCTGTTATGCCAGTACGTTGCAAACGCTATCTGCTGCACTATATCTAGGTTAGTGTGTATGTAGACCTACACCTACCGTGGAATCAATAACAACACCAAGCCACTAAGTCTTGAAGTAGTTTGGAAAGCTATGTGATTTTAATTCTGAGTTAGGAGTACTGTTATTGCATGCATGCAGATCCAGAACGTGCTGCCATACTAATAACAGAAGAAACTAAGCATTGTCATATGTCCAATTGTGCGTCTTTCGTAAGCTGGAGTTTTATAAATAACGGTCATGTGCATATTGGGCAAATATCGGTAATGTGCATATTGGGCAAGTCGTTCCCACTGTCGCCTTTTGCTATTCCGTTAAATAAATTGTGTTGCTATGGCAGGAACTTGCCGACGGCCTCAGTACTATAAATAGTTTAACAAAATCTGTAATTGGCATAATCCTCTGTCTTTTAAAAGACAGTCAAGCTTAAGCAATATCGGCCGTACACATATCGAGCAAGTAGCACTTAGCCTGTCCTTGCTGCCAAGTGTTGATTGACGTAGGCCTTTAATAGAGTTACTCAAAGGATGCTTCCTTTGCCAAGCCTCTTCATTTAACACGTTAAAATGACTATGGATGTAAAGGTTTTACAAACTCCTACGGACGAAGATGACCCCAGGCTAATATTTTTTCTCCTGCGAGTGGAAGTCGACTGACGTGCTGCTGACTCACGGATTACCCCAATTACCTAAAATATATCTTGACAGAACAACATGAAGGGTAGAAAAAGAACAAGAACAAAAACAAGAATAAGAACAAGAAAGTTGGTACAGATAGAGAGACCTTTTAAAATAAAGTAATCTAGCTGCCAGTAAACAGATTGCAATCAGTCACGCGAATTCCAGTTTTGAACCATGTGGCAGCTCTATTTGTACTGTTAATATTCTTCATCACTATTTTTAACACACAAACACACACGCATACGCACCCAAACACACACCAACACACGCACGCACACACACACTTAAAAATAACACTCAAACCCTCCTACAATGGCGCAAGGACACGGAATTCCAACTGCAATGTTACAGGCCCAGTAGAAGCGGAAACAGGCAATTTTAATTTCCGGTAGCCATTGTGCACACGTTATTTATGCAAATGCACGAACAAAGAAATCAATCACAACAGCGGGAACCAAAGCTGTGTTAAAACTTGTGTTGCGAAGCAATCAAACTCTTTACCCAATTGCTCAGATTTTATCTGAATGCTATGAAACAATATTGGAAACAATAATAACCCTTCATTGTAATCGTAGTGCAACATTATAATCACAAAATGGCAGCAGCATCGAAACCACCATCCAATCATACAAACAGCACATTTAAGTTTCTGCTGCTGATGCTAGAGTTTCAAAGTGCAAGTCACATCACGATTATCAAGAAATAACAAATCAACTCGTGCACACGCGAACAAACCACAACAATACAAACAAGACAACAAATTACCCTCAGGAAGAATGTCCTTAATTTTAATTTTCAGTCCGATGGGCAGGTTGGCTAATTGTCTAAAGATTTCTATTTAAAATATCCCAGCTCAGTAAAAAAACAAACAACAATCTTATTAGTTCTTAGTTCAGTTAACAAAAACCAAAAAACTAAACAAATCACTCAAATCCTCATTACTTCCTTTTCACTTCAAAAACATAATAGTTATGCTAAATGTATGCATGGCGGGTTATTAAACTTGTATTTTCTTGTATGCCTTTCGTGATTCGTTACGGCACCCATCTTCTTAAAATAAACAATGTTGAATGATTATCTAAACAGTAATAATCTAATTACTTTCACCGATATTAACAATTAATCCTATTAACAAAATGATTGTTTAGAAGGTTCTTTACATATTATCTTATATATATATATTTATTATTATATATATTTTATATATTATTATTATTATTATATTATTATTATTATTATTATTATTATTATTATTATTATTATTATTATTTATTATTATTATTAGTAGTAGTAGTAGTAGTATTAGTATTATTAGTATTATTATTATTAGTATTATTATTATTAAATAATATGAAAATACAAACGGCAATATATGTCCAAAATGATTTAAAATATACATCATGCAAATCTCCAGTTGAGTCAAATGATGGTAAAGATACTTTTCTTCCATGATAAAAATTAAAATCAATACTACTCTTCATATCCAGAGGTTAAAAAAACCAATTGTGACTAGTTAACCAATAGTAATAATAATGAACGATAGATAATTACAGGAGACTTCAACTCTTATTCTCCAGTGTGAAACTCAGACGCTGATCATAATACTAATATAAAATTTACAGACAATATTATAAATTCTAATATCGTTCATTAAAATGATGGAAGACCAACTAGGATTCCTGACTGTTTTAATCAAAATTTGTATGCTACTGATTTAACATTAATTTCACCTGAATGCGCAGATGACTGTATTTGGGATATAGGTCAAGACTAGCTGGGTAGTGATCATTTACCATTAAAGATAACTTTGAATGAAACACCTGAAGTGGATGAGAATGAAGATGATATTCCTAAATTTTCATATGGTCGTGCAGACTGGGAAACATTTCAATCACATTTATTAAATTCTGAAAAGGATTTCGTGAAAGACGATGATATTGAAAAATTGTTTTGGTCAAGAAGCATTCTTGTCTGCGCATAAAGCCTACTTGAAAAAATTACAAAGTTTAGCAGTAAGATAATAAAAATAGAACTTAATGTACCGATTCATACTAAAACTACAGATGCGTATGCAGCAGCAGGTGTTTTATTTTTAGGAGATTATAAAAAGCTTGCATGCGCAAAATATTTAATTAGAAGTCACGCAGTAGAAAATAATATGCAAGAGGATCTAAATACTAGATCTGATCAAAGAGCTTATGATAGAAAGAGGGAGAACTTGGTACAGAACCGCGAGACGAAATGTACGAGTTATGCTCCCTTGTCGACATGCTGAAAATGGCTCGTGGCAGAAAGTCAAAAGGCGACCGAGTGAAACAGGGCGGTGACTTTTGCACAGCTATCAATTGCCATAATGCCAGATACAAGAAAAGTTGTGTTGGCAAGTCCTTTTTCAAATTTCTAAGAGACAAAGAAAGGTAAATTGCAATTGAAAAACTTCATTTTTTTGTGTTTATGTAGGCCTAAACTAAGACCGCTGCAGTGTTGTTAGTGTTAAAACAATCGGAGAGCGGCTTGAATGATTCATGTTATACCTATGTGCTAAATCCAAAACAGTTTGCTTGCTGACAGTTTATGTTCAACAGGTCGCTCACTGTTTACGTTATTGCTAGGTTGTTTGACTATATTTATGCTTATATTTCAAAAGTAGATGTCAGATTGGCAGTTTGGCTTGGTCAAACTGCTTATGTTAACAAGTTAAATTAGACTAAGTCTGTTTTATCAAATACTGTGCAAGATAACCCCTTACCAAGGCACAAAAAATGGTCCTTGATCTGTTGTAATCCCTTTTCGTTTGAGAGTAAACGGGGAAAAAATGTAATGTAGAAACTCAGTCCTTGTTCTGATCTGTGAATTTCTGCGCATTAGATCTATATTGCGTGGAATGTTGTAGTCTAACCAGTAGGTTCTGATTGTTCTGTCTGACTAATTAATTATTTTCCATGAAGTGACTGATGTTATTAAGCCAGTGATGTGGGAGGTGAGAGGGTTGGGGGGTAGGGAAACACCTGATATAAATTAAATTCACACTATTAGTGAAACATTTTGTTATTGTGCTTTATTGTGATTAATTGATTGAATGACAGAGCTCTCTCTCTCTCTCACTCTCTCACTCTCTCTCTCTCTCTCTCTCTCTCTCTCTCTCTCTC
>CM072511.1:83398698-83423698 GCA_036898135.1 Oncomelania hupensis | reverse complement strand
ATTTTCCCATCGTCTTTTCAAATGTGGCAGCTGTAAGAACCTTATCATCTGTACTGGAAAGTCTATGCTGAGCCTCTTTTTGTGTGGAAACGAGGCTGAAAGGTTAAGAACAAAGGGAAGACGTTGACAAATTGAACAGAATCGACTTGTTTTCACAAAATCCTGGTCAGCAATGAGAGAAGTGGGGAGATAAGCACGAAGCAAGAAAAAGGACTGAACTAGAGGAAGGAAGAAAGGAAGGAAGGATAAAGAAGAAGAAGAAGAAGAAGAAGAAGAAGAAGAAGAAGAAGAAGAAGAAGAAGAAGAAGAAGGAGGAGGAGGAGGAGGAGGAGGATGAAAAAGAGGAGGAGGACGAGAAAAAAAGAAAAAAAAAGAAGAAGAAGAAGAAGAAGAAGAAGAAGAAGAAGAAGAAGAAGAAGAAGAAGAAGAAGAAGAAGAAGAAGAAGAAGAGTTATTCTAAGGGAGGTAAGCTAGTATTGCTTACCTTTAGAACGCGCACGCACGACGTTTGCAAATATTGGCACACACACACAAACACACACACCCCACCCCCCACCCCCCCCACACACATATGATATTTAAACCAATATCGACATTTGCCGAATTTTGTAACTTTTCCGCAAATTTGTTCTTGGCCTCTTACATAATTAACCATTTACAGTAGATTTTGTTAGCTTGTTTGTTTCATCTAACGCCTTTTTGCCGAACTGATTATTATATTAGACCTATTTGCAGCAGAAGATGAGAGATAGGTATATTTCCTCTTGACCCTTCTATTGCTGTAAATGGCGTACTAAATAGTCCCATTTTATAGGGAGAAAAGAAATATTACATGTTTTTCAATGCCAAATTTTGTCCTCCCTTGATAGATCTGTCGGGGTAATCCAGCTTTGAGAATTAAAAGAAAACATATTTCTAATTCGAAAATGAGATATGAGCAAGGTATTATCGAAAGCAGCAAAACATCTCGGTTATCGTTAATTTAAAATTCAGTTTGAAAGTCTTAACATTAAGTTTAAGAGAAGATCGTTCATCCCGTTAGAAACAGCTAAGTGAATGCGTCGAATTTTAAACTGCGGAAATATTAAATCTCTTTCCCATCTGTTTCTACACTTCGTCACTGCGATCAAAGAGGATGAAAAAGCAACAGCTTATAAAGGGAGGAGCAGAGTTTCATAGCGACGGAGCAATCTGTGCTTATCATCTACTGAAAAATAATTGAGAGAGATTGAAGGTGCAGCTGCTACTGAACTAATCGATCGCTGTTTCTCTCAGCACTGGCCCGGCTCAGAGCCCCAAAGATGGATGTGTGTATGTTTGAGTCACTGAAGGTGATGAATATGTTTGGCCGCTCCCAAACATCGAGAATACAGTCCCTGACACACGGGAAATAAAACACACAAGTACCACACGCATAAAACACTGAGGGACCCACACATTAAACACTGAAGGACCCAAACATAAAGCACACGAAAAGAATTAGTTTCGGCAAGGTTCGTTTACAATAAAACGGATATTCGCCGCTGAAAACGGAATTAAAGGATTCCAGTGCGCGTTTCCTGCTGCCAGGGCGAGTCGCCTCCCTTGTATCATGCAGTGAATTACGAGGTGCAGGACTGAGGCTGAAATAAAACAAATGGCCTAAACGCACGAACGGCGAGATCATCGACTGCACGAGGATTTGCCTGCAGCATTAGCAGCTGCGGTGCAGCCTAAAAATAGCGGCTGTTGCTCTCCCTTTGAAACAAATCCAAACGTGACTGAACCCAAAACGTGATCCCAAACCTGCTATGAATCTCAATTATAAAGCTATAATCTCGAACCAAACGTGATCCCACGGCTAATATGAATCTTAATTATAAAGCTTTAATCTTGAAACAAGTGTGATTCCACACAGCTGCAATGAATCTGAAGGCCCTTAATTATGAAGCGTGAATCTTGAATCTTAATTATAAAGCTTTAGTCTTAACAAAATTATGATTCATCAACTGCTATGAATTTCACTCGCAACCCTTAAATTTTGTTATTTATATCGAAGCCTTGGAAGATCCCTAAACTGGTTTACCCAAATCTAAGGATTGGCCAAACACATGTATGTGCGAAGTCAGATGTACCTAGCGAGATATACAGTAAACATCAATAGGACTCAGTTGTGTACATTACCACAGTACCATTACCGCTCCCAGTTAATCCCCCACCGAGCCAGTTAAACACCGAAATAAACAGACATTTCAGAGGAATAAGGCTGTAAAGGTGCTCCCGGCTCAACCACACACACGCACATACACAAACACACACACCCACACACATACACACACAAACAAACCCTCACCTTCCCCCCTTATCCAAACCTCCGCCCTCTCCCCAACTCCCTCCCCTACATACATCCACACATCACGGTCAGCTATTCACTCCTTGTCAGTTAAACACCGGAATAAAACTTTTAGCTACCTAGAATTGTATACAAGCGCATTCCAACTTACTTATTTCGTCAATATTCTTCACCAATTTACTATCCTTAATTAGTAGTGTAAGTCCCTTTTAACGAAGCTAATCGCCCTCCATTCAGAAATCATTCCACAAATGCCATGTTTCTCTCTCTCTCTCTCTCTCTCTCTCTCTCTCTCTCTCTCTCTCTCTCTCTCTCTCTCTCTCTCTCTCTCTCTTTCTCTCTTTTTTAATTTATTAGTTATTTTGGCCCACTCATTGTAACGGGCCGGTGGTCTATACAATAAACCATTCTGATTCTGATTCTGATTCTCTCCTTCTCTCTCTCTCTCTCTCTCTCTCTCTCTCTCTCTCTCTCTCTCTCTCTCTCTCTCTCTCTCCTTCTCTCTCTCTCCTTCTCTCTCTCTCTCTCTCTCTCTCTCCTTCTCTCTCTCTCTTTCTCTCTCTTTCCAGAGAGCACCGCTTAGTAACTGTTCAATCGTGTTTTCTAATTGTTTAAATCTGCATAAGAACGAACCTAGGAAAGCTTTTGGCATTAATGTTGCAATTTAAGTGTTTTACTCTTGCCAACCAGTACACAGTGGCCACCTCTATGAATTGTCACATTGATGTATTTATCCAGATCTGCATATTCGAGTACGTATTCGTGCAAAAGTACTTCCTATAGACTTTTACCTTTAGGTGACGGACTAGTCCTTCAAAAAGTATTTTATTGTATTTATTTATGAAATCGTTGTTACAAGAGCTGCTCAAGGCGCTGGCCGTTACAGCATCTAACTCCAGCCGCCCGAGGCGCCCGCTTGCAGCCTTTTGGCGCATCATCTTGCGCCCAGACACCTGAGCACAATCTTGAGCAACAGGGGATCGGGGAGAAAGGATCTAGCGCGTGCTGGGTGTATTTGTGTAGCCGGCACTCATCTTAGACCTCGGTTTATACTCTCATCTTAAGGAATAGGGGTCCAGCGTCTAAGGATTATGTTGTGTTTTTTTTTTCTTCTTCGCTCCAGGAAGTTCCCCCTGTGACGTGGGGGGACCGGGGGTTTCTGTATAAATAGTATCCCCACTTTCTGGAAATTTAGTGCTTTAAATTCCCACTGTAGCTGTCTTTCTCCTTTGTTCTTTCTCATTCCTACTCTGTTCTATCAATCTACTATACTACATCTTCTTCTTCGCTAGACCAATCACTCACCCTTTTTGAAAACTCTTCCGGAACTTGAACTTGGGAACTTGAAACAGCACATTATGATATACATTATTGTAATGAAAAAAAAAAAGAGTCAAAAGCCGAATCTTATTGCAGTTGAAGTTCGGAATCATTTATGTGAAAAATATTCAAAAAAATTAAAAGTATACACTGACGGATCTGTTTTAGAAACATGGGAAACAGGAGCTGCTTTTGTTATACCAAATTTGAAAATATCAGAATCATTTTATATAGGAAAGGGTTATTCTATTTTTACTGCAGAATTAATTGCTATATTAATGGCTCTAAATAAAATTTCTAGTTTATGTCTGAATATATTTAGTATAGTTCTATGCGTAGATTCTCGATCTGTTTTAGAAGCTCTAAAAATCTAATATTACCTGTGAACGAAAAGAGATTATTTTTTAGATTAATAACGTTATTCATGGATTGATAGTTAGTGGTACTGAAGTGACCTTTTGCTGGATTCCATCGCATTGTGGAATTTGTATATAATGATTGGGCTGATCATGCTGCAAAATTAGGGGCATTAAATATTAATTCCCTATCAGTTAAATTAAATCTGTCTTCCAAAGAGATTCAAAATAATATTGAAAATGATATTGTAAAGAAACTTCAGTTCCATACAAACTATAACAATCTTCGTGGATTTCCCAGATCAGTTTCATCTATAGCAAACAGAATATTATTAAATTCAATTAAAATCAAATATTGTAAAAATGTAAAGTGCATTTGTGATGAACCTTTAACTCTAAAACATATATTATTTCATTGCATTCAGGTTCATCCTCTTTTGCCCCTTGAAGTAAATACTATAACATCAGTTTAAAACATTAGCAATGAATTGAGTGTGGGATTGGCAAAAGCTCTAATTACTTCTCCAGTCGCTCGTTTTATTTAACTGACATTGTTATTGTTATGTTAGAGAGATAGTAATAGTATCTATGTGTATTTATGTGTTCATGTATGTCTGTTTAAATGCGTGAATCTGTATGTATGGTCTTTATCATCTTGATGAAAAAAGACGTTAATAAAACAACCAACCAACCATCTTCCGGAACAAAATTCAACATTTGTGTGTGAGGTCAGTTGGATCAGCTTGGGAGTCTATCAGTACATTACCTCCTCTTTGAATGCTCAGTTTTAAAAGATATATTTAAAGTAAATGGACATAACATAACTGAATATGGACATTCCGTAAACATGGTTCTGTGTCATCTAAATGTTAGAAACGTTGTGAAAATCATTGCCAAACCTACTGTTAGTAAACTTTTATAAAATGATTAAAATTATGTTTTTAATTAGTTACAATGTTTTAAAAGTTCAATATTTAATGTCTAGTGTCACCTAAATATGTGAACAGACATTAAATTAAAGATTGATTGATTTATCATTTGCAGTACTTTAATCCGATTTTATCTGTAATTGTATGATATATATATATATATATATATATATATATATATATATATATATATATATATATATATATATATATATATATATATATATATATATATATATATATATATATATATATATATATATATATATATATATATATTGAGAGAGAGAGAGAGAGAGAGAGAGAGAGAGAGAGAGAGAGGGGGACTATTCATTTGGTACTCGGTTCATATACAATTTCTTTTCCTATTTGCTAATTCCAGAATATTATGTACGCTACAAAAAAAAACAACAAGAACATTATCGGGTCTACTTTCCATGTTCAAGATCTAAACTATGGCCGGTCTTCATCGCTGTTACGAAAGAAAGGCTACAGTGTTGCTTTAAAACGCAGATATTGTATTTCTCGGCAGGTCTTTAACAGGTTGACAGGGAGCACGTTAAGGAAAAGAAAAGAAGCGACGAGTGGGGTAAAGACAGTGAAAGGAAGGAAGTGAACAGGAAAGAAAACCCCGGGTCTTTGCAAAACACGACACGAAGGAGAAAATCAATACATAACTGTGCCAGACTTGCAGTGTAAGCCATTGCGGTGATGCTCTTCTGCTTCCCTCGACAGTCCACCTTGTCACTGGCCGACCCTTATATATAAATACAAAATCTATCTATCTATCTATCTATCTATCTATCTATCTATCTATCTATCTATCTATCTATCTATCTATCTATCTATCTATCTATCTATCTATCTATCTATCTTTCTGTCTGTCTGTCGGTCGGTCGGTCGGTCGGTCGGTCGGTCGGTCGGTCGGTCGGTCGGTCGGTCCATCCATCCATCCATCCATCCATCCATCCATCCATCCATCCATCCATCCATCCATCCATCCATCCATCCATCCATCCATCTATCTATCTATCTATCTATCTATCTATCTATCTATCTATCTATCTATCTATCTATCTATCTATCTATCTATCTATCTTTCTGTCGGTCGGTCGGTCGGTCGGTCGGTCGGTCGGTCGGTCGGTCGGTCGGTCCGTCCGTCCATCCATCCATCCATCCATCCATCCATCCATCCATCCATCCATCCATCCATCCATCCATCCATCCATCCATCTATCTATCTATCTATCTATCTATCTATCTATCTATCTATCTATCTATCTATCTATCTATCTATCTATCTATCTATCTATCTCTCTATCTCTCTATATCGCTTCATTCAGTACAGTTCCAGGGCATTCTGTTCCAGCAAAGATGTCATGTAGAATGAATTAGGATGGCAAAACTAGATTGGAAATTAGAGTAGCTTTTAAGTTTAAAATGGGGTTGGGATGAGATGTGAGGCTAGGGAAAGAAAACCAATCGTCCTTTCATGTCACTCGATGAACCGCAATATTCTATTTCTTTGCTTCTGATAATTTGTGTTCCATTGCCGAGATGGTTTATCATGAAAACACACACACACCCACACCCACACACACACACACCCATACACACACACAAACAAACAGAACTCGCAACTAACCAGAACTTTAGTTATATTATGATTGCTCCATTTTTGCCGAGAAAAAAAAAGTGCAACTCGATATAGCCTTTAGATTGTACAATTCCACAGGGTACCAAAGCAGATTAGATGGAATATTGAATGTGCTAGCTCGTACGTTTCAATGTGCAGACAAGACACAGTACGTTAAATATGGTGCTATAATTGCAATGCCTTTTTTTTTTTTTTTTGGGGGGGGGGGGGGGGGGGGGTAAACTGGGCTTAACTGCTTCTCCTATACTTCAACACACGAGTATGCAAACAACGCATAAGCACTGTTGTCATGTGTAATACACTGTGAAGAAAACAAAACCGACACACTTGAGAGAGCTGGGGTGGTATTGAGGAAGCAGTTATTCTATAGATAAATCTGCGAAGCGGTGGGCAATTCCGTACCGTACTGTACGGCTTCGCGGATTTGTCCACTGGATAAATATTAGTGAACACCACTCTTGATGCAACATCTGATAATGTGAAGAACCACCCAAGTCAGATCTGCGCTAGGATAAACCCATTATTTGGAACAGGTTTGCAGACTAGAGACTTGAATTCTCAGACCACCGGGGACTAGATTAGACGGCTCTGACAGTACTGATATCCGTCTCATAGGTACCAAGTACCATCCAGAAGCATAGACTCAGTGGTTCATAGGCAAGCTTGAAGTACGTGCATTGCGGGAGACGTGGAACCGAATCAGACATTAACAAATTATGTTTTAAGCCCCGGTCACACAGCCCTTTACGGCTGAATCACGGCCAAAGCGCGTCCAAAATTTGTTACCCGTGGAGTGGACGTTGTTACCCGTGGAGTGGACGTTGTTGTTCGCGTTGATGTCGAGGTTAAGACGAGCTACGGTCGAGGTATAGACGTGGCAGGACGCGGGGAGAAATCTGAATGGCATCGGACGCGGCAAAAAGTTTGTAGGTAGTTTTTTGTCAGTGATAAGCCGCTAAACACACGCTATTTCCCGTGATTCCAACGCGGTACATGCGTCCAATGACTGAACGCTAAACTTTCGCGTCATACCGCGTCTCCCCAAGTTCTAATCACTGCCGGAACACGGATTACCACGCGTGTGTTGCACGTCTTTACCGCGTGTTTTACCCGTGGTTGTGCGCGGGCTAAAATTTTGAGCAGTTCAAAACTTTTTGCCGCGTCCGATGCCGTTCAGATTTCTCCCCGCGTCCTGCCACGTCTATACCTCGACCGTAGCTCGTCTTAACCTCGACATCAACGCGAACAACAACGTCCACTCCACGGGTAACAAATTTTGGACGCGCTTTGGCCGTGATTCAGCCGTAAAGGGCTGTGTGACCGGGGCTTGCAGTTCAAAACTTTTTGCCGCGTTCGATGCCGTTCAGATTTCTCTCCGCGTCTTGCCACGTCTATACCTCGACCGTAGCTCGTCTTAACCTCGACATCAACGCGAGCAACAACGTCCACTCCACGGGTAACAAATTTTGGACGCGCTTTGGCCGTGATTAAGACGTGGAGTGCTGTGTGACCACGGCTTTACGGGAGAGGAATGCAGCTGGCAATATCTGTGACCAATGTCACTAGCCTCAGAGTCACCATTTTACTCATTGCTATATTGTGGCTGTTGGAACTCATTGGCCAAGGTCGTGCGCAACTCTTTTAGCTGGAAAGTGCGATAAATAAGGAAACACCTATTTGGATAAGTATTAGAGCGTGTTTATGAAAAAGGTGAGGGTGGGGCTTGCGTATGGGCCTACCGAGAGTTGCCTACCCAGAGCGCTATGTCACGCTACGTAACTATTTTGGCGGAAAGTCTGGGCAACCCTATGTTCGCGGTCTCGAAATGTTGTTTGCAAAGAGAAAAAGAGGGCGGCTAGAGTGGTGGGCTTTCCATTTGCGAATGGCGATGTGTTCATTGGTGAAATAGCAAGTGAGGACGTTTTGTCACTTACAGTCTGGTAAGATTTGTGTATTTGTTATTCGACGGAATCATTATGTTTATGTGCAACTTGTATGAATTAGTATTTATATTTGATAGTAGGCCTACTGTTGTGTCGTCAGTGCGATTGACAGTAACTTTCACTTTTAGCAAACTTCACTTTGATTGGCTGTTGTGCAGTCAACATGTGCTGCGCCATTTTAAAAGCGTTCGCTTACAGAAAAACGTTGCACAGAAGCAAAACATAGTTCGTGTGGAGCAATCTCAAACGTTTTGTGGTGCTTTTATTCTAGGCAACTAGGGGCTGGGATATGGAGAGGGCTCACTGAATGCTTGCTGTCATTTTATATGGACATCGGGGATTACGAAAAAGGCACATATAGACCAGAGGAGAGGAAAAGTGCACATTGAATTGCATACGGATATGGGGAATTACGTATAAAGCACTAAGTGCTTGTAGATTTAGGAAGCTTATGTAAGTGCAAAAAGTACAGCGAATGCATATGAACACGAAGGACGCTTAAGAGACAGTATGGTACTCTGCAAAACACTACAGAACACATTAGTGCACTGGAAAATGAGTTAAATCTTGACTCAAGCCTAAAGACAAGGAGTATATTTGGTTTTGAAGGACGCTTCATAGGCACATCAGGGTAATCATGGGCTTCCCCCCTCACACCCCTATCCCCCACGCCTAAAAAAAAAATCTGTAGTGGCAAGCAGACCTCACCTACTGACGCAAATGCAACTTCGACTGTCTAGTTCCGCGCACTTCCATGCCCTTTTGCAGGTCGCACTTCTCCGCGTAGAGAGGACATAATGAGTGCACTGGGTAATGTGGTAAATCTGTACTACCTATAATCCCATCCAAGCTAAACTAAAGTTCTCTTGTACAGCGCGCAGTTTCGTACCACGAGGACATGCAACAAGATCCGGGCGCCTGTCACAAAGACAGTCATATAAGTGTTTTTAGGAAATGTAAAACATTTGCATGACTATCTAAATTAAACTAATCCACTTTAATCTAATACAGTGCACATATCCACGCCAAGAGGACACGATACCGGCCCTCTACAAGCCTATAAGTTTCGTTAAATAAATTGAGTACACATTAGCTGAGTGTTCGGATCTTCTGGGATTATATTTAAAGGATAATATGTAAAAAGTATGAATGCCCTGCCTCAATATCGTTTTGCGTGTGTTGAAAACGTAGCATCATATTGACGCTACAATATTTTCCGATAAACCAAACGACTACACATTAGCGGAGAAGTCATATTATTCTGGGATCGTAATTATTCCAAGAGCAGCAGCAGCATTTGTGCATGACCTGGCTCCAATTGCGTTTTGATTCTTCCACATTTCTGACTGACCTCTCTCCAGATCTCTGTTTTTGGAGTATTGTATGCAGCAATCCTATTCTATTTGGCTGTAGATTACATTTGGACTACGCTGCATTTCGAAAGGATTTGGTTCACGATCGTTGTTTAAATAGACAACATTTCTGAGTGACCAGACTTCTGGTACTCTTTTTTTTTTAAAAATATACTCTTTTGTCCCTTTTCCTCAGACACCTCCCGCTGTGAGACTGACGAGGAACATAAGAACTGTGGACCAGACGTATAATTATCGTGGGATCCAGTTAACTGACCTGAGGATACATTATTCAGGACTCCCAAGCAAAAATAATGTCTTTATTTTATTTTCTTGAATATTCTATGGATCGTGACGGCAAATTAGGTCTGATGCTTTCCTGAATAAATAGTTAGTTTTGAAAATAGTAACAACCTTCATCAAAAATCGAACACATTATGCTTCTGGAAGACTGTACCAATATGATATTGGAATCATATTTTCGGAAGCATATCTTCGTCTTCTTATTCTTTACAATTCTTATACAAACATTGATTATTGTAAGATCTTTTGACTTTGGAATTACATTTCCGCTCAAAATCACTGACGTTTATGATTGTTCTGTAAAAGAATCCAATTAATACATCTCTCCCATAGCTACAGTTCTTAAGAGATTTATTTCCCCGCGGTGAAATAGTCGAAATAAGCAAATCTCGTTCTGTCCTTTGCCACAGTCTAAGAGACGAAAATCGAACTTCAGAGCCCTTTACTGGAGCTAGAGACGGAGATTCTGTCAGTATACTATGACACAGGAACAACGACTGTAATACTCTCTTTAGGCGATAAGGGGTTGACGGGTGGGAGAAATAATACACAGAAAAAGAAAGAGAGAGAGAGGAGAGAGAGAGAGAGAGAGAGAGAGAGAGAGAGAGAGAGAGAGAGTATGTGTGTGCGCGCGTCTGTATGTTGTGTTTTGTGGGGTAGGTTGGGTGAGGGGGGGTTTGGAGTGAGTGTTTACGCTAAGAGTATGAGAAGCGTGTTGAGATAAATGTGTGAATTCTTCCGCTTTCTTCGGCAAGGAAGCAAGTGGAAAGGGGCGGGGGAGGGGGGGGGGGTGGTTGTTGCGCGTTTGTGTTTCTGTGTGTGTGCGACTGTCGTGGAAGATTGGATTTCTTAATATTCCAATCAGCCTCAATCCCACCAACCTCTTTGAACGCCTCCACCTTGCTTCAGACTGCGTTCGATATTAGGTTCAACTGATTTTGCCAACTTTGTATCAATAGTAAGCTTATACAACTGTGTTAGAACGCAAAGACCTTGGTGAGAAGGCGTTCGTGTACAGCTTTATTTAAACATCAGAACCAGTAGTTACGATACATTGCTGTCAACACTGATTTGTTTCGCCTCCTTAATATCATCATATTTTTGTAATCCTCTTCGTCTTCCTCTTAATCATCTTCTTTAGGCTGACTTGGAAAAAAACACCTTCATGTTAAACTTCTTATTAATTTGTCCTTTAACCTCCCTCTTCTTTCTTTCTTTCTTTCTTTCTTTCTTTCTTTCTTTCTTTCTTTCTTCTTCTTTCTTCTTCTTCTTCTTCTACTTCTTCTTCTTCGCCTTCTCCCTCCTTCTTTGTCTTCCTCTTTGCGCTGACTCTTGGAAACTAAATTTCTCATGAACTTCTTAATGTTAGTTTCCTGCTCCTCTTTGTGTCTTTTCTCGGTTTCTCTTCTCCTCCTTCATTCGCATTTGCTCTTTTACGTTTTCTTACTTGTTCGTGGGGAAACCGACTTTGCTCTGAACCTCTGTTCATTGTTATAGTTCCATCGCCGTAGCTCAAGTGGTAGAGCGTTCGCCTGGCACACCGATGACTCAGATTCGAATCCCGTGGTGGGCGATATAAAATGTGGCCATTTTCACTGTCCATTTTAGCATTACGATTGCTCTTGTGGTTCAGTGTTGATTTAGGTCCCTATCCCTTGGTCCCGGGGATGGGTATCCCCGTCTGCGATATCGCCAATGGTGGGTGTAGACTATAAACCTCAAAGTTCGTGCGTTCGTTTATTATTATCCTGAGTCTCCTCCTTTATTTATCTTCTTCGCTCATTTCTCCTTTGTGCGCTTTTTCTTAAGACTGACTTGTGGGGAGGAGAGAGGGAGGGAGGGGGAGTAGGAGGGTGAGGAGAGGGGGAGCTTTTGAAATTCTTAGCTAATTTGTTTTCCTCATCCTACTTCTTTTCTATTCTGCTTCCTCCTCCTTCTTTTTATTGCCTGATTGACTCCTTCTCATACATTCATTCGTTAATTCATTCCTTCTTCTTCTTCTTCCTCCGATAGATTTTCAGCTGAAGTATAATACAGTAAAACATCCGTTTTGAGACCCTGTCTTAAACGACTTCCTTCAACATACGACCGGAAAAAAATTCACCGATGGTTTGTAGCCTACTATATAAACGACCTCTCTTAAACGACTACCTCTAAAACGCGACTTGCGACCTTCAAATAATTAAATGTTACGACCTAACATCTGAAAAATTCAGATTCCAAGGCAATACTATATTTGTGCGGTTGAAGAAAACAGTTTCGTTTACAACTTTTAACAGCAGACGATGCATTAAAACAGCTTGAAATACTCTAAGGAGCTGACCAGATTTGCCCTGAGCAGGGGCCTGTCAGATCTTGCCGACACCATGTCTGGTGTTCAAAGTGACATACTAAGCAAACGTGCACGGGTAGGGGAGAGGGGAGGGAGGGATCATGCAAACAAACAGAAATAACCGCTTTCTGTAAAAAAAACAAACAACTATTCAATGATTGAATAAAAATAATTACAACAATATTAGTGGGGTTATCTTATAAAAAGTTATAACTCCAAACATGCACTCAGCACTTACATACACTTTTAAACAACTATCATACCAACATTGATTTTTTAATTTTGTAAATAATGAGGAACAGGAAGATATTGACTGTATTGGTTGTGAGACAGAGTTTAATCTATATTTCTGAAAGATGGTAGATGTTCCCTTGTATGTGTTCTTTTTGTACATTTATTTATTTTACTTAATTAATTTTCTAAATGTCTTTTTCGAAAATGTCCTACCTTTTTTTTAAGACCCTTCCAATTTAAGACCTCGTTTTAATGTCAATTCAAAGGTCGTAAAACGGAGGTTTTACTGTACTAGTACAACAAATGTTCGTTTTGATTTGTTACTATCATTAACTTTCCCTCTCTCCAACCTTTCACCTCCGTCCTCTTTTTCCCCTTCTTCTTCTCCTAGACTTCCTTGCTCTCTTCCTCCTTCTTATAGTAGTGGCCAGCGCTTTGAGAAGCTTTCTGAGCTTATAAGTGCGCTATATAAGAGTAATCTCTTTCTTTCTTTCTTTCTTTCTTTTCAGCTGGCTAAACTGAAAAAAACAACAAAACAACCCTTTTCTTTGAACTTCGAACAAAAAAAGAGCTTGGTCACGTTCGACATTTGAAGGGACGCGTCTTAGGCAGATGGGGGAAAGGCTGAACTGGAAGTGAGGAGATTTAAAAGACCCGCAGGTGTGCAATGTTTTGTCCGTGAGAGGTAAACAAATGAAGAACGGTGGGTGGCTGTTTGTCTCGGGTGTTTGTAAGAAAACCTGGCCTGACGCTGGGTTTGTGTGACTTTTTTTTGGGGGGGGTGTGTTTTGCTAAGGAAACCTGGGCCTGAGGTTCTGGGGCCTTGTGGAACTGTTTGTGTTTTTAAGACAGCTTGGGCTGGTTGGTTAGTCTTTTGTGGGATCGGAACCTATGCAAAGCCTAGAATGACGCATATGAAAAGAGAGGTTTGTAATAATGCGATGAGTACAGATCAATGACAGTAAGAAATAAACTATGACGCACATGAGAGAGAGAGAGAGAGAGAGAGAGAGAGAGAGAGAGAGAGAGAGAGAGAGAGAGAAAGAGAGAGAGAGAAAGAGAGAGAGGGAGAGTTGGGAGGGCGTGCGGGGGAGAGATGTTTAACATTGCGATATGGAATGAAATTGAAAATGTATATAGTCTTAGAGTTACAGGTTTTGTTCGAAGAGGTTACACAATAAAAATGGAGGAAATTGCCTAAATATGGATATTGCGAACTACATACACACTTCTTAGTGAGGTACCCAAAACAACAGGCAATGACATAATAATAAAATATGGATTTTTCACATTTACAACTTTCAGTTCAGGATTTAGCCTTTGGCCGCCATCAAGATCGACTGCGTGTAGGCCGGTATTTGGTGGAAGTTTTTATCTGTGGAAGATCATCAGATACAGGATTAAAGATATCTAAAATGGGTAAATGTGAAGTAAAAGGATCAACGACAGGGAACCAAATGGTGATTACTGCTCTTAAATATAATACTGGATAATCACAAATATTCTCTCCACAGCCCTCGACTTGAAAACACTCAAGAACGTGCTCACATAAATCTTCCGCGCAGATAGAGCGCTTTTATTTACAAAAGTTTGCCATTCAAATGTGAGCAAACTGTGCAGCTCAAGAATAATTTAATTTACACGAGATGTTAAAAAGGACCATCTTCATTGTCATTGTGTATCAAAGGAAACATTGAGTTCAATTAATTTTCAATCGAAATGCTAAAAAAAAAAAGATTTTTTACTGATGACGGTGGCTCTTACGTGTGCTACAAGCACTTAATCTTGTTTTAAGGTGTAATTTGAGATTTAGTTATTTATTGTCCTACTTTTAAAAGTAGTATGTGCGTGGGTAATAAATAACTTTTTTTTTCAAGCACCGCATCATTCTGTTATACATTTTGACAGTTCCTATTTTATCAATCTTATTAAGGTTTTAGTGCATCGTTTTAATGTGAATATTCTTACTCCCTTGTCATAAAAAAACAACAAAAAAAAACACGAGTTATCGGGCTGTTTATGCTTTTGTGTGTGTTGTCATTAGAATAAATTCTGTAGTCTGTATTATATTCTACAACAACGCCATAACCACATCATCATCATCATCATCATCATCATCATCATCATCATCATCATCATCATCATCATCATCATCATCATCACCATCATCATCGTCATCATCATCATCATCATCATCATCATCATCATCATCATCATCATCATCATCATCGTCCTCATCCAAGAAATAGTACTAAAGTGAGATTCGACACAGAATATGAGATAAGAGACAAACAAAAAATCATGGTAATTTGAGAGCATCTATAATTCCACATAGGCCACCATCACCACTATAATCATCATCATCGTCGTCATCACATTGATAGTGCAGTCATGAGAAGCAGGATACCGAATAGAAGACAGGAGACAAATAAAAAGGGTGGTAATTTGAGAACATCTGTATGCATTTCACAGGGAGAAAGGGTTCAGGGATGTCGCTCTCTCTACTTTGATTAGACAGCGCGTAATGACGTATGACGTGAGAAGGTCGGCTCTTTATTCTCCCATCCCATAGTCTGCCAGACAGGGAGGGATACGGCCACCATCAGGGATGGAGAAGACTAGATCAGAGATCAGTACGCTGCCAATGAGCATTCCTGAGTTGTAGGTACTATGGGAGGGAGTCTTGCCCAAGAACTGCAGTAGTACTGTAGATTGGATTTTATCAAAACATGTGCGGCGTTATCGTGAGGGATCACCTTGGTGAGTGGACCAGAAAGGAAACCTTCAAAAAGGGAAGGAGTAGGGGGATGGGAAGTAGTATACAACTATTGTCCTTCATTGCTTCACATCAGGCCGGTTTCTGTCACAAGTTCCGTTTTGCAATATATATAGCTACAGTAGATTAATACATGTATGGGATTCATCCTAGGACTTGTCGCTTAGAACACATTTTGAACTTGAACCTTTTAAACTGTTCTTCTCTTAGACAAAAAAAAACTGGTCGACTGTTCATTGTCTATTTTAACTGTTAATGCACCGTGCATGGATCCTATTTCTGCACGCACATGCTTCTTTAGACTCTAGAGTTTAGACTCCTATAGACTTCCTTTACACGTTTTCTAATGCTATCAGAATTTAGTCACTTTACTTTCCAAAAAATCTAAACTGTCGAGGCAGCGCAAAATGATCATCATTAGCCATGGCACGATAGTATATAATACCGTGAAACAACCGGCAGCAGAAGAGGGCATGATGATATTTAAAAAAAAAATTATTATTGAGGATTTTAATAGCGCACTTATCTCGCCGTACTTGACAAGACTCTAGGCGCTGGCCGATACAGGATCTAACTCAAACCGCCCGAGACGCCCACCCGCAGCCTTTGGGCGCATGGTCTGACACCCGGACAACTGAGCACTATCCTGGCCAGCCAGTGATGGGGGAGAAGGACCAAGTGCATGCTGGGTGTGTTCTTGTTACCGGCACTCACCCGTCTAGGTCATGAGCGTCGGGATCTTTAAAGTTCGTTATGATGGAATGTATGCGACACACAGACCAGACCTCGAATTATGCTCTCATCCGAAGCTAAAAAAGTCACGACAAAACAGCTGTGTTCTGAAGCCACACATTTTCGATTTATTTCAAATCCGGTTCCACGTAAAACTATGTATGTACTGACAAAAGATTTAATTTACTTAAAAATAGATTACGTTCCAGATATGTTCAGGTCACTGACAATGCTAACAAACATATAATCTACAATTTTTTAGGTTGCGCACTACAGCAGCCGGAGACGAAACAAAACCATGGTTGGCGTGAACTGTGCTAGGTTCTTTTTAACTCAGAGGTCTGCCAAAATCCAGCTGTCATGTTTTTAGGCATACCAGTCTCTGTGGGTTTATCATATTCATGTGATTACCCATGAAAAACCCGTCTGTGTGCCTGTTCCCGTCGCCCATGCTCCTGACCCTTTCGCCCTCACTGCGTCCTTAATCCTATTACATTTGCTGCCTGTCTGGCTACGTCCATCTCTTCTTATGTTCAATCTTCTTTCTTTCTTTCTTTCTTTTCTTCAGTTTTTCATTTCTTCTTCTTCTTCTTCTTCTTCTTCTTCTTCTTCTTCTTCTTCTTCTTCTTCTTCTTTTTCTTCTTCTTCTTCTTCTTCTTCTTCTTCTTCTTCTTCTTCTTCTTCTTCTTCGTACTTTTGCCCACAGCCGTAGCTCAAGTGGTAGATCGTTTGCCTGGCACACCGATGACCCAGGTTCGAATCCCGTGGTGGGCGATATACAATATGGCCATTTTCACTGTCCTTTTTAGCAGTATGATTGCTCTTGTGGTTCAGTGTTGATTTAGGTCCCTACCTATCTTTCCCTGGGATGGTTATCCCCGTATGCCATATCGCCAATGGTGGGTTCAGACGTTAAACCTCAATGTTCATGCGTGATCATTGGACGAAACCCGCCCGCCTTCTTACTTCCTGCACGTGTTTATCATTATCTGGTTGTCTGTAAATCATGCTAGCAGTTTTTACTGTGTGTCCCTTTTCTTTCCCATATATAACTTCTGTTTAATTCCTCTTGCTGCTCACATACTTTCCTTTTACGCCTGAATGAATGAGTAAATGAAAACGTCCACACCCGATGACGTGCTCACGAGGCCTCTTGTTTTTCTTTTACGTTCTCAAGCTCTTTTATGGTTCGTATATTTCTTGGCGACGTCCATGTCGACAATTATGATGATGATGACGACGACGACGACGACGCCGAAGAAGAAGAAGAAGAAGAAGAAGAAGAAGAAGAAGAAGAAGAAGAAGATGATGATGATGATGATGATGATGATGATGATGATGATGATGATGATGATGATGATGATGATGGAGCTTAAGATAAAGACGATGATGAGACTGATGTCCACAAGGAAATAAATGACGAAGATAAAGATGGTAACCATGGTGCCCAAGATTAACTCCAGCAGTTCGTAAACTAAAAGTTATGATGATGATAATGACGATAATAAAAATAATGATGATGATGACGATGACGACGACGACGACGATGATGATGATGATGATGATGATGATGATGATGATGATGATGATGATGATGCACCGCTAGCGATGAAAGATTCCATCTTCCATTATGCACTATATTATATTTCTATTCCAAAAATCCAGGAAAATTACGGCCAAATATCTTTGAACTATTTACTGTAATCGAAAAATGCATCTTCTTTATTATTAACTTTTTCATCAATCCATTCCAAGTGATCACATCAATAAGGTACTATTTGAGATGTGGTCTCAAATTATTTTATAAAGAGATTGCAGAACACATACACACACTCAGAGAGAGAGAGAGAGAGAGAGAGAGAGAGAGAGAGAGAGAGAGAGGGAGAGAGAGAGAGAGAGAGAGAGAGAGAGAGAGAGAGAGAGAGAGAGAGAGAGAGAGAGAGATGTTTAACATTGCGATATGAAATGAAATTGAAAGTGTATACAGTCTGAGAGTTTATAAGTTTGTTCGAAGAGTTTACACATTAAAAATGAAGAAAATTGCCTAATTATTAATACTGCGAACTACATGTACATATTGTTCAGAAGAATATAAACCCAACAACAACGATCATTCAAGCTGAATTACCATCATTTGATTCAACATTCGTATGTCTCTGATTTGTAAACTGATGTAAAATGACGATGTTGATGGTGGAGATGGTGGTGATGATGATGGTGATGATGATGATGATGATGATGGTGATGATGATGGAGGTATAGGTGGTGGTGGTGATGATGATGATGATGATGATGATGATGATGATGATGATGATGATGATGATGATGATAATTATGATGATGATGATGATGACGCAAACTATAATGAAATAGACCAAGATGAAGAGTAAAAGGACGACGCGAATACAAAGAGAACAAGAGGATGGACTAGACTAAGATGTGGACAACAACATAAGAATGCAAAATAAAATGTTTTGAGATGCTGGATGGATAACAAGACGAGCATGGAAGAGAGTAAGACGAGAATGGAAGAGAACATGACGAGAATGGAAAAGAATAAACGAGAATGGAAGAGAATGAGACGAGAATGGAGACAACAAGACGAGAATGGAAAAGAACAAGACGAGAATGGAAGAGAATGAAAAAAAAACAAGACGAGAATGGAAAAGAATGAGACGAGAATGGAAGAGAATGAGACGAGAATGGAGGAGAGTAAGAGGAGAATGACACGAGAATGGAGGAGAACATGACGAGAATGGAAAAGAATACACAAGAATGGAAGAGAATGAGAGGAGATTAGAGAGAACAAGACGAGAGTGGAAAAGAACAAGACGAGGATGGAAGAGAATGAGACGAGAATGGAAGTGAATGAGACGAGAGTGAAAAAATACAAGACGAGAATGGAAAAGAATGAGACGAAAATGGAAGAGAATGAGACGAGAATGGAGAAGAACAAGACGAAAATAAAGAAGAATAAACGAGAATGGAAGATAATGAGACGAGGATGGAGACAACAAGACGAGAATGGAAAAGAACAAGATGAGAATGGAAGAGAATGAGATAAGAATGGAGAGAAAAAGACGAGAATTTTTAAAAAGTAAAAGACGAGAATGGAAGAGAATGAAACGAGAATGGAAGAGAATGAGACGAGAATGGAAGGGTACAAGACGAGAATGGAGGACAAGAATATGAGAATGCAAGAGAACAAGATTGAGATGAAAGACATGTAAATTGTCGTTCGTCCGCGTTATACGTAACCCCTGGCGGGACCGGAGAGCTGTGGCAATCATCAGCAACACGAAGTAGAGCAGAGGAAGGGGTAACGAACTGTAGATTACGAGACACAAATCAATGAGTACCAATATCCTGAACAGGGTACGGCTTCGGGAATGGGGGGAGGGAGGGGGGGGGGGGCTGCGAAGGTGTCTTGCATCCACTCGTAATGGTGTAAGGCACACTGCGTAGCTGAAAATCGCCGAGGCTTACGTTTCCCCCTCACTAATAACATAGAGATGTTGGGCGAGTCTCAGCTACGATGTGTAGTTGTGTGTCGTTGGGCCCGCGGAGTCATGGCAAAAGGCGTAATAGTAGTAACTATTTATTTTTTTATTTTATTTTATTTACCTTATTGTCCCTTTTCCATAAGGAAATTACTATAGTTTGCTGCTACTACTAAAACACTTTCTAGGTGAGGAGTACCTCGCTTCCAACTCTAAGAGTTACCGTGTTGGTTTTTTTTTTGCTACCAGTCGTAATTATAGTGTTGCTACAGGACTACCCATATTATATATCTAAGTCTCCATAAATCGGAACAGCAAGTTCTCACGAATCATAATTTCCATATTTTTATTTATTTATTTATTTATTTTATTTCATTTGGAGGAGGGTGGGGTGGGGAAGAATTCGTTTGTAGTAAAAATCCAAAGACATTGAAGTTTTTTTCACAAAATGGCGTCTTCAACAGTAGCAGAGCGTGTTAAAGTACTGACCTCTGTAAGCAAAACACAGTCTTCCAAGTCCAACGTATCTTTTAAAACAACTCGATGTGCTACAACTAAAGGAACGATCCAAGTACCTCTCTATCAATAAGAAACTGGATTGATCTATGATGGCCACCGGTATAAGATTTCAAGAATGATACGAATACACTAGTACGTCGAACACATGATCAAATTCTTATTATTTTGGCTGGACAAGTCCTGAGAGTCAGTCAAACAATGGGGTACATTTTCAAAGTGCGCATCATCATCATCATCATCATCATCATCATCATCATCATCATCATCATCATCATCATCATCATCAGCAGCAGCAGCAGCAGCAGCAGCAGCAGCAGCAGTCCCGCAACCGGTCGGGTCGTTGGGGAGACATGAGAGATACTGACGCAGAGAGTTTTCGGCCATTTCGGTCTGTCTGCAGCTGTCCTCAGGAAGCGTGGCATGTCCAGCGCCGTCAATGTTTTGACTTCGTCTGCCAAGTTCTTTCTTTGTCGTTCTCTGCGCCTGCCTGTTTTCACTATGCCTTGCAAGATAGGTTGAGGTTGTTTTTGTGTGTGTATGTGTTTGTGTGTGTGTGTGTGTTTCTTGCAAGGGTGTCGTGTCGCCTGACATGGCCAAATCATGCCGGCTTCCTTCTCTTCTCAATGGCAAGGAATGGTTCTTCAGGGCCTGCACGTGACGCGACCAGGCTTTTGACGTGGTCATTCATTTTGCATTCATGCCAGGTGATTTGCAGCGGCCTGCGATAGTGGGCATCAGGAAGTCAGAACAAGGCAAATGGTAGGCATGTAGAGTTCCGTGCTCGTGCGCAGCAGTTGCGTGTTTGAATGACTGAATGAACAAATTAATTAATGATTGAACAGTTCAGATTTTTTTTTTCAAAGACTGCACCATGGTTGACCGTGATACTGCTGAAAGAGAAGTGAGAAAAAAATGAAAGAAGAAGAAGAAGAAGTATCGAGATCAAAGTATTTTTTAAAGAGAAAAGAAGAATAAGAAGAAGAAAGAGGAAAATACAAAAAGAGTAGAAGAGAAAAAGACATCGTGCCTCATATGTTGTTGGATCTTTAATGAATGCACTTCCCCATCTAAATCCTAAATACACCCGCAATAATAACCGCGCAACAAGTAGAAAATTACAAATCCTAATTTGTTTTCTTCAGTAGAATACTTGCATGCAAATTATACTGTAGTCTTCCTAGACCTCGGTCCTCTTTAATATGTGTGTAGTAGATCTTATAATGAATTACCGCCTTCCTTCCTCCCTGTGTAGCCAATCCTAAATGCAGCTTGTACTGCTGAGCAACTAATTACAAAGGAGGCAAGGAAGGGGAGACATAGAAAAGAGGTGGGAGCACAACATTTGAGAATCATCTGCTTGAGGACAGAAAATGATAACGAGGGTTGCTGATCATCTTGTGCCCGACCTTCGAATTACGGATGGTAGAGGATAGGATAGGATAATAGGATAGTAGATTTAACTTAGCTTTAGTAGGTAAAAATGAAGGTGAGAACAGTTAATGAGAAATGTATGAATGAATTGAGGTTTGAACAGAGTACTCACTATTGGCGATATATGGCAGACGGGGATAACCATCCCAGGGAAAGAAGCTGAAAACTGAAAAAATCATAAAAATGGACAGTGAAAATGGCCACATTTATATGGATCGATCGGTGTGCCAGGGCGAAAATTGAGCTGCGGCGTGGGACGAAAAAGTAGTAGACAAAGTTTATGGATATACATATTTAGGTGTTGTTTTCCATAATAATAATAATAATTTTAATATAGCAATTGCAACTCAGTGTAATTCTAACAAAAGAGTCATGTTTTCAATGCTAAAGAAAACGTAAGAAATTAGAACTACCTAATCAATATCAACAATTTTGCTAGTGTACCAAAATAGAGCAAAGAGATCTACGTCGCTGGCAGATTTTAAGCCGAATTCTTGCCCAGGTTTGTTTGTCGTTTTTGGATGTTTATATTCACATTCGGTGATTGCGTCAACGTCTGATGGAAGAGCGACAACTATGAGGTCAATTAGCAGTTCCAACGTACTGCCATTGGTGCCAATAGTACAAAACTAGGTCTTTTTGTGTTAGACGAAGGATTTTGCGAAAAGAAGGGAACGTTCAAAAGCACTGTATCGTAAAATCCATCTCGTTATTGCATTAAAGACTTCGGAAAAAAGAAGTGAAAATATTAAAATAACACGAATACAAGATGTCCGTCTTTCAATAGTATATGATACTAATACAATAGTGACTTAAAGGGAAAGTTCCATCCCTAATGCGCACTTGTATGATGTACCTCTCTCATATGAGGTGAGTAGAGATTCCTGCAAATAAGTTAAGTTAAAGTGAAAACAAAGACAAACACAACAGCAAAACCAACAACACTATTGTGAAGTGCTGGGCACTATGAGACTTCGAGATGAGAATGGTAAATGATCTAGTAGTACGTAAAACTTATACCTTAGAGGAAAACTACAAACATTTAAAGAAAAAGGTCAATCTTTAAAAGCAATCGAGTTTCAAACCCATCTTGTTGTGTAATACTAAGGAGTTCAACAAAACAACTCGACAATACGTACAATTCCTGTCTTATTTTAGGAGAAAAAGAGGGCAATGATCAAAAGTTCGAAGTCCGTCGTTTTATATAATACTAAGGACTTTGAACAAGAAAACTTCAGAAGTACAATCAATTCATGTCTTATTATTTGGGCTAAAAATATCAATGCTCAAAGCAAGAGATTTTGAAGTCCGCCTTGCTAAGTACTAAATACTTTGATACACAACTGAACAAACCCCCAATAGTACGTTCTATTCCGGTATAGGAAAAAACATTGAGGTCAACGCTTAAGAGTTTGAAGTCCGTGTTGTTTTAATACTGAACACTTTGATACAAAACTCAATGTTCCAGACTAATACTCTAGTCTCGCTACAAGACTAAGGACACAAGAAGAAAATGTGAGAATTCCTAGTCTTACAAGTTCTCCACATGTCGGTGGTAATCAATGAGACATGCCTGGATCCACCGTGCTCTCAACTGCAAGTGACTTCTGAATGAATCGACTGTCGTTAACTTGATTAGCACAAGGTTCTGGAGGTTCTGCCAGATTGTGGTGGTGGATTGAACCCTATCTTGCCACTAACTTCGATCTTGCACCCCCGCTCCCCTTCCTTACCAGCTCCCTGCCCTCCCTCCAGGCCTCCCCCATTAGTGGTGTTAAGGACGACATGACGCAACTAGGTGTTCGCGCGATCTGAACGCTCATTTCAGATATATAATAGAGAGAGAGAAGATACGATAAGATAACATAAGATAACATAAGATAACATAACATAACATAACATAACATAACAATTTTGTTTTGCAAGGGTAAAAGAGTAAGCGCTTGATGCGCTTTTTTACATCTTACCCTTGGGGCTTGTAACAAGAACTAATAAATACAATAAATGAATGTTATAACAATAACACCATAAAACAATAACAAATAAACAATATCATCATTGAATAAGTTGTTCGTTTTTTAAATAAAGAAATGAAATCAAATTATTGTTGCTCATTTTAACAACAAATAATGTTTATTTAATTTTTTATGTGTTTCAAGGGACGTATTCTAAATGATGTAATGTTATATTCTGGAGTGCGAAGATCGTCAGGAAAGTTATTCCACAGAGTTGAACCAGACTAAGCTAGACTAGTTTTGAAAAGATCAATTCTTGGAAGTGGAACATTTCATTTTGTGGACGATCTGTTGTTTTTTTTTGGAAAAAAGAGAACAAAGATAGGAAGGTGCATTGCCAGAAAGGATCTTGCGCATGAAAACCCTTTATTAAATTTTAGTCTGTCGGAAAGAGGTAGAATACTAATCCGTTTATAATCATCTGGAGATATTTTTTGTTTAAGAATAATTTGTTTAATTGCACGTTTGTGAATTCTAAGTAAAGGCATCATTGCATTGCCACTAGCAGAATCCCAAATAGTAGAAAAATAATCAATAAATGGTTGAACATGACCAGAATAAAAAAAGTTTACGAGAATGTAAATTTAGTAAATGTTTTATTCTTCGTAACTGAAAAGTCCTTTTAGAAATGGTTTTACTTTCCTAACATTTAAAATATGATTGAGCAAGGGCAAATTATTGTCTAAAGTTATACAAAGAAGTTGATGAAATTGTACTTCATCAATTATTTTATTAAGAGAGATAGAGAGAGAGAGAGAGAGAGAGAGAGAGAGAGAGAGAGAGAGAGAGAGAGAGAGAGAGAGAGAGATGATGTCTTTTCTGTTTTTGCCTCCCTAGTGAGTGTCTTATACCGAATTGTTTCCCTTGGCTGTGATATTTTAGTAACGTGTTCTTGTTTAATACTTTGTTGTGCAATAGGTAATGCATTTTTGATATTGTATTTTAATACATTTATTATTATTAAAGTTTGTTTTTTATGCTTTTATTATGGCATACTTAAGTGATAGAGGTGTATGAGGTATGTGTGGGTAAGAAAAATAAATCAATCTCTAAAATAATATTTTTGGATGTAAATGTAAGTGTAGGTTTTTAAGAATTGTTTATTTTGGCTTTCATCTATTCAAATTCGACACAAATGGATGCAAATAATTGCTTTGATGGTTACAAAGATATTCAGTTTCAATTCAATTCAATATATTATTATATTAGAGAGAGTTTATTGCTGAAAAGTGGAATGAAAAGTTGTCGATGTAGTTGAGAGGCAGAAAC
>CM072511.1:83391198-83396198 GCA_036898135.1 Oncomelania hupensis | reverse complement strand
AGACGTTATTTCTTGTAACGTGTGTGATTATTTCTATATATCTAAAGTATCGCAACACTGAAATGTTCTCGTTAATGGAAAAATATATCCCCTACTGACCTTTCACTAATTAAGTAAAGTCGATTCAGTCTAAAATTGCCTATTATCAGGTTAATTAAATGTGAAATCCATTGCAAAAATCTCAATCTGTCTCTAATTAAACATAACAAAAATCGTATTTAACAAAAATCAACAATGTTAATGAATACGATTTTTGCTTAGTGTAATTATTAGTTTTAAAATGCGTGAAATTCTCCCAAAACACCGTCTAGTTGTTAAAATGCCTTAATTTAATATTGATCAACCCCTTTTATTGTTAAAATAAGGTATTGTTGAATGGTCTAATTATCCTCTTAATTAATTTAAAAAAAATACAATATCGTTGGAAGAATCGGATTGTGTTAAATCTATTTGTATTAAGCTTTTGTTAGAATTAAGGACGCACTGTGATGTAGCGTTACCTTTGGAAACCTTAAAGTGAATGGCTTTCACCGTATGTTTTTCCCCTACAACTCAAGAAGCCAACTTATTTCTTCTACATTGCAAGAACACAGTTAATTTTAATCCCGTTTGGCCTCCTAGAGCTACACACACCTTAAAATATTGCATTTCAAATATATTTTTGTTACTGAGTGTAAAAATCAACATGCTATCACCTCGAACTTTTTTTTTCTTCTAGTGTAATGTAATCAAAGGTTGCTTCAACCTGAAAGTTAAGATATTTTAGTTTCTTCCTTGTTCGGAACAGTTTTCAAAATGAACAAAATCTTGTGATTGTGTTGTCAAATCATGAATCCACATTTCTCACACTTTTATGAGTAAAACAAACCTCCTTTGTAATAATAGATTTAAAAAATCATCATCATCATCATCATCATCATCATCATCATCATCATCATCATCATCATCATCATCATCATCGTCATCATCATCATCATCATCATCACCATCAGCGTCATCATCATCATCAATAACAACAACGACAACAAAATAACACATAACCAATATTACAGAATTTTTAATTTAACAGACGGAAATAAATTGTCCAATCTACCCTATCTTATCTTATCCCGTAACTCGAAAGTCGTTGGGAAACCACAGATGATCGTTTAACCAGCGCATTCCATCTTTCTCTGTCCTCAGCAACCCTCATGGCTTCGATCAGGGTCAAGCTAGTCCATTCTCGAATTTTGTCCACCCCCTCCCCTCTCCCCTCCTCTTTTCTGTCTACCTCTTCTCCTGCCTCCCCCCTCGTTTTCTGTCTCCCTCTTCTCCTGCCTCCTTGCACCGTGCTTTGCAGGATGGTCTTTGCAAGGCCTGACGCGTTGTTGACGTGGCCATACCATCGGAGTTTCGGTTTCTTCACCACTGTCATCATGTCATTGTGATGTCCCATGGCTTGTGTGATGGTCTTTCGGACTTCGTCGCTGGTGATGTGCTGGATATAGGAAATGCCCAGAAGTCTTCTGTAGCACATCTTCTCCACGCTTTCTATTATTCGTTGTAGATATTTGAGGGTCCATGTTTCGCAAGCGTATAGGAAGATGGAGATGACAAAGAAGCGCAGCAGCCTTACAATACAATACAAGGTTATTGCTTTAGGTCCAGCGGACTCTTCCGAGCCAAATCAGGACCAGTGCACGCAGCAGCCTTACCTTGGAGTGTAGACTGATGGTCCTATCTTTCCATATTGGCTTCAACTTTGTCAGGGCAGCAGTTGTTTGTGCGATCCTGAAGAGGACTTCCTGTCTGGACCCATTGTCTGATACAATGGCTCCTAAATACTTGAAGCTATGCACTGTGTTGAGGGCTTGACCTTGGACTTTGACCTCCATGTTGATGCCATTGGTATTGGTGGTCATCACTTTATTTTTTTCTGCACTTATTTCCATTCCAAAGGCTCTGGAGGTAATGTCAAGCCTCTGTACCAGCTGTTCAAGTTCTTGTTCCTCTCCAGCCATTCCATCAATGTCATCCGCAAAAAGGAGTTTGGAGATTGCTCTATCTCCTATGCTGACTGAGCCTTTGTGATCTTCAAGGGCATCTGACATGAGGCGCGCTAAGAAGGTGTTGAAGAGAGTTGGAGAGAGTAGGCATCCTTGATTGTTGTTCTGAACCAATTCCCCATTGCGCTGTTGTAGAGGACTGCACTGGTAGCCTTGTCAGACAGGCTTTTGATGACTTTAATAAATTTAGGGCTGGTGTTGTACACTCTCATGGTTGCCCACAGAGCTGCGTGCCTGACTCGGTCAAACACTTTCTTGAAGTCTACACATATATGATATAGATGTTGTTGGTGTTGTAGGTATTTCGCGCAGATTATTCGAAGTTGAAAATCTGTTCAGTGGTACTTCGCCCTGCCCTGAATTCTGCTTGTTCTTCAGCTATGATTTGTTTAGCTTATGGTTTCAACCTGTTGAGTATTAATTATTTTCAGGAGGTCCTTCCTTGGATGGCTGATAGGCTTATGGTGCGGTAATTTTCACACTCCTGAAGATTACCCTTTTTGGAAGAGTGATGACTAGCCACTGGGTCTACGGTCCCAACTCTGCGAGATCTTGTTACAGATAATGGTGAGGGCGTCAATGATCGCTTCTCCTCCTGCATTAAGCAATTCTGCGGGTATGTTGTCCCATCCCGCTGACTTCCCCTTCTTCAGCGATTGCACTGCTGCCTCAACTTCTTCTGGAAGAATTGGGAGGATTTCTTCTTCTCTGTTCTGGGGACATTCTAGAACTGATGGGTCTCCGATTGGTGCGTCAGAGCAATACTCTGTCCATCTATCCGATACTTCTTGTTATATATGCCAGACTTGTTTTTGATCGTGGAGATTTTGGGGTGTTTAACACTTGTCAGCCGCTTCACAGTGCGGTAAGCGTTCGTGCTGATGTTCGTGTTCAGACTACACTCTATTACCTGGCATTCATCTTCTATCCAGTTCTCCTTTGCTGTGCGCATACCTTTTCGGATGTCATTGTTGATTTTTCGGTAAGCATCAGTTCCCTGTTATGTGTTCTTTGTCTTTTTCATCTCACTCTCTTTGTCATACCGGTCCAAAAGTTCAGGTGTGATCCACGGTTTATTTTTTTGGGCGATGCTTGCCAAGGATCTCAGTGGAGGCATCTGTCATAGCTGAGTTGAAGGTGGTGGTAATGGTGTTAACATCTACTTCACCAGCTACCATAATGAGCAGTGATGCAAATTTCCCTCCAGTTGTGGCTTGGAATATTTCTGCCATCTCCGCGTCTTGAAGCTTGTTTAGGTCGAACTTCAGTCTGGTGCACTTTGCTGTGTTTACTCTCTTAAAATAGAGCCGGAAAGACATCATCGCGAGATCGTGGTCACTTCCGATGTCTGCTCCTGAAAAAAGTGCGTGTTCTCCCAACGTGTTTTGCCAAAGTTGACTCTTGATCTAAAGCGTTTCTTGACCGTGATGTAGTCAATCTGTTTGATTCTACCCGTTGGGACTGCGCCATGCCCATCGTCTGGATGTTTTGTGTAGACCAATCGTGTTTGCCAGTATAAGATTATTGTATCTGGCAAACTCAAAGAGTTTCAAACCTCTGCCATTTGCCTCGTTGTTGCAGTGTTAGTGGGGTCCACATGTGTCTTCCCAGTTGTGGAGCGCATCTTGGCCAACCTTTTCTTTCCACTCGCCTGGCACTATGACTGTGTCCTTCTTCGGCACTTAGTCAAGTACAGCCTGCAGATTTTTATAGAAATCCTCGAATTTGCTGTCGTCAAAGTCTGATGTTGGGGCATAGGCTTGGATGATGGTGATGTTGAAAGGGGCTGCTCCAATCTGCATGTCTGGTCCTGATTTGGCTCGGAAGAGTCCGCTGGACCTAAAGCAACAACCATGTAATGTAATCTGCATGTGGGCTATTATTATCATATGGAGACGCATTCTTCTTTTTCTTCTTCTTTTTCTTTTTCTTTTTCTTCCAACAATATCCAATATCCGTTCGCTGAACAATTCTGGAAAAAAATATACAATTATTTGCATTTGCATTAATTTTGCACCAAGGTGATTGTATTATTCCCTTTTCCAATTGTATTCATCTTACATGTACTTGTCCTGTCTCATGCAGACATGATGGCAAAATGGCATTGCGTAAAAACTTCGCTTTGTGCTTAACGTGCATCCGATTCAAAATATAAAAGAACGCCGATTCAAAATATAACAGAAGGCCCTTTCAGAGCGCTATTTTTCTGCTTACAGAATAGATTACATGTAAAAGTCATTTTTACAATATCCAGATCCTTCGGTTCCACTAAAAGGGCGATTTCAATGCAAATACTGATCGCCAGATAATAGTGCAAAAGTAATCTGACAACACGTGAACATGATGCAGTCAATGGCGGAGTCTACATCATCATTGGATGGTTCTTAATAATAATAATAATAATAATAATAATAATAATAATAATAATAATAATAATAACAACAACAACAACAACAATAATAATAATAATAATAATAATAATAATAATAATAATAATAATAATAATAATAATAATAATAATAACAGGCAAATTATACAGCGCTTTCCAAAATCACAAAGCGCTTTACACAAACAAATGTAAACACAACATGCGTGCCTTAGTCAATAACACGCAACCACACACGCATCCCTCCACCCAAAAAACACTCACTCAGGGCGCCAAAGAAAAGGCCTCTCTAAAAAGATGCCTCTACAAGTTGATTTTAAAGGACGCCAGTGAATGACCGTGAAGGACGGACCGAGGTAGCGAGTTCCAGGTCTGAACGGAGAAGAAACTGAAGGCTCGACCACCGTGTCTCACCCTGCCGTATTCTGGTACACGTAACATCCTTTCATCTTTCTTGTTCCTATCCTCCTCCTACTTCTTTCTTTCTTTGTTTCTTTCTTTCTTTCTACCCCTTGGGGTCATGAGCAATCTTGCCACTGTAGATTGTTCTAACCTATAAAGGGAAAAGT
>CM072511.1:83373698-83388698 GCA_036898135.1 Oncomelania hupensis | reverse complement strand
AGAGAGAGAGAGAGAGAGAGAGAGAGAGAGAGAGAGAGAGAGAGAGAGAGAGAGAGGAAGCTGCAAGAAATTGAACTGTACAAGCTGAAATGGAAAGTTCCGTATCTTATCCGTCTGCTCATCCACCCTGCAAATCCCATGGAACTCTACGGGAACGGAACCCCACCTTCTCAAAATAATGATTCCCCTCCCGCTGTTTTGACCTAGATGCTTGCGAGAAAACCTGTGCACAACGCTTGTGGTGATTGAGTTTTAGTCACGTATTGGCTCTGATAATAAATGGTGCGGTGCTTATATAATGCAGGTAAAAACTCAAAGAGCTGCATATGGCCCCTTTTTAGTTTGAATGAGTAAATTAGCAATTTAAATTTTTGTTTACTAATTTTAAAACTTTAATAACACGCATTTGTCCCATACGCAAACTATTGCAGGGTTGGCTGGTGGCTCCGTTGATTTTAAACTGGTTTCCTATGCCGAAGGTCGCGGTTTCGAACATCCGTGGGACGAGCGTAAGTAACATAGGTACGAGACCTTTCAGGACACCGAGGGTTTTCTACAGGTACTCCGGTTGTCTCCCTCCTTTCAATAATTGTATTGGATCCAATCAATCTAAAAATTTCAAAATTAAACTTGATTTGTATTCCGACTTCTGCAATAGCGATCTCGTCAGATCGCTGCCTTTTGAGCTTAATTGAAGAAAAAGCGCGTGATATCTCAATCTATTCTTCTTCTTCTTCTTCTTCTTCTTCTTCTTCTTCTTATTATTATTATTATCCGAGCGGAGTATTTGGACTCTCGTCTCTCGGCCACCACCTTGAGAACACAGCCCAATCCGAGCTGTTATTTTCATTTTATCCCTCATAAGAGGGACCTAAAACATATTTGCCCTGCAAGGCGGTGATGCGTGTTGATAGCCGGAAAACGATGCTTAACGTCCTATTGCATGAGCGTTAAGGACGATCACCACGTCGCCACCCTGACAACAATGACCATCATCATCATATCAAAAATGAGATCCAACGGATCTTCGAACAACGAACGAAAAACGATGCTTAACGTCCTATTGCATGAGCGTTAAGGACAATAAAATTGGGCTAAAAAGCCCTCATCATACATTCTTCGAACAACGAACGAACGAAAAACGATGCTTAACGTCCTATTGCATGAGCGTTAAGGACAATAAAATTGGGCTAAAAAGCCCTCATCATATATATTTACCAGACCATTTGGTCTGGCTCTTAACTAACCGGGTTGCCGGCTACTAGTGCCACGACACTTCACACAAGTCGCTGCCACTGACCTGCATAAAATGCCTGCCGACAATGTAGTCCCGCTCACCACCAAAAGAAGAAGACGAATAGTCAGCCGTGGAGAACAAATATCGTGTCGCCTTGTCCTGCATAATCCAATGGCCACACAAAAGAATTCTGCAAAGGGTACACACTCTCGCCCAAGCTAGAACCAGGTCGCCTCCTTTCCGCTACATTATTATTATTATTATTATTATATTATTATTATATTATTATTATTATTATTTTATTATTATTATTATTATATTTTCGAACTTTGGACCTTTGTCATTTTATTTCATAAAACATTATATTATTATTATTATCATATTATTATTATTATTATTATAAAATTAATAATATTAATAATAATAATAATTATAATAATAATAATAATAATATAATAATAATAAATAATAATATTATTATTATTATTATTATTATTATTATTATTATTATTATTATTATTATTATATTTCGAACTTTGGACCTTTGTCATTTTATTTCATAACACATGGTTTTATTCATCTATACAGCGAAAGGCTATTCGCCCAGTTGTTCTTTTTTTCCCTTTTTTTTAAAGCCAAACACAAGGGGAAAATTGGGGAGTGGGTGATTTGGGTTGGGGCAATACAGGAAACAAGCCTGAATGGCAGCCAAAAAACACATTTCATATCACGTGCAAACTCATATTAGGTCTTATTAGTAAAAACATCAAGCAAACGAGGACAAAAATTACAGTTTGCAACACAGTATTGCAAAATCCCTAGTTTTACTCTGACGAAATATCAATAATGAAATGTTCACTTTCGCAATTCATTATAATTTACTCCAACAATGAAATATATCATTTATTAAAATATATATATTTGTCATAGTATTGTTTTCTTCGCTCAAAGGGCTCGACTCTTGTTTAAAAAAAAAACAAAAAAATAAACTGTAATGGACTGTGGTCAAGGTAGTGCTATACTGTACGACATTTTCAAAATATAGAAAAACATAAAGTATAAGTAAAATCCAGGAATATGTTGAAAAGCCTAACGAGGGAGAACTGGAGTTCATGATGTCATATTGGCAATAATCCTGACGATCCGTAGGATCTCATCTTTGATATGATGATGATGATCATTATTGTCAGGGTGGCGACGTGGTGATCGTCCTTAACGCTGATGCAATAGGACGTTAAGCTTCGTTGTTCCTCCTGAATGTAGAGTTTGTTGGCGACGCTTCCCCTTATTTATTACAGTTTACGATAAATGAAAAGTTGGTCTCGAGATCACCTTCAACTTTATCTTCGATAACAATTGTTTATTTATGTCGTCGTTCTTAAACATCGCTTTTCCAGCTCAAGAGATGCTCAAGGCGCTGGCCGGTACAGGATCTAACTCAAGCCTCTTCAGGAGCCCATTTGCTGTCTAAGGCGCATCGCACGAAGCCCAGACAACTGAGCACAATACTGGGCTATCGTATGGGGGAGAAAGGACTAAGTGCTTGCTTGCTGTATTTGTGTTAGGATATGAGCGTCAGGATCTTTAAAGTCCGTGTGATGGAGTGTGTGCGCGCTGGCACCGTCTTGACCTCGGTTCATACTCTCATCCGAAGAACGTGCTGCTCATGCCTACAAGATCAGATTTTGAAAGTGTATATCAAAACCTATCCGCTACATCTCCCTCACTATCCTGCACACTTTGCGTTATTAAATTATCGATCGGGTTGCCGACTGTGCCAAAATATCTCCAGATTCTGTACAAATACCGTGTCTGACAATAATCTATTACGTTGGTATCAAACATCACTGCCAGTAACATCCAGTCCACCAGACACCACTGATGAAATCAAACTATGGAGACAGTAAAAGAGCGAGGAAGCAGAACTCTTTAGATGTTAGCACGTCTATATAGACATTTAAAAAAGTTATCAGACCTCATTACTAAATGAAGCTAAAAGAGAATACAAGTACGATCAAGTCGGTTGTAATAAGAAAACAATTACGAACACCGATATAAAAATATTCATTAAATATTCTTAATTCAAACAGGATTGCAGAGATTTGAGTGACGACGGTAGTAGTTGCTAATGTCATTCTGTTTGGTGCTTGTAATTATTGAGCTGTCTGTCCTGAAACGTAAAATGTGTATATCACGTGATTCACAGTTGTTGTCATGTCATCGTTAACCCTAAAGCCTTCCAAGAATACGGTTTGGAGCGTCATCTGAGTTCTTTCCAACCAGCCATATTTTCGAAAACGCTCCAACCCAATCAGCTTCCAAGTAGCACTCTCAAACCAGTGCAGCGTATTTCTAAATCATGTTGTCTGTGCTCAAATGTATAGAACAAGTGTCAGTTTATATCGATCCACTCTCGAACTTAAATCATGTCGTTTGTAGGCAACTTTATATAGAATAATGTAAAAAATACAGATCCACTGTTCAACTATCAGACAATGAAACCTAAGGGAGCAAAGCAATAATCCCGAGAACTCAGTTTTATTTGTTTCTGATAATAAAGAACCAAGTACATGTAGCAATATTATTACTAAGCGTTGTCAGAAAGTTTGATGTACTCATAACAGCAGACAAAGGACTACATTCTATTCTATTCTATAAAATTAAGAGCGAAAAGAAGTCGCGAATAATATTGATTTAATTTCGAAAACATATACTAACACTAACTTCCTCTTTCAGGTTTAGTGCGCTATGCAAAACTACGGGATCAGGGTTGTACACCACCTATTTGTATGTAGGTAGTTTCCGTACACAAAGTTCAAACTCTGATTTAGGAGGATCTAAGTCGATAACGATAACGAGATGTGTCACGAGAAACGAGAAATTAGACATTTATCTGTTTCCAACAAGAACATGCAAAGTATTGAAACGCTTCTTCTTCATTTGGACCGCGTACTAAATAATTAAAAATAATCTCTATAAAATAGTTGAGTGCAATAAGTTCAAACTTGCATTGCGGACACCTTCATTTAGGTGGGTTACAATACTTCAGCATTATTTAACTTTAAACAATAATAGTGTACAATACAATACAATACAATACAATACAATACAACTTTATTAACCTTAACTTGAGTAATTACAGTAGCAACAAGCACATTAAAAGTCACACACACACACGTACTCACTTACATACTCACACACACACACACACACATACAAACAACGAACAATCACAGTTGATACGTGAATTTAAGATTAAAAGTATGTAGTGTGTTTAAACTGTTTAATCAAGGAAATTCTTTTTCTTCGGTACTGACATTTCTGCATCATTTGATTTAAAACAACGATAACGCTCTATCAGATATACAGGGGGTCCTCGAGTTACGTCGTTGATCCGTTCGTTGGACGCGTCGTAACCCGATTTGATCGTAAGTCGGAACGTAAGTTGGAACATAAAGAAAAATACCTGTACTGTACGTACAGTGCTATATAATTTACTGTAACTGTTAATGACATAAAAAAGTTTTAATATTATAATGTCCATTTTAACTTCCATGGTGATGGCCTTTATTTTCTTTGATGCACTACCATCAGAAAAAGGGCAAAAAACGATAAAACACGTGAGAGAGATTAGACGGCGTAAACCAAAATGGCGTATGTGTAGTGACAGAGCGTATGAAGCGACGCCAGCGTAGGAAGCGACGCCGTCTTCACGGCCGTATAACCACAACAAAGCGTATTCTTCTGCCGCTCACCTGAAACTAGCTCCCGTTTGTTTAAGTCGCTTACGACGCTAAACCGCGTAAGACGGAACGACGCGTAATATTATTTATTACATTTGTATGGGGAGGAGCGTCGAAACCACGAAACAACGTAAGTCGAGAACGGCGTAACCCGAGGACTTATTGTACATGTAACTGACGTTGTTCGATATTAAACAAACAATAACGAACAACCATGCAAAACTGAACAAATCAACCAAGCAGCAAACGCAAAGGCATCCATCCTTTCTCTGTTCATATTTCGTAGTGCGTTAAGTGTAATAGACGCGATAGTATTTTTCTTCTTTTGCTGCTGATAGTGCTTCTGCGTCACTGGGTTTGAAACAAAGATAACACTATTTTTCGTTTAAGTGTTGGTTACATAAGGGCTAATGCATTAGTATTTTCCCTCTTTTCATCAATACAACTTTTGGCAATCTGGCAAATACAATTTCATACAACAATTTTGCTTGCCTTATACTATTGACACTCCTGTATTACTTTTGTGAGGTGTAAATTGACCGAACTAGTATGTTACTGCGACGTAAAAGTTTTAAAAAAATCCACAGTCTATTAGATTCTAATGAACAGCCATTGCTACGTCTTTGTATAGTTTAGCCAAAGAAAACGCATCCTTTGTGTGTTGTGTGTGTGTGTGTGTGTGTGTGTGTGTGTGTGTGTGTGTGTGTGAGTCGTCATAACTGTTGGTCCATTTCTAAGCAGTTCATCAACAGTCACCACGCAATATTTACTTCTGTCCACTAAGTCTGATTGTGCACAACAGCTATACTGTACCATCGCGGAGTAGTTCCGCAACGGAAGGATGTTCATCTGTAGCTTACCTATATATGTACTGATATACTATCCGAACGCGAATTTGAGATCACTCGCCTGACTGATGCAGATTGGAGTCAGGTCGCTGCCCCTAGAGAATACTCTAGTGTGAATTATGATTGTGGACTCTTGTGCTGACGCGCACTGCAGAACTAGGGTGTCGGCTTGGGTGTTGCGAAATCGGCGATGTCGTCGTGATGAATATAGCTGGGCGGAAAATAAGAAGCTATGACGATAGCTTGTGATGCTTCTTATAACGATAGCTTAAGATGACATGTGGACCATATTTACTAGTTTGGCTTTCTCGATGAAAGAAAAACCTCGTGTACTTAGCAGCACCATAACATTGTCATCAATTGACCCCCTCACTCCCCCCCCTCCCCCCCTCACTTAAATTTGTTTTTGAAATGATGAAGCCGGAAAACTATTTTTTTCATTCCAATACACAATGCAAATCAGTGTTTCATTGAACAGCGCGGAACTGATGGCCGAGAAGACTTACAGTCAAACGTCTATTGTGGATTACTATACGGTGAAGGCATAATCATAATGTGATAAAATGACAGTAAAGTTAAGTAGCCAAAGACTTTGATTTTCATTACTTATAATAGTGATAGTGACACACTGAATACACATGAAATCTATTCTACCTTGTGATGATGAAAAAAATCCACACACAACACAATACAACACACAAACACATACATTACCACCTACCTCCCCCCCCCAAAAAAAAAAAAAAAAAAAAAAAAAGTTCACTTTTGTCCACAACTATTGTGAATATTTCTTCATAAATAATATACGATGAGACGCATTTTCATTGGCGGAATTGTTTTGTCAGAAACTGCGGAGTAGCCCTCAATAGTCTGATAAAATTAACGATTGCAATAACCAAGTAGGACTCCCTCTAGGATATAGAAATATATGCAGAAAGATATTACGCGACCTCTTGCACACTACGTCATCACAAAGACAGCTACAGCAAATAGCAAAGGAGAGCTCCTCTTTGCATAGCCATATGGCCAATGCCTATTCATCCCCTTGCATCGAACTGCAACGAGAAGGTCTTTGCATCATAGTATTTTACTAGTAGACTCAAAAGAATGTCTTTCGATAAAAAGAGCTAAAGAGACTTCCTTTAAAAAAATTGCCCGGCCCGGGAATAAGCGCCATATTTATGCATTCCCACATGGGTCCTATATAGAAATGCACTGAGAAGTTTTCGCTTCGCATGACAGTGCTTTAGTGCTAAACCCCAAGAACGTTTATCGGAAATATTATCTAGTTCGTCCGTAAAAGGCGACGAGGACCATTTGCTAGTCTCAACCAGGGATTGCGAGTGTACGATTCGTCTATGTGAGCCCAGACTGATCATTCGCACCCAAAATGGGTTCTGACATTATGGTCACCCAGAAGTTTGACGATGATGAGATTGTCTATAAGAAATAGAACTGCATACAAAACAACTGCTGCACTATGCAGTACGATAAAGTCGATATAAAACTGCAATAACCACTAACCAGCGAGACATCCCTCAATTATATACACAGACATACATTGGAAACTACACAGAAATGCGATAGGAATCCTCTTAACTAAATGCGGTATATGTCAACATAAAGCTACAAAGAACCAAGGAGATCTTTTTGAGCGGTTGCCCAGGAATTGGCCAAATAATGAATTCATTCACTCTTTCAAGCAAAGAGCAGTATCTGCTTTTGTATGGGATGGTGTTTTACTACCGGTATCATAGAACGTCTTTAGAAATATATAGGAATAAATAAATGCAAAGACATTTTCTGCAAACCTCATACAAAAAAGTGTATACCAAAGAACGAGCATTCAATCGTAGAAACAGCTATACAAACATGTTTCATAAAATGTCATATAAGTTTGCATTCTGCTGACAATTGCTCGTTTCAGGCATTGCTATACTATTTCTCATTGAAGGAAACGATGCTAAAGATCATGAGAATATGGAAGCTGGCTAATTTATCTTCACTAAAAGGACGACATTATTTATTTAATTATGATGCGTCCAATACTCTTCTTCAGTACGCCATAAGACGGCACTGGACCTGTCACGTCACTTCACAACAGCTCTGCCGTGATTTGACAAAACCGAGTAAGTCCACCTAAGGTCGAAAATGAGTTTTTTGCGCCATCAAACTTGCAAGAGAATGACGCATCTTACCTGTAAAAATCAAATCCGAACTATGTTTAGATTTGGAGATATCATAGAGTAAGTCCTTGTTAAAAAAAATTTTAAGTGGGGGAATAAACTGATAAAACCAAGTAAGTCCCCTGCGATTTTGTTTCGGCGATCCTCTGGCTGATGCTCGAGTTGGCATGATGACGTCATTTTCTACAATAATCTGACTAAGAAAAGTAAGTCCTCCCGACCAATGAGAAAGCGCCTTAAGATAAAGTGGACCAGTGAGAATCCATGTTATTGCTGCGGTGCAATATTATTTTCCTGTGAAAATGATGACGAAATTTCGGTCAGCAAAGGACGTGTTCGGCTTTTTGAAAAAGAGTTTTCTTCATGTACTTTCCTGCCCACCATGAAGGATCCTGTAGATCTTCCGCCTACGCGGCAACTTCCACGAGGTGTGGAAATAAACAAACAAACTATCCTTTCCTATCCTATCCTATCCTGTCCCGTAACCCTGAGGTCGTAGGGGCACCACAGATGATCGTTTAACCAGCATACTCCATCTCTCTCTGTCCTCAGAAGCCCTGATGGCTTCGCTCAGTGTCAAACCAGTCCATTCTCGAATGTTATCCTCCCACCTCTTTTTCGGTCTCCCTCTTCTTCTACATCCTTGCACTGTGCCTTGCAGAATAGTCTTTGCAAGGCCTGATGATCTGGTGACGTGGCCATGGAGTTTCCGTTTCTTCACCACTGTGAGCAGGTCATCGTGTTGTCAAATGGCTTGTGTGATGGTCTATCGGACTTCGTCGTTGGTGATGTGTTGGGTATAGGAAATGCCCAGAAGTCTTCTGTAGCACCTCATCTCCATGCTTTGTATTCTTCGTTGTAGATCTGCTGTGAGGGTCCATGCTTCGCAAGCATATAGGAAGATGGAGATGACAAGGGAGCGCAGCAGTCTTACTTTGGAATGTAGAATGATGGTCCTGTCTTTCCAAATGGCTTCAACCTTGTCAGGGCAGCAGTTGTTTGTGCGATCCTGGAGAGGACTTCCTGTCGGGACCCATTGTATGATACAATGGCTCCTAAATATTTGAAGCTATGCACTGTGTTGAGAGATTGGCTTTGGACTTTGATGTCCGTGTTGATGCCATTGGTGTTGTTGGTCATCATTTCGGTCTTCTCTGCACTTATTTCAATTCCACAAGCTTTGGAGGTGGTGTCAAGCATCTGTACCAGCTGTTCAAGTTCTTGTTCCTCTCCAGCCAATCCATCAATGTCATCCGCAAAACAAAGATTGGAAATTGCTCTACCCCCTATGCTGACTGTGCCTTCCGTTCGTGATCTGCAAGAGCACCTGACATGATGCGCTCTAGGAAGATGTTGAAGAGTGTTGGAGAGAGTAGGCATCCTTGACGCACACCGATTGTTGTTCTGAACCAGTTCCCGATGGCGCTGTTGTGGAGGACTGCACTGGTAGCCTTGTCATACAGGTTTTTGATGACTTCAATAATTTTAGGTCTGATGTTGTACGCTTTCATTGTTGCCCATAGAGCTGCATGCCAGACTTGGTCAAACGTTTTCTTGAAGTCTATCTATGAACACATGATATAGATGTTGTTGGTGCTGTAGGTATTTCTCACAGATTATTCTGAGTTTGAAAATCTGTTCAGTGGTACTTCGCCCTGCCCTGAATCCTGCTTGTTCTTGAGCTATGATTTGTTCAGCTTGGGGTTTCAACCTGTTGAGTAATATTTTCAGGAGGACCTTGCTGGGATGGATGATGAGGCTGACGGTGCGGTAATTTTCACACTCCTGAAGTTACCTTTTTTGGGAAGAGTGATGACAAGCGACTGGGCCCATGGTATAGGCCACTCTCCACTCTGCCAGATCTTGTTACAGATAATGGTGAGGGCATCAATCATCGCTTCTCCTCCTGCTTGTAGCAGTTCCGCGGGTATGTTGTCCACTCCCGCCGACTTCCCTTTCTTTAGCGATTGCACTGCTGCCTCAACTTCTTCCCGGAGAATTGGGAGGATTTCTTCTTCAATGTTCTCGAGGGACATGCTAGAACTGATGGGTCTCCATTTGGTGTATGGTTGTAAAGGTCAGAGCAGTACTCTGTCCATCTGTCCAAGACTTCTTGTTCTTCTGTAAGGCATAAGCCAGACTTGCTTTGGATCGTGGAGACTTTGGGCTGTTTGAAACTTGTCAGCCGCTTTACAGTCTGGTAGGCCTTCTTGCTGATGTTCTTGTTCAGACTGTTCTTTATTTCCTGGCATTGATCTTCTATCCAGTTATCCCTTTGCTGTGCGCATGCCTTTTCGGATGTCATTGTTGATTTTTCGGTAGACATCAGCTCCCTGTGAGGTGTTCTTTTTCTTTCTTTTTTTTAAATCTCTCTTCGTTTATCACACAGATCCAAAAGTTCAGGTGTGATCCACGGCTTCTTCTTTGGTCGGTGCTTGCCAAGGATCTCAGTGGCGGCATCTGTCACAGCTGAGTTGAAAGTGGTGGTCATGGTGTTGACATCTACTTCACCAGCCCCCAAAATGAGCAGTGGTGCAAATTTCCCTTCAATTGTGACCTGAAATAGTTCTGCCACCTCCGGGTCTTGCAGTTTGTCCAGGTCGAACTTCAGTCTAGTGCAGTATTTACTCTCTTCAAGTGGAGCCGGAAAGACATCATCAAGAGATCGTGGTCACTTCCGATGTCTGCTCCTGGAAAAGTGCGTGTCCTGCCAATGTTGATGCTTGATCTGAAGCGTTTCTTGACCATGATGTAGTCTATTTGGTTGTGATGCTCCCCCCTGGGACTGTGCCATGTCCATCGTCTTGAGTTTTTGTGGAGACCAAGCGTGTTTGCAAGTTCCAGATTGTTGTATCTGGCAAACTCCAAGAATCTCAGACCCCTGTCATTTGTCTCGTTGTTGCAGTGGGGTCCACATGTGTCTCCCCAGTTGTGGTGCGCATCTTGGCCAACCTTGGCATTCCAGTCGCCTTGCACTATGACTATGTCCTTCTTCGGCACTTGGTCAAGGACCGCCTGTAGATTTTCATAAAAATCCTCCACTTCGCTGTTGTCATAGTCTGATGTTGGGGCATAGGTCTGGATGATGGTGATGTTGAAAGGGGCTGCTCTCAAGCGGATGGTAATGAGTCTACTGGGCGGCAACCCATGACAGTGGCTAGAATGTTCTTGTGGACCAAGAATCCAACGCCGTGTTCGTGCCTGTCATCTCTACCGCTGAAATAGAGCTTGTGGCCTTTGTCTGTCGTTGTTTCCTTTCCAGTGCAGTTCGCTAATGCCTAGAACGTTCCATCGATAGCGGTCCAACTCGTGGGCCAGTTCTTCTAATTTTCCTTCCGCAGTTAGGGTCCTGACATTCCAGGTTCCTATGACGATGTTGTTTCTCGTGCGGATCTTGCTAAATTGTCCATCAGTAGCATACTTAACACCTCCGTCCTGGTGGCCAACGGAAGGCGCGGTCCTTGAGCCGGGCGACGACCTATCCGGTATGGAATTAGTGGATAGTGTCATCATGCATGTAGTGTGTCTTGGGCAAAAAAGGACCTGGCGGTGCCCAATCCTCTCCAGGCTGTTGGGCACAGCCGAAATCCACGAATACAGTGTGGCTCGCCTTGGCCCCGAGCACGTGATCGTTGAACCTGTAGCAACGTGAGGTTCCTCGCCCTGGCCGGTGACTTCTGTGTAGAAGACTTTCGCCCAGTGATGCCGTGCTAACATTACCCCTGTTAGTCGCCTCTTACGACACGCCGGGAAACATTGGGCCTATTCTATTCAGTGCCCGAACCCACAAACAAACAGCAACAAATATATTACAGACACACAACAAGGGCAACAAAATACAAGACATACACGTGGTGTAAAGGCAGGAAGATCGCTACAATAGGAAACTGAAAGGAAAATAGTTTTGTATTTTTAAAATTAAATTGGTTGCATCTAATATTATTTTGAAGGGAGAGCAAAAAACAGTGAAGAATGGCTAAAAACAATAAACAGGCACACATATACACTCACTGTAACTGCCGCACCCACATCTTACAAAACCCAACTTATGTGACTCATCTCGTCAGACTTTTTAACAAAGAAACGAAACGGCCTATGGGACTTAATTGGTTTGGTGAATTTTGAAAACAAGGATTTACTTAATAATAAACTGACAAAACCAAGAGGATTTGACTTACTTGGTTTTGTGAATTTTTTTAACAAGGATTTAATTCAATAATAAACTGACAAAACCAAGCGGGTGACTTGCTTGGTTTTGTCATGTTCTCAACAAAGATCTATCTCAAGAATAATCTGACAAAACAAAGCAAGTCCACAAATAGTCTTAAAACATCAAATCTATCAAACATTTCTTTAACATTCAAGGTATGCACTCTTAAATCGAGGAATTGCATTATAATATGCCCTTAAACTTCCAGAAACGATCGCGTAATATAGCGCAACACAAAACGTCGATTTTCTCGAAAGTAGGTTTTGTGGACTTGCTCGGTTTTGTCAGTTCACGGCAGAGCTGCAGACAGACCGAAGAAGCCAAAACTTTGCGTCATCATCCATCGTGTCTTCCAGACGGCCTGGCAGACTGAGGAATTGATTGTGATGATGATGATGATGATGATGAAGAAGAAGAAGATGATGATGATGATGATTATGATGGTGATGATGATGACGACGACGACGACGATGATGATGTGTGAAATGTGTTTATATACCTACTGTAAAGGTAATTATTCATGATATTGAAAACAACAACAACAACAACAAAACCCCACTCTCTAATCTTTCAAATCACGCAAAACATCGTCTCCTACATGAAACAAACGGTTCCATCTTCTAGAATTGTACAAGAATCATCGGTCGCCAACCCTGTAATACAAAGTATGAATCACAATTCGTGCCAGCAAAGTATATTCAGTTGATTTTTTCCCCCTAATCCAGCGGCATACAAAATGTCAGTGCAAGGAAGTTAGCCATGAAATATAATAACGCTGTTATTTGGAAGAAACTAGGGTTTTTTTCCTTCTCCAAAAGATGGCAAAAGTTGATATAATTTCGAACTTGTTTTTTATGTTTTTGAAAAGCCTAAGGATCACGATAAAAAAACAGTTGTTGTAATGACGTCTTCTTCGTCCAGAACCTGATAATCTCACTTTTGAGAATGTACTGGGTTTGGCGTTCGAATAGGAGGTTGTGCATAACTTAGATTGTTGTTTCTACACATACACACATTTTCAATAATAACAGGCTATATATTATACTGAATAAAGGGGAAAGCATCGAAGCACGGAAATAACAGGCAAGCTTACGCCTGCAATAATGGACAGACATACTGTACATGGACATATAAAAAGAATGAAAAACACACAGACAGACTGAAGCACAGATTCGAATGAGCCCGTACGTGCACACGTCCGCATAGGCTTATCCACACCCCTCACCCCCACCCCCTGCACAGGCGCACCCACCAGCCTTTTCAATCACTCGCACTGTGATGATGTGTCAGCCAAAGTCATCGTGTACAACAATTCTTATGTTAGCCTGTTTCAGATAGGACTCCATTCCTACATAATAACACATCTGTCACGCCTCACCCCTCGTAACCCAGACATAGACGTCATACCCAATAACCGAATAAAAACGCACGGCAAAATTATAACCTGTCCTGTTATGATTCTACAAATACCATTATTTGGTCAGACATGCAGGTTTTAGTCTAGCTTAGTGAGTGTGTGTAGGTGTGTGTGTGTGTAGGTGTGTGTGTGTGTGTGTGTGTAGTTGTGAACCGTCACATTTGGGGAACGAAATTTGCCATTTTTAGTACCAAATGAGGTAATTTTGTCGTTCCCCATTTGTCTGGCGTTGCTCATTTGTTCTAAGTACATGAAAGTGCAGTTGTAGTGCATGTGCACTACAACTTCACTTCACGAAGTGAAGTTGTAGTGCATGTGCACTTAAAGTACACTTGGCCAAGTGCAGTTGTAGTGCATGTGCACTTAAAGTACACTTGCCCAAGTGCAGTTGTAGTGCATGTGCACTACAACTACACCAGGTCAAGTGTAGTTGTAGTGCACATGCACTACAAGTACACTTGACCTGGTGTAGTTGTAGTGCATCTTCCAGACGGGTAGGATAAGGAACTTTTCTCGACGATTAGGGTAAGGCAGTGCCTCGACGATTAGGGTAAGGCAGTGCCTCGACGATTAGGGTAAGGCACCCGTTCCAGAAAAGGGTTAGGGTCAGGGCTAGTTGCAGCGCTGCAACTAGCCCTGACCCTAACCCTTTTCGAGGCACTGCCTTACCCTAATCGTCGAGGCACTGCCTTACCCTAATCGTCGAGGCACTGCCTTACCCTAATCGTCGAGGAAAGTTCCTTATCCTAGCTGTGTTTTTGAACAAACTTGACCTACTTCGTATCTAATAGGCGGGTCAAACTTTTTGCGAAAAATGTGCTTTTTTAAAGAAACTTGACCTACTTCGTCTCTTAGGAGCGAGGAATTAGGTCAAACTTCTTGCGAAAAAGTGTCTTTTTTGAAGAAACTTGACCTAATTCTCCGCCTAAGGGCCGCGAAGTTGGTGAAATTACCCCATTTGTACCTCGTACACGCATGTGTGTGTGTGTGTGTGTGTGTGTTTGTGATTCTTATGAACACTTTCGCCATACTGGTCATACTCTCTCTCTCTCTCTCTCTCTCTCTCTCTCTGCTCTCTCTCTCTCTCTCTCTCTCTCTCTCTCTCTCTCTCTCTCTCTGTGACTAAATGTAAGAAGCTGTAAGCTTACAATTATTATCCTTGTAACAATTAATAATAAACGTCAAAAGTCTCTCTCTCTCTCTCTCTCTCTCTCTCTCTCTCTCTCTCTCTCTCTCTCTCTCTCTCTCGCTGCTCTAACTTTTTCTACCATATCTTCTCTCACCTTCATTCTTGCTCTCATAAGGTGCATAATTCCTATCAACAATGTCCTCTCCTTTTCTTTCCTTCCTTCTCTCTCT
>CM072511.1:83351198-83368698 GCA_036898135.1 Oncomelania hupensis | reverse complement strand
TAAACATGTTAATCAATCAGTGACAGCACAACTCTGATGCATAAAATGGCAAGGACCATACTAGTCTCCTACATGAAATGGTGAGGACCATACAGGACTGCTACATGAAATGGCGAGGACCATACTAGTCTACTACGTGAAATGGTGAGGACCATACAGGACTGCTACATGAAATGGCGAGGACCATACTAGTCTACTACATGAAATGGTGAGGACCATACCAGTCTACTACATGAAATGGTGAGGACCATACTAGTCTACTACATGAAATGGTGAGGACCATACAGGACTGCTACATGAAATGGTGAGGACCATACTAGTCTACTACATGAAATGGTGAGGACCATACTAGTCTCCTACATGAAATGGCGAGGACCATACAGGACTGCTACATGAAATGGCGAGGACCATACTAGTCTACTACATGAAATGGTGAGGACCATACTAGTCTCCTACATGAAATGCCGAGGACCATACAGGACTGCTACATGACATGGCAAGGACCATAAAGTCTACTACAAAAAATAGCAAGGACCATACTAGTGTACTATATAAATTGGCGAGGACCATACTAGTGAAATGCTGATAAAACATCAGCGACATCATTGTCAGTCTCGACTGTACCAATTATTTTTTGGTCGTCTTGAAAAACTATCGATAAGCACGAAGGCAAACCAGCTTCCATCGTAACTGTTACCTTGGAGATTGTTGACATCAAGTATGCCGTATTAGCCGTAAGCGCGGGAAGTCGATATAGGCCTAGCGGGAATTCCCTACACGCGCCGTAGCTATCTAAATTTAGCTTATGCAACGTCACTTCCACATGAAAAGGCGAGAGCCCAGCGCATACGTGCAGGAAGGGGGGGGGGGGGGGCCTTTTTTTGTTGAATTGGTTGAATGTACCTATGAACCAATCGTCCTTAGTACGCTTAATGTGTCCGGGGACGTAAATTTTAATTTAAAAAAAAACAAACAAAAAAAAAAACAAACTAAACAAAAAAAAGAAAAAAACGTCAGCCATCTTTGCGCACCGCATAGCAACTTTGGGTCGCTTAGAACGTTACAAAATAAAAATAATCGAAGGGAGAGAAGCAGTTATACAATGAGAAAGTTAGTATAAAATTATTGTAAGGCGCCGACTGGAAAATAATTGGCGCGAATGCATTCTACAGGTACAATTCATAGTACGTGAATGTATTCTATAGATATAAGTGCTCGTTGTTGCTATAAAATGAAGTGTTTACAGATAAAAGGAAGTTTTATAGATCGTTTTTGCTATAAAATGACTTGTTTATAGATACAATGACTTGTTTATAGTTAAAATAAATTGGTTACTTATACAATGTTTTGTTTATAGATAAAATGAATTGGTTACGTATAAAATGTTTTGTTTATAAGTAAACTAGTTTTTTGTGTTTAATATTTACAAACGGCGTGACGATCTGTGTATGATCTCTTATATATCGTAAAATGTAGTCTGTAGCTATAAAAATGTTGCTTTATAGCTATAAAAAGTGTTGTATTGCTATAGAATGTATTTTATAGGTATATAATTCATTGTATATACCATATCTTTTATACAGGTAAAATGTATGTTCTATAGATATAATGACAATAACCATTTAATTTACAAATGGCGCTTCATAAAAAATAGTCCTGAGGGCGACGAAATTTCAATGGGCTCTATGCACAAGCGGCATGGTCACGTGGCGCGGGAATAACAAAGCGGCCATGGCTTCTTTTAGCTCGTTCGCGTGTACTCCAATGTTGCTTAAAAATTTTAACTTTACCGACATTTTGGGATATTGTGATGTTTTGAACATAGCACATTCGTGCAATAATGATTACAGACAAATTATTATCAGGGGACAGTTTGTTTGTTTTTTTAAAGAGCGATTTGTCACTGACATTCACTTTAGAGTTAATCAATATTTAATCTTTCAGTGTAAATCGATGTAAACACGCGCTTGGTCCGTAGAGCTAGAAACATCACAGCTGACCCCTCACACCCAGCCGGCCATCTGTTCGAGCTCCTCCCGTCCGGCAGGCGCTTCAGTGCCCTCAAAACCAGAACAAACCGTTTTAGATATTCTTTTTTTCCAGAGGCTGCTCTCGCTTTAAATTTCTTATAATGTCAAATTCATAATGCGGTAACTGACGTCACGTCATAATCCACTGGCACCTACTTGTTTATTTTTACTATTTATTGTTTGCGTGTGTATGTGTGCACGCTTGATCAGTATTTTATTAGCTGGTAAACGTGTGTTTGCATGTATGTTTTATGAATGTTACTGCCACATCGCAACATATTCCATGTGCATGTTTTATGTCAATTTGGCTAATAAACTTCGTTGAATTCGTTGAATTCGTTGAAAGGAAATGTGTTCTTTTCTTTGCATAAAGGTTTAACGTCGGAGTTAGAGCATCCAAACACAGCACAGTACTTCAACATTTTCAAACTCGAGCACGCTGTGTTATTCCCGCGGCACGTGACCGCCACGCCTTTGTGCATAGAGCCCATTGCCTGATTTGCATGTTGTTGTAATTGCTGCTGCTTTCGTTGTTGTTGTTGTTGTTGCTAAGATTGGAAATCCTCAGTACTGCGTTTGTCTCTCAGTAGCTGTGACGGACACTTACGACGGCAGTTCGCAGACGACTGCTCGGTAACAAAGGCACCATGACCCGTTACAGGACTGAAGCGTAACACAAGTATTGTTTTGTTGCTTTTGGCGCCTAATCTGAAGGAACTGACATAATTTTCTTGGAGCACTGCAGTCAGCATGCTTTCTAACATAACTGGTAGACTTTCCAATGTCATGTCGATGGGTACACACTATGAAACTACGGGAGCTCTTTCTAACACTTCTTGACGGAAGCCAGGCAAAGGAGGGATTCCTATGCACTAGAGTCAAAATAAAAATTCGAGAGAGAGAGAGAGAGAGAGAGAGAGAGGTTTGTTTATATATTTGAAGACAGGAAAGTACAGCGAAAGTTAATCTGACTTTGCTATTGCAATTCAATTTTACAGTCTAATATTGCACCATTAATATTTATATTATCCTGTTGTCTGTCGGCATTGTAATGTTAATAACTGATTATGCGGAAGTCGTGCATACTCTGTGGATATTCAGATTATCCTATCAACAACAGAATCTGGAATATTATTGCCAATATATGACAATGACAATGAAGGAAGAATAAGAGAGAGAGAGAGAGTGAGAGAGAGAGAGAGAGAAAGAGAGAGAGAGAGAGAGAGAGAGAGAGAGAGAGAGAGAGAGAGAAAGCGAGAGAGAGACTTTTGAAACTTGAAACTTTTTTGAAACTTTCTTTTTATTAGGGATGAAGATTTTAGACTAATTAAAAAGTCTAATCTTCAAATCTGTCCCTTAACAAATTAACATAGTAAAGAATATTTAACATTAACTTGGAAATCATAGAAATCACACACACATGCACTCACACACATGCACACACAATCACACCAACATCGTCATCATTATCTTTAAACAATTTTAGGTAACCACCCCCTCCCTATCCCTCACCCTCATATATAATACTAATAAAAATAATATTAGTCATAATAATAATGAGAGTGAGAGAGAGAGAGAACTTACATTTTCATTTTTCTTTGTTTTAGCTTTTATGTTTGTCTTCTCGTAATCTCAGGAGATTATCCTTTTAAATGTACTTGGTGTTTACATGTTTTGAAGACGGGAAAGTACAGAGAAGATTAATCTGACTTTGCTATTGCAATTCAATCTTACAGTCTGATATTGCACCATTAATATTAATATTATCCTGCTGTCTGTCGGCATTGTAATGTTAATAACTGATTATGCGGAGGTCGTGCATATTCTGTAGATATTCAGATTATACTATCAACAACAGAGTCTGGAATATCATTGGCAAAAAAATCTGACAGCGACAAGGAAAGAAGAAGGAGAGAGAGAGAGAGAGAGAGAGAGAGAGAGAGAGAGAGAGAGAGAGAGAGAGAGAGAGAAAGAGAGAGAGAGAGAGAAAGAGAGAGAGAGAGAGTTAAAAAAATGTTTTCTGTAATCTAAAGCGCGATAAAAAGTAAGACAACAATGATTAAGCCTACAACAGACTTCTTGCATCTCACATCGATTACAACCGAACCACGTTGCTCTGATCTTGTTTAACCCCTGACATGAGACTTAATGCATAATTTCTCGTGGCAGCTTTATTTTCAATAACTAATAGAAAACGCATAGTTTTGCTGAATTATTATGTTACAGCTAAAGCGAGATAAATGGAAAAGCGGAAGAGATAGGAATAAGTAACTGGCAACAAAGTTATACAAAAAGGAGACGGTTGGGATGAAGAGGAAAGGAATGGCAAAGGGGGCAGGAGGGAGAGGGGTACGGAGAAGGAAGTTGGTAGGAGGGGAAAGGGGAGGGAATAGGGTGGGGACCAATAGGGATAAAATGTGTAATTTGGAAAGAAACTCAGGGCTGATCACAAATTAAAACGGGGAAGACATCACAACTAGAAACGGAGAATCCATGACTTCAATCTAGAAGCTATATGTACTGAAAGGTTAGCATCTCCACCACATATACACCCAAAACACGCAACGCATCTTTTACTCACATACTGTACTGCGCTAGTGAGGTGATGTTGAACCACACCAGTCAGTACCAAGACGTCTCTCACGCCTTTTATCGTATAAAGACAAGGTACAGCAAGTCCGTTTGTGTTTTTTTTTTCAAAAATAAAATGCTATTGTCCTCATATAGATAACACGACCCGGCTGGCTTTTACGAGTCAGGCGTCCTTAGATCGCGAGATCCAGACAAGTAAACCATCCTAAGAGATACATGTCCTCAAAACTTGGGTCGCTGGACTTGCTTTAACGTGGCATTACAGATTAATCTCTCTGTCTGCCTGTCTGTCTGTCTCTCGCTCGCTCTCTCTCCATTTCTCTCAGTCTTCAGACTCTCAATACATATTTATACTAGGAGAAATGTTACTATGATATAACGTACCCATTCAGACACAGGACGCTAGCTGCAGTACTCAATTGTATGCGCCCATAGTTTACCTGAACACCTCAAAGGGAATTACAATTCCAGAATGACATGTCAAAATATACTGACTGGAGAAAGCTCAACCCAACCCTTTTGCATCTCCATCCCAGAAATAAAGAGAGTAAGTGTTTATAGTTCTGTGATCTCGAGCGAAAGTTGGCTTCTTGTAGAGCATACTGTAGGGCTTGCAAAAATATACTGAATAGTGATTCAAATCCAAACCAATGTTTACTTGCATAACGCTTTGAGCTGAAAGGCGGGTGACAACACTCGAGGAAAAGAAATTTAGGTATTTATATAGCGCATTTTCCTAAATATAAAGTAGTTTAAGCTAAAGTGGTGGAGGGGTGATGGGGAGAACAAATTCAATTATATCCAAATATATGGAAAACGCCTCAGTGCCAAAGCATCTTGATTGGAACAAATTTCCAAGATCATGGAAACCTATAGAATACTGAATGGCGGCCTAAATGCTATTGGGAATTCTTTTAAAGAGCAGTTCTCAAAAGCAAAATAACGGGAGAGAAAAACAAGGGAGTGAACTTATAGTTAAATGCGCCTCATGGCGCAGTGGATTAGTCGCCGGTTTCCTACGCCGAATTCGCGAAGGTCGCGGGTTCGATTCCCGCAAGGAGCAAACTTATGTGACTTAGGTACGAGACTATTAAGGTCACCGAGGGTTTTCTCCGGGTACTCCGGTTTCTTCCCTTTAATAATGGTACTGGATGCAGTCAATTTAAAATGTAACAAATAAAAATTATATTTCCTGTGCGTCTTCTAATAGCGAACTGCCTTTACACCTCATGTTTGAGTGATGAATGTGTTTGTTGTATACGTAGGAGTGTCTGTAACATGTGAGCGTGTATGTTGGTTATAGCTTTGGGTCTGATTTAGGAAAAAAGCACGTATAGCATCCAGTATAATTATTAAATCGAAGAGGGCATTGATACCGTGGGGTTATACTGAGTATATAAGTGATGAAGAGAAACTGAGTAACTATGTAAGTGCTGAGAGAGGGTATTCTTTTACTTCAAGGTCAGTTGAGTATCAGAGTTCTGTTAACGCTTAGCCTGATACCATGTGTTTTAAGACTGCATCATGTTCTGCATACTAAATATTATGCTTCAGAGTAGCTTCCCATAATGGCTATCAGGCACGGCGGAAGGTCGTGGAAAAGTGATTTTGGGGGTGGGTTTAGGTCTGTGAGGAGGGTTTGTGGATGTGTGCGGGAGTGGGGAGGGAGGGTTGCCATAGTGCCTGCCGCCACTGGTCAGTGATGGTGCTGTGAGAAAGTCTCAGGCTTATACGCCGAATCTAAGCAAAATAAAACTGCCATTTTTAGTTGAGGGCTTTCGTCGATTACGGTCAGATGATCGACTCAGGTTTAATGTTACTCTGAAGTGAAGTAAACCCTAACTTCAGGATTTAGTTGTACTTGTAGGCTTGCTTCCAATGGTGACTGCTACTCTGTGAAAACGTACGGGCTGCGAGCGGAAAGCAGCCCAAGCACGGCCATTACTAACGTCGGAATGACGGCGACAATAGTATCCCTCTGCTCCCCCATTCGATCCACGTACAGTCATGGAAATAAGAGCAGAAGAAAGGAGCTCTAATTGACACCCTTTGCTTGAACCCTGGTCTTCAGCCACTATAACGGTGCTTACCACGCTTACAGATGCAAGTCAAGTCGAATCAAGTCAACTTTTTATTCGCCCCAAAAATCTATAAAGCCCACGGATATTATAAAACAAGCGTTGAAATCTAACCGCATTAGTTGCAATCAAAACCTGATATTGTTAGGCCTACGATTGAGACGCACAATAAAAACAATCATTGTGTTTAGGCACAAAACGTTCAATAATAGCTTTTATTTATCTTTGATTTGGTTCTATGTGGTTCCTAGAAAAGCTCTGAAGAAAATCCGTTTGTTTTCTTCGGTAGATATTGTTGTAGCAATATTGAAATCCTAGAATTTCTTGTTTACCACCAAAGATTCGAGATTAATTTCACAACAAATTGTCAAATCTTCGAACTTTGTAGAATATTCTATGACGTAATGTACATCATGTATCCTGTGACTATCTTTATTCCGATTGGTTAATGATTACGTCATTCTGGAATGTTCCAGCGCTTTCTACAGTGTACAGAGGCTATAAATACGGTGCTTGTCTGCGAGTTAGTATTCCGTTTTTTTAATGCAGTTATTGATGCTGTTTGCGACTTTTCTTAAAATAAAGTTAGAGGAACTTTATAACGACAACTTTTGCCCTGATATTGAGTGAACGGGCTGCGTATGGATACGAACTCGAGTTACACAGAGTCAAGCATCGGGGCTGAATCAACATTGGTGTGTAACAGATATAGTACATTTTCACACCATCTTTGGTTTATAAGTTATAATTATTGAGGTTTAAGGTCTTTTGCGCTACAAACTGTACAACTAAGGTTTAACAATTAAAGTTAGCCACACATCTGAGGTTGTTGTTGCATCAATTTTTATTCATCAGATTAACATAAGTTGTTAACATCTGAGGTAAATCTGAGATCACTGGCCAACACTAATATCCTCCGGATATAAGAGGTGAGCTTCCTCACATCAGAGGTCATTTCACTTTATTACACGTCATAAACATACATTTTATGTTGTTTCTTTACAACCGTGAAAACTGCTTTCAGATCCGACAATCTGTGTAGGAAATGCACGTGCTTATAAATAACGAATCTGGATTTGTGCGAGTCTAACACTATTCTTTAACACTATTCTTAACAGTCTGCTCGTTGTTGGAACGAACCCTGTGCCCTTAATTAACTTCTTTTTAGACATGATACTTTTACAGGCAAAACAGAACTGAGAATAAAAGCTATGCAGAAGATTCAACAAAATAAACTACCACACAACGTCGTCTCCTTTGGTAGGCCATCTTTAAACCCCATTTCATTCTATGCTGAAACGTCTGCGGCCAAGCCGGAGAAATGATTATCATTCTATACATTGGCCAGGTTGACCAGGCGGCAGACATACGGATGTGAACACCCTACTGCTTCATTTATCTCAATGTGAGCGACTGATAGTGGAATGGTGGCACCATTCATGTCACGGCGTTCTGTGAAAGAAGAGACTGGCTGTAATGTATTTACCACAGACTCCCCCCCCCCTCCCTCCTACCAATTCTCCTCCTATATGGATGCGAGAAAAAGCACAGCCTAGAAGTTAGGTCTGCTTAATATATTATAGGCCCTGGAGAAGTGGTACACATACAGACATGCTATGTCACGTCAGATTGGGGTGCCTTTATTAACTATACGACAGCTACGTCCTTACTACACTGTGAAGTTAATACTTATTCATGTGTTGAGCAAAACTTACAATACAGGTTTATATGTCCTAACTACACTATTTCGTTACTACTATCAAGCTTGAGGCCGAATCCTGGTCAGACTTGCCGACGCCCACAGTTGCACGTCGTGGAGATCAATGAAAACAAGATGGCAAGCCAATAAAATGTATTTCCAGACACTCGCACACATATCTAAAAAAACTAAGCATTTTTAAAAGCGTTACTTTTTTTGGTCTATGTCGTACTTCGACTTTATTCTAACGAAGCAAAAGTAAAAAAATAAAAAAAAAAGGAACGATAGGACACTATGTTCATTATATGCAAACAAACAAACAAAACAATTGTCAAATCGACTGAGCCAATTTTTGAGATACAGCGCAAAACGTGTTTAAAAAATGGTGAAGCACAATGACCTTGACCTTTGAGAAAGTACCAATACGAATGGTCTAACATGCTTTGCAGTAGTTAAAATAGCCGCACAAAAAAGTTAAATGCAGGGCGACGGAACGGCAACCGGGACTGGTACTGAAGGATGGCCCAGAGCAACAGAATGACTCCCGTGACCCTCCCCTTTGGAAAAAAAAGCAAATATGGCACGGCGGGCAGGCTACTAACCTAGGTAATGTTCCTTCCTATGAGGCTTGGTCAAAATCTGTTCAGTGGATCTGGAGAGACGTGGCGTTTAAACGGACCGACCGACCGATGGACCGACCTACAGACATTTGGCTAGTTCTTTTTCCCACCCCCATCCCATTTAAAAGTATTTCCAAATATGTCTGGAAATACAAAAAGAGGATGGCTGCTATTCCTTATTTACTATACTATACTATACTATACTACATATACCATGTCTTCAGCACACTAGTATGCTTGAATTCAATAGAGTGACCGGACCATGGTCCAACTGCACATAATAATAATAATAATAATAATAATAATAATAATAATAATAATAATAATAATAATAATAATAATAATAATAATAAAAATAATAATTTATTATTATTATTATTATTATTATTATTATTATTATTATTATTATTATTATTATTATTATTATTATTAACTTTTATAAAGCGCATTTTCTAAAATCACCTCAATGCGCCTTTCCCCCCACTTCCTACCCCCCAAAAAAATTAAAAAACAAACAAAAAGTAGAACACTTACATTGAGGAAAACCCACCAAACGGAACATTCTGTCACTCACTCACTTTTTCACTCAATCACTCACACACACACACACACCTACACCCACACCCACACCCACACACAAACACAATGGCTGGGTTAGGATTAACTGATTTCTGACTACCAGCAGAATAACGGATTCTTACCCTGCATTCAATATTTCATCCAAATTCAAAAAAGCCGATTAGTGGGAAGGTTTTTCTTATAACGGAAATTCGACGGTTCACCAAGGGTGGAACTGTTTCAGCTTTAATGAAGGGTTTGACGAAATTGTTGAGAAAATTGTGAGGTCTCGCAGGAACAAATTTAATTTTGAAAATGTTATTTGATATTCAATAACGAACTTATTGCGGAAATCTTATAGGTTTCGGAAGAACTCTAGGCAAAAGATCACAGTGACAAAAGCACGTCCGACGAAGAAGAGTAGAAGTCGGGACACGAACTCGGCTCCTGCGGGTTGCAAGTTGCAAGGGTGAGATGATAAAATGGATTTAACAATGGATTGACTTTTGGATTTGAAGTTTTTGTTCGCTTCATTAATTCAAGCTTGAATTTAAGTAACATTGTGTGTTGTGTTGCAACATTCATTTTCATTATTTCTTTATTCTGTCCACGTTGTGTTTGTTTGCATGTAGTTTTTTTTTTTCATACACTGCATTTGTGTTTGCTTGAATTCGATTAGAAGTGAAGTGCATTTCACGCTTGGAGCAAAGCCTGGTTTTTCTAATAACACAGGGGATCAGTGACCCACTGCGAGAGCTGACACGGCCAGCGTGGAGAATTAGCGTGACGGGAATAACTAATAAAGGGGATGCTATCACCAAGAAAGGAAAACAAGTTGATGAAGGAGAGAAAAAGAGGGAGTAGGGTAGAGGGAGGGGGAAGAAGGGCAACAAGTGTAGGAAGGGACATTGCATTACATTACATGATTATTGCTTTAGGTCCAGCGGACTCTTCCGAGCCAAATCAGGACCGGACAACCCCTGATCCGCATTAAAGATCTGCTGAAACAACCCTAGTGGTAAAGCTGAAAGCTCTCCACCAGCCAGTCACTTTACAATAAAGACATCCCACGCAGGGGACGCTGAGGCTGTACTCTAATTTATCGAACCCTTGTTTACAAAAACAAAATAGAATACAAACATCATTATAAATTATCAACAAAACACATACATATAAAATGCCCACATTGCTAAATAATAACATTATAGGAAGCCCTAGTGACCACCTGGCAAAAAGCGTCCAATATTCCCAAGCTGATCCAACAGACCTCATACACAAATAAGGAGTCTTGTCCTGGAAGAGTTTTCAAGAAAAAAGGTAGGTGACTGGTCTAGCGAAGAAGAAGATACCCATATCAGATTGATAGAACAGAGCAGGAATGAGAAAGAGCAAATGAGAAAGACAGCGACAGTGGGAATTTAAAGCACTAAATTTCCAGAAAGTGGGGATACTATTTATACTGAAACCCCCGGCACCCCAACGGGGGTGTAGGAAGGGACACTGGATGGGCTGAGAGAGACAAAGGACGGCCAACTAGCGCCAAAACCTGATAATTACAATTATCATGTGATAATTACAAATATCATGGGATAATTACATTTATCAAGAGATAATTACAATTATCATTGAAAATTACAAATATGTTCGTGTGATCATGCTTAATTTTCAGTTTTGGCTCTATCAATCCGCCTGGAAATGCGCCAAAACTGAAAATTGTAATTATCACATAATAATTTAAATTTTCACTTGATAATTATAATTTTTACGTGATCATGCTTAATTCTGGTAAGGCGGCTTACTAGCGTCGAAACATGCAAAACTTACATGTATCAGTGATAATTGTAATTAACACGTGTTCTGTGTAATTCACAGAGATACCGGTAATTCACAGTGTTAATTACTAATTTTCAGTTTTGGCCATGCTTTACTAGGGCCAAAATCCCAGGCGTGCTGGGAACAGTGCCGCTGCCGCGCATGCGCATCGCGCATCGGGCGCGCATGCTCATCTTGATATTTATAATTTTCAGTGATAATTGTAATTATCTCTTGATAATTGTAATTAACTCATGATATTAGTAATTATCAGGTTTTGGCGCTAGGAAAGCATGGCAAATAGACTACTGATAATTATTAATTAACACTGCGGATTACCGGTATCTCTGTAAATTAGACAGAACACGTGATAATTTCAATTATCTCGTGATAATGGTAACTCTCGGTTTTGGCGCTAGTAGGCCGTCATAACACTGAGGGGGAGGTCGGAAGAGGTTGGAAAGGGAAGTCGAAGTTTTTAATAGGTTAATAGCTTTTGGTCCTATGGTTCTGTCTTACAGCAAGTCCTTAATAAACAATTCAGAACAAAATATGTAACATAAAATCAATTTAAAACTAACATATATTCCTTAAATATGGTAAGAAATAATTAAGATAACCAATGCACATAATTACGCATGCTACTCCCTTTTCCACTCTCCCACCATACTCCTTTTCTTCCACCTCCACCCCCACCCCCCAAACACACACATACACATGCAAATTCACACATTTTCAAAAACCTATATTGTCGCATTCGCGCACGGTAGGAAAGAACCAAAGGTATACAATTTTAAATATTAGGAGCAAAGGGAAAGTAGAAATTTGTGGATTCTAGTTTTAAACGATGTAAATGATTTATTATCCTTGTTATCTTGCGGTAAAGAACTGGACCAGAATATAACAGAGACATTTTAAATATGTCTAAATGTGGTTGTGGAAGTGTTAAATTATATTAGCCAAACCTATTCAATATTTATGTGTGCATAGTCTTGTGTTTTTATTTACGGTGAAAGGATAAATAGACGTATGAATGTAAACTGCAATACCAGTGTCACCGTAAATCTGGGCATCACGTCTAATAATAATATAGTCTGGAATACTTATTAAAGAGACACATTTTAGAACTAAGCCGCGGCTCTTAATACCATAGACATGAAATTTTATATCAGTATTCCGCACGCAAAAAAAGTCCCACCACACTGACATATCTGGGACTTAAGCGTTCAGGCTGGCAATGTTCAGGTGGCCGATCATCAACACAAGCACTGTCTACACAAACAAAGCAATTGTCTACAATGCACAAGTACGATACATCAAAATATTAAATATTCCACATCAGTAGCACAGTAAAGTACACGCAAAATTTGAATGCTTCTTGCACCAATTTGCGTCCTGATCTCAAAGGATAAAAGGATCTGGAAACCCCCTTGATGCCATTGCCATTTTGGCTTCCTCTATACAACTGCAGGATTTGACTTCAGTGCCTCTGTAACGTTCTACTCAACGATGGCAAGCATTCCATCATTTAAAAGTTCCTATTGTTCGACCTGAAGAGAGGGCGTAGCGTCGTTTGTTTTTTTGATTTTGGGGGCATGATTTGAAGAATGAGATTATTTCAAGAAGACATTCAATTTTAAAAATATGCTGTCTGATGAGCAAATACATCTCTCTTTGATCATTCACTGAAGTGGAATGAAATTAAAGACCGAATCCCACAAGCAAAGGAACACGTGGAGCGATTCAGAAGTAAACAAGTTAAGTCATATTACGCTAAATTTACACAGATATGATATCACGTGGTCTTGGTTAGTCTCTTTGCAGTCCGCTGGACCCTGTAAGCAATGAATAACTAGTATGATATCACAATTATAAGTTGACGTTCTAAGAAAGGAGCCGTCATTACATCATTACTGACGAAAACACACGCGACTTAACTATTAAAATTTCGTCATGATGTTTCCAGACGTTCGCTTTCAAGCAGTTTACAACATGATGAACTAGATTTCCGATGTTCACATCACACAAAAATAATAAAGTTGTAGCCACACACACGTTTAGATTTTGATGGATGAAACAGTAAAGATCACTGTCACATCCACTACTCAACAGTGGGTACACAAGTGTCGTTTATTACACGAGAACAACCACCCCAGAGAATCTAACACATAAAACACCAGAGGAAACAATTACAACAGTTTTATTCCCCTCCCCCCCCTACAAACAAACTAATCTATATATTTATAACTAACTCTCCTGTATACCCACAATCACACTTAACTATATAATGAAAACAAATCTGGTAAACAATCAATAATAATAAATTAGATCAAGATTTTCTTTATTTCTTTTGTCCCACAGCTTATACAATTTTACAAGTGGCTGTAGAATTATTAATTACTTATAATAATATTTTTCAGTGGCTACAAATTATGCAAAATACTTAACTATAGAAAATGCCACTCCAACTAAATATATGTAATTTCTTGGAAGAGATAATAAAGATGTCTTATCTTACCTATACACGTGGCTTTATACAACTGGCAAATGAAGTCCCCTATATGCTTATGTGTCTGGGGACGTTAATATACTTGCCTGCCTGCCTGGCAAATGACATTCTTTTACCGCTCATTTTCTTGAGCAATTTTACGAGGGAGTAATAAACAGAACTTTTCATTTACGGACTTTGTAAGTTCGAGTCTCGCTGGATGGCAATCAGCGACCAGAGTGGTCAGTTGAGATGCCAGGTTGTGCACAGGGAGACCTTTGTGGTAAAGGTCAAGACCACGCCACAGAACACCCAGCATGGATGGTACGATGCTGGTGGAGATGCAGTACCAGTAAGGTAAGACATAGGCATAAGTAGATTCTTGCATTATTAACCAACCAATATAGGACAAATGCCCCCATACTCTTCTGCATACAAGTGCACGTTACTACCCTTGTCCGTTCTAGCCATTATCATGCTTATTCATAAATTACCTCCCTTTATCATAAATGAAATGAACGAACTTTCCCAAATTAGTTCCCTTTATTATTATTTGGAAAAAAATATAATTGTAATGTAATTTATTAATAATTTCCCTTAACAATCGTTAAAACAATTGTTGAAATTCAATTTATAAATTATACATATATGTAAATCTTTTCTTAATGATTGACAAAATCGTTTTCATTTATATTTTACTTTTTTTTAACAATGCTAGCAAAGAATTCAAACTTGTCATGCATAAATTATTTGTCTTCACAAATGTTAAAAACAATTATGAAGTATAAATTATTTCCCTGCATACAAAAGAATACTTTCTTCAGTAATATCTCCTTTCATTCAAAATATAAAATACGTACTTGTTTATGCCATTTAGGGATCGCCTGCGTACACTTACGCTACGGGCGTTTTCCAAGGTCCAGGCAAGACGTCACAACACAAAACGATACAGGTTCGAGTGGCCAAATTAGCGCATGCAGCTGCTCTCTTCTTTTTTCAGGACGTTAGCCCCAGGACGACTGGGAATTGCGTCGCAGTACCGTCATAGCAGGACGACACACTGCTTGAGATGGGCGGCAAATAGACAACTTATTCCCGATCAATCCCCCCCCCCCCCCGCCCCTCCTTCCCTTGGAAGCACTGCTGGCACTAGAGTACTTCTCTTTTGTGAAATTCCTCTCTGTGACTAAAAAAAATTAGCGCCGTACAGTAGTTTTATTTGCTTGCACTCTCTAATTTAGTGCGCACGTCGTTCATTGCAAACACTTGCACGGCACTTGAAAATACACGGCTGCCCTCATACCCATGTAGCGGCAGTCTTGACCAGTTTAGGGTGACGAAGCAAAACTATCCAAACAATGCAGGTGTTCAAATTACACTATATGCAAACTTCGCAATACATTTTAATTTATTTTCTCTCTCCTTTACATTCCGCCCTCTATAACAGGCTTAAAAAAAACTATCATCACAGATTTAGAAAACCGAGTCGTGACACGGTCGCCAGGATGAAAAACGGAGATCTGCGCAACGATCCCAAAGCAAAATAAACAAAAAGACAGCATAATTAGCAGCATTGTTGAATACAAAAAATCCACTACATGTACACAATCACATCTTGATTAATGAAATAGTCACTAGATATACGAGCACGTTTGAGAGCTGCTATTTCAACACAGGCACCTGTTTAAAAACTGTTAAAGGAAAGAGAGAGAGAGCGAGAGAGAGAGAGAGAGAGAGAGAGAGAGAATTACATTGAGCTGAATTTAATTGGATTTAATATTTAACAGGATTAAGGTTTAAGGCTTAACAGCCTAATCTTGCAACACGTACGTAGCTCAAGTGGTAGAGCGTTCGCCTGGCACACCGAGGTTCGAATCCCGTGGTGGGCGATATAGAAAGTGGCCATTTTCACTGACCATTTTAGCAGCAGGACTGCTCTGATGGTTCAGTGTTGATGTAGGTCCCTACCCCTCTTTCCCTGGGATGGTTATCCCCGTCTGCCATATCGCCAATAGTGGGTGTAGACGTTAAACCTCAATGCAACATGTCCTGAGAGAGAGAGAGAGAAAGAGAGAGAGAGAGAGAGACAGAGACAGAGAGACAGAGAGAGACAGAGACAGAGACAGAGACAGAGACGGAAGCAGAGACATTCATACCATCAGACAAGCAGACAGACCACAGCCAAAGAGACGGATAAAGGGGCCAAGCAATTATATGCCTCCATTCACTGCCAAAGCACTCACAGCCTTTAAAGCTCTTATTTCGTCGTGCAGTGATTATGGCAATTGGCAACGGAATGACTATTTTCGTTTCGTTTTGTTTCACAACAAATTTGGACCCAGATACTCGTAGCCATAAAAATGTAGGATTATTATTCATATTGGCTTTCCAGGTCCATGGCCTTCTTCTCAGCTGCAAACAAAACATCCCCCGGTAATTCCATTAAAGGTCGCTCGTGCATGGAAACTGGATCCTGGTATGAACAATTCTGCCAGTACTTGTTTTTTTCCTCTGGCACACCAATTAGCAGCCTACAAAATCCCTCAATTTTAGTAGAAATACAATATTCCAAAAGTGTAGACTTCAGTCATGAATCTTACGTGATTTGGGACGATACGGACAATTATATCATTGCAAGGACATTCGGTACAAGGACTTAGCTGTCTTCTATACAGATCAACCAGCTGTCTTCTTCAGGGACTCGCTATTTTTGTTCTTTTAAAAGCAATGGGCGGTAATTGTTTACGTCATTTCAAGCATAATGATATCCCGCGTTTCCTGCTCCGTTGTAATTATACTTCTGTTCTACCACCTTGAAAAAGGAGTATCGAGACGATCAGGGAAAACAAAAACAGATCGAGGAAATGATACCAAATATAGTCTTTGTTTGATGCTTTATGGTTTGTTCCCTGCTTTATATTACACCATCTTTAAAGCCAAAATGTTCAAGAGTGTTTGTTTTTTTGTGTCAGTAAGTTTACTTGGAAAATTGTCTTTGTTGTCATAGTCAAAGACGATATAATGAGTAGTCGTTCCTCATACCGAGCCTAAGCAATTTTGGGCGTATCTCCTTTGTTATGGAAACAAAAAAACAAACGTGCCAAGCTATACACACTTTTGCAGCGAGGCTAATTTTCGAATCAACCTTGATGCTATAAATAGGCACTTAAACAAACAAATATATTGCTTTATTTATATCCAAGCCGTACTTTTGAAAGAGGTGTTTTGAAAGAGGTTTTCTTTCGAAAAAGGATTTCTTTTGTTTTTATCGTTCTTTTCGACAAGGACCAACTCTCTCTGTGAATTTGAAAAGGATATTTGTCGCTGAAAATAATTGTGAAGTTACAATTTTAAGTATTTACTGTAGCCCCTTTAAAGTAACTACACAGAACGAAATTTAAAACTAACAATGAGAGGGATGGGCGAGGAGGATGGGAGTGTGTGTGTGTGTGTGGGGGGGGGGGGGGGTTGAGGGGAGGTATTTTTGACTGAGTGGGTGGAAATGTTAGATCGACACAAAGTTTCAGAGAAAAAGCTTTGTATTACCTTGCTAGGTTTCTAATTCCTCTAAATGGGTTGCTAAATTGGCTGAAGTAATAGGCATGGGGTGTAGAAGACACACA
>CM072511.1:83326198-83346198 GCA_036898135.1 Oncomelania hupensis | reverse complement strand
TTGCTAGCAGGCATACCTTCCTTTGCAGTTCAATTCGTTTTGAGAACACCCTGTGAAACTGTAATCGCTGTTGTGCAGGGGTAATTTTTATTTTGCAATGTAATTGTATGCTTTCAAACTGAATACGCCTTTTGTTATAAAACACAGTGCTAGAAGGTTACTACTTCTGTTTACAAACCAAGGGTATGGAGGAGGTCCTTTCTTGTTAAACACACAGTAGCACAATAGCAAAAATCATTCTTAAAAAAACAGTCATGTTTATTTACCAGTGTATGTCATTACATATCATATTTAACTGAATCACGAATACTCATTTTGTTTCAACAAAGCGCATCGGGGTATTAAGTGAATAATTATGTCTTTTTTGCAGGGTTTAACCCCACTCCCCCCCTCCCCACCACACCAAATGTTCCTACTGCTGCTGCTGTCACTTTTCCTGTTACTGCATCTAAAGCAGTAGTGGTGCCTGAACTGCTACTTTTCACAGATATAAATTTATGCAGAATCAAATAGGCCTACACCTCGCAATCGCTTTATCTACCACAATGTTTTGTAACGCTCGTGTTTTAACTTCTGTCATAAATTATACTTGAATCTTTTTTTTAGGACCGGTGAAAGCAAAGCAACGAGGGAGAAGAGAGGAGCACCGCCCTCATTAAGCTGGCCCAGAGAACACGTATGTCCCAAATTCTTGTCTCCCCAAAGACGGGAAAAGGTTGTGTCTTTACCTTGTTCTTGAAATCAATTTAATGCAGATGTGACACACGATCCCAACCAGGCTACAGTAATGGAGTATCCGTTGTTCAGTTTATCACGGGTGTATGTTCGTGTAATTTCGTGTTCAGAGACACGCGTCAGGAACATTCGATCTTTACTCCGTGCGCCTAATCACAGGAAATGGCATTTCAACAGCCGGCGGTGGTGCAATGTGTTTCTGCAGCATTCCTCTTTGCTACAGCTGCTTCGTGTGACTTGTAACTCCACTGACATAGAGAGAGGGAGAGGGAGAGGGAGAGAGAGAGAGAGAGAGAGAGGGAGAGAGAGAGAGAGAGAGAGAGAGAGAGAGAGAGAGAGAGAGAGAGAGAGAAGAAAGAGGAGGAGAAGGAGGAGCAGAAGAAGAAATTTGAAATTTAGCATGAAAGGAAAGGTGAAGACTGAAATGGTTAAAGGTATCCTAAGGAAATAATAATAATAATAATAATAATAATAATAATAATAATAATAATAATAATAATAATAATAATAATAATAATAATGGATGCGATACGCGCTTTATTCCTGAATCAGACTCAAAACGCGACGATCTGTAACCAATATTAATGCTCACATGCTACAGACACTCCTAAATACACAAACAACAAACAAAAAAGTATTCATCACTCAATCATGTGGTATATATGTAAAGACATACCGTTTTCAGAAGACAGAAATCAAACATCATTTTTGTGTTTCTGCTATCCTATCCTATCCTATAGCCTATCCTATCCTATAGCCTATCCTATCCCGTAACTCGAAAGTCGTTGATGCATCACAGATTATCGTTTAACCAGCGTACTCCATCTTTCTATGTCTTCAGCAACCCTCATGGCTTCGCTCAGCATCAAGCCAGTCCATTCTCAAATGTTGTCCTCCCACCTCGTTTTTGTCTCCCTCTTCTTCCTCCTTGCACCGTGCCTAGCTGGATGGTCTTTGCAAGGCCTGATTCTCTGGTGACGTGGCCATACCATTGGAGTTTCCGTTTCTTCACCACTGTGAGCATGTCACCGTGTTGTCTAATATCTTGCGTGAAGGTCTGTCAGACTTCGTCGTTGGTGGTGCTGGGAATCCCCAAAAGTCTTCTGTAGCACTTCATCTCCATGCTTTGTATTCTTCGATGTAGGTCAACATTGCGGGTCCATGTTTCGCAAGCGTATAGGACAATGGAACTGTCAAGGGAGCGCAGCAGCCTTACCTTGGAACGCAGACACCTTGTCAGGGCAGCAGTTGTTTGTTCGATCCTGGAGAGGATTTCCTGTCGGGACCCATTGTCTGATAAATGGCTCCTAAATATTTGAGGCTATGCACCATGTTGAGGGATTGGCCTTGGACTTTGATGTCCGCGCTGAGGCCAATGATGTTGTTGGTCATCAGTTTGATCTTTTCTGCACGTATTTCTATTTCAAAGGTTCTGGAGGTGGTGTCAAGCCTCTGTACCAGCTGTTCACATTCTTGTTCCTCTCCAGTCAATCCATCAATGGCATCCGTAAAATGGAGGTTGGAGATTACTCTATCCCCTATGCGGACTGTGCCTTCGTGATCTGTGATCGTGAGGAGTGTTGGAAAGAATAGGCATCCTTAACGCACAGCGATTGTTGTTCTGAACCATTTCACGATGGCGCTTTTGTGGAGGACTGCACTGATAGCCTTGGCATACAAGCTTTCGATGACTTCAATAATGTAAGGCTGATGTTGTACACTCTCATGGTTGCCCACAGAGCTGCATGCCAGACTCGGTCAAACGCTTTCTTGACAGCTACTATATCGTGTACATTTTACTCTTGGGTGCAAGTATCCGTTTCTCCTTTATTACATTTTTATTTCTTTTTGATGTTATTGTATTTCTTGTCTCTTATATTATAGTTGTTAGTGTTGTTTTTTAATTGTTGAGAAGATTAATTAATATACTTCTATTTTTATTACTTTGTACTTGTTCCTGTTCGCCAGACATTTCATTGTTATCATTTGTCAATGGGTAGCACTTATTTAAGCTTTGCTTTTGTGCGCCCTTTATGTTTTCCATGCTTTGTTTGTTTGTCTCGTGAAGAGTACAATTTTGCTTAAACCAAGGACAGCCTGCAGATGTTCATAGAAATCCTCGACTTCGCTGTCGTCATAGTCTGATGTTGGGGCATAGGTTTGGATGATGGTGATGTTGAAAGGGGTTGCTCTCAGACGGATGGTAATGAGTCCACTGGAGACTGGGCGGCAACCCATGACAGTGCTAACAGTTCAGACATTAACAGAGAGAGAGCTAGAGAGAGAGAGAGAGAGAGAGAGAGAGAGAGAGAGAGAGAGAGAGAGAGAGAGAGAGAGAGGGTAAGTAAGAGAGAGAGAGAGAGAGAGGTGGAGAATGGAGAGAGAGATATATAGGGATGGAGGGTGTCATGTTTCGTATAGTTCTCTTTACTAAACTAAACGAGCACTCCATTGCACGTAGGCGGGTTTTTACGCTCCCGTCTTCGTTGCAACCAATCACTTTGATGATTAAAAAAAAAAAAATCCAAATGAGAACCTCTTCAAACGTCAGTGCTTCGATATAGATATTAGATCTAGAAACTAAGCACACCATTTAGTTGAGACTCTTGGAGTAAGCAAGGGGGCAAACGTTAGCCTCGGCTATTCTCAGCTACTCAGGGTGAGAACCAAGAGGATAAAGGCATGTCTTAACTGGAAGGTTCGTGTAGGCTCATGAATCTTTTTTGGTTTTGTTTGAGAGTTTCAAATCCCGAATCTAGATTTTTGAACTTTTTTTTTTCTAAAAGGTTCAGGAATCTAGGTTCGGGATCTGAGAATCTCTGAAAAAAAGATTCGTGATCCTCCATCAACTCTTCGAATTAAGACAGGCCTTCACACCACCAACACAATCAAGAAACCTCTTTTTTTTGCACACCATAATACTACTTTGTAAAAAAATGTCATGCAACTTTGAAAAATGCTGACTACTTACAAAAAATATTATTGATACAATACAATACAATACAATACAATACAATACAATGCAATAAAAAAAAGCTATCAAAACAAAACAAACACAATTTTGCACGAAGCCATAGTAATGACTAGCAAAATCTCGTGTAAACGTGAAAGCATATTGTAGAGAAAAAACAATAGAATATGTAAACATTTTTACAAAATCTATATTTGCTTAACAAACATGCATATAAACACATGTGCAAACATAAAGAATGCAGCGGGGAAAAGACCTTCGCTGAGGTTGTGTGTACAGCACTTATACTACAGCCTTCTTGCAAGCACTACATTTTCAGGGAAAACTGCTGCCCTAACAAGGTTGAAGCCTATTTGGAAAGACGGGACCATCAGTCTACATTCCAAGGTAAGACTGCTGCGCTCCCTTGTCATCTCCATCTTCCTATACGTTTGCGAAACATGGACCCTCACTGCAGATCTACAACGACGAATACAAAACATGGAGATGAAGTGCTACAGAGGACATTTGGGCATTTCCGATACCCAGCACATCACCATCAACGAAGTCCGACAGACCATCACACAAGCCATTGGACAAACACGACGACATGCTCACTGTGGTGAAGAAATGGAAACTCCGATGGTATGGCCACGTCAATAGAGCGTCAGACCTTGGAAAGACCATCCTCCAAGCCACGGAGCAGGGAGGCAGAGGAAGAGGGAGGCAGAAAAAGAGATGGGAGGACAACATTCGAAAATGGACTGGCTTGACACTAAGCAATGCCATGAGGGTTGCTGAGGACAGAGAAAGATAAACTACGCACGTCAAACGATCATCTATGGTGCCCCAACGACCTTCCAGTTACGGTGTAGGATTGGATAAGCTTTAAGAGATGTTTAGAGAGAGTAATTTTGAGTCACCCTAGTGTCCGGAATACGTCAGCCGTGAAGACGTTTTGTTGGATTTAGTTGCGTTTCTCTCGGTGATTTGTGTGGTTGTTTTCCGAATTTGTTTGAAATTCATAAACCATTCTAGGAATGAAACCCAGGTTGCCCTGTATGCGAATGCACGACCGCGGATGAGCGAAGTGCGAAACACCCAGACTTAGAAGTTTGCATAGCAACAACAACAGTGCCTGCAGTCCTGTATAATCTAAACTCATGATAGAATAGGATATCATATTATAAGATAGGACGCTTCTATAAACCGATGCTTTGTGCTGCATACAGTAAAGGAAGGGTGCGACCTTTCAACTCTCAATGATAATTTACTATCAATATGGTATCTTTGCCGTTCGATCCTTTGTTTCAAAACTGTACTGCTCAAAGCTACTAGAACTGGTATGACATCGTCACAGTTCCTAGTATCTTAGCTGGGCTGGGAGCGACTAGGAGCATTCTGATTGGTCAAAGCGTTACAAAATTCGACGCATGCGCACAGTGCTATCATAGTCTTAGTAAGGATTAGGGTTAGGGTTAGGGTTTGGGTTAGAGTTAGGGTTAGGGTTTAGGGTTAGGGTTAGAGTTACGACGACTAAGAACATCGTGAAAAAGCCGGCCCGATATGACCTGGTGCATGCGCAAAGGCGCCCGGATAAAGTAGGAAACCCGGAACTTTGAGGATGTGACAATGGAACTCTTACAACCTCTGAAAGGTAAGCCAATACTAGCCTTCCACACAGCAGACTGCATAAACACTGTCAGTGCACACGAACGTTAAGAACGTGCAGTAAAGGAAATGAAGCGCACATCGGTGTGTGCACAAATATACATAGCCTGATCGACGCGAACTCTCACCTGGGTGAGAGGAGAGATTTACTATTGCATTACCCGAGCCTGTTGAAACCATCAGCGATGCTTACGCAATTACGTCTCGCAGACTGACAGTCTCTCAAGAGATTCTTCAGATTCTAGAGTAGAATGAGTGCCAGTTTTTGTCTTCTTCTTTTCGTTTATATTTCTTTCATCTTTAGTTTAAAAATGTATATATACACACACATCAGCTTTTGTTAAGACTGTACTCCTCTTCACATAATTATCTGTCCCAAGTAATGGCCCGCGAATTTAAGCAGTATCTGTTGTATAACTTCTGCAGTTCGCCTGTATTTCGTAGCACCCTTTTATGTTACCTCTGTTAAAACAATGCATGAAATGCGGAAACTTCATATCCATGATATCACGTTGATTAAATCATATATTATAACACAGAATCTGCATTCCATTATATCGCATTTGATTAATACATGAAGACTAATTTGTCCAAGACCTCTTTCAGGTTCAAATAATGAATGCAGTTTAGACCTTAAACCTATTATTTTATCACTTCGATTAATACATCACCTAACATAGATGCTATCCTATCCTATCCTATCATATTCTATCCTATCCTATCCTATTCTGTTCCGTACCTCGAGGTCGTAGGGTCACCACAGATGATCGTTTCACCAGCGTACTCCATCTTTTCCTGTCCTCAGCAACCCTAATTGTTTCGCTCAGTGTCAAACCAGTCCATTCTCGAATGTTGTAATTGTCCTCCCACCTCTTTTTCGGTCTCCCTCTTCTTCTACCTCATTGCACTGTGCCTTGCAGGATGGTCTTTGCAAGACCTGATGATCTGGCTCACATAGATGAAAGCGGAAAATTTTTACGATAACGTCATTATCTGGATTAACACGGCAGAATATGATACCAGAGCTTAGGCCATCAACTGAAACTGCAGAACATTTTAACAGAAATCGGACTTTCAATCCATCATAACATATTGATGAATGCAGAAAATGGTGATGGTAATCGGACATTAAATCTTTTCTTCGGGGTTTAAAAGGCCCAAGCTCTCTGTGTTCAGAGGGATTTTTTCTAGCTGAAAACACTTGGTGAACTTTGAAAACATCAAGCTCTCTCAACTCAATTGCACAGTGGAATTTTACCAGAATAACCTTTACAGAGATGATTTGTAAACATGAAACTTCAGAACTGCAGAGTGAGATTATATATATATATATATATATATATATATATATATATATATATATATATATATATATATATATATATATATATATATATATATATATATATATATATATATATATATATATATATATATATATATAAGACCGCCTTAAAACCTTAAAACAGTTGCTGAGTGTGATTCCACGAGAAGACGTTTAGTTAGGATTATTTGAAAACACCAAAACATGCAAAAGAAGCCTGGTTAAGGTGATCTGAAAAAAAATACCAAGAAGCTGTAATTTAGCAACGAATAACACTATCTTAATGCCAGGAAGCGATGCTGTTCAGTTTGATTCTGTCTCTTTGAAGATCAATCCTGACGTGCTGCTCTTCGTTTCAGGCAAAACAGTAGTGGAGTGCTTGAGGTGTAACTCAAACCTGCCTTCCACATTAATTGAGCAAAAATTCCGACAACTGAAAACAATTTCGCCTGACCTCCCGATCTCATCTTTAGGAGGGATTTTTTTGGGGCAATTGGTCTTATTGCTGCAATTAGGAAAAGGGAGGGAGGAAAAGACGATAAGGATTATTATAGGCTGAACGGGAAGCAGCAGTTGAGGAGGAACAGGATAAGAGAATGGGACGATGGTAGGAGGATAAACGAGGAGAAGGACGAACACAAGAGGATAAAAGGTGGCGTTGTAAAAGGAGAACGGATCAAGGAAGGCCAAGACGGGAAGAAATACGTTGCCAGCTGCAATGATGATGAATGAGGCTAGTCACGACGACGATGATAACAACGACTTGGATGACGACAAAGATGATGATGATGATGATGATGATGATGATGATGATGATGCTGATGATGATGCTGATGACGATGCTGATTACGATGCTGATGATACAGAAAAGGTTAATAATTGTAACAACGACGTGGATGACGACAAAGATGTTGATGATAATGATGATGATGATGATGATGATGATGATGATGATGATGATGATGATGATGATGACGACGACGACGATGACGATGATGATGAGACAGAGAAGGTTAATATTTGTAAAGAGGAAAGGGTGGAAGAAGGCTACAGAGGAGGCCGATGAGAAGCTGTACAACAGCTGCACGCAGCAAAGGAGAAAGAAGAAGAAGATATAGAAGAAGCATACATGTAAAGAGATAGCAAAGTAGAAATAACATCACTGGCAGAAGAAAATGGCAAACTATCTGTAACAAGACTGGTTTCAATGTTGCTCCTGGCGCTTCAGTTTCCCCCTCGGAGCTTTCACACTTCGACTCTGATGATTGGTGTTTCCGAAGTGTTTATAACAATCAGCATCAACTTGAATTAATTAGCTTCCCTTTCTCCAAGAAAACAAAATTAGCACGTGCGGCTTTCTCAAGCGTTAAGATTCCCCACCCACATAGCTTTTCCGAATTTAGTAACAAGGTTGCTGTTTTATCTCTCATGCACAACACTTTAAAAAGAAAGGTGGTGAGAACAAAAAATAACTATTGGCTTGAAAAAAAAAATGTGCACCATCCATTGCAAAATGAAGATGGCAACGATACGAATGTTGGTAATTTTTAGTTTGTTCAAACGCACGAAAGTGAATCAAGTTGACTAAATGATTAACTGACATTACTGATTTCTTATCAAATTCAATATATTGAGAGGTTTTTCAAAAGTTGGTCAAGTAACAAGAAACTGTTGGGTGTTTGTTTTTCACGCTGCCGTCAAACACTACACTGACTGAAAGATTGAATTGCGTGAAAAAATTGAATGTAGTAAAGTTAACATCTGTAAGGCGTAGGGTGACTGTCATACAGGTCCAAATTCCAAAGCACCCCCTTCCCACCAACTTCCACGCACACGTAGTGTTGTTTTTTTTCCCTCCAATTAACTACTGCGAATCCATAAACAATTCTGTAACTCCGCAGGTGGCAGGAAGGGCTTCCGAAACGTCGATGTTGTTAATTTTTCCAAATGTTCCTCTTTTCTTTTTGTTTAAAGCCAGTTTCAATTGTTGACAACTCCTCTGTGTCTCTTCACAGTGTGCTTTCTATCTCTCTTTTTCTCACGCACACGCACCGATCTCCACACGACGCAAATACGCTTGTAGGCCTACACATTATTTTTAAATACACCCTCTTCTTCCACGAACCTAACCCATCCGTCATTGCTTACTCGAAGACGTACACTCCTGTGGTACGCCAATGGTACGGACCAGTACTTTTACCCCGCTGCATCATGCCTATGACTTTTAGGACAACGCTTTTTCTAAAAACGAATGGTTATTTCCCCCGAGTCCCGACACTCCTTGATAACCTAAGCTTGCTATCACTAACCTAATGAATGAACGCATCCAAACAGCAGTGAATGTGCGGAGCATGGGTCACCCGATGAGGTCTGAAGATGTGAAAAAAAGAGTTACAGTAATACAAGGGATGCATTTCACTTACTGTACTTACTACAAGTCACACATACTCCTTTAATATAGGACACTATTGTCCATAAATTAAATTCCGAATCGAGAACGCTACGCTAGTGATTAATAGATGCGTTATAAATATGAATGCACACCCACACACGAACACGCCAAAATAAGCACTAGTGTTAAGCTACAGAGCCTACTGAAAGATGTTATATCTTCAATAATAAATCCGATATTATATTTTTTTTTTACATAAAGCGTCCCCTCGTGAGGGTGCGGGGGTTTCTGTATAAGTAGTATTCTCACTTTCTGGAAATTTAGTGCTTTAAATTCCCACTGTCCCTGTCTTTCTTCTTGGTTCTTTCTCATTCCTATGAATCTACTATTACAATACCATCTTCTTCGCTAGACCAGTCACCTACCTTTTTTTCTTGAAAACTCTTCCAAATCTCCTCATTTGTGTATGAGGTCTGTTGGGTCAGCTTGGGAATATTGGACGCTTTCTATAATATTATTATTTAGCAATGTAGGCATTTTATATGTATGTGTTTTATTTATATGTTATAATGATGTTTTTTTATATGTTATAATGATGTTTATGTTCTTCTGTTTTGTTTCTGTAAACGGGGTTTCGATAAATTAGAGTACAGCGTTCCCTGCGTGGGGTGTCTTTATTGTGAAGTAACCCGCTGGTGGATTGCCTTCAGTGTTATCACTAGGGTTGCTTCAGCAGATATTTCGTATGGATCTCTTTCAGCCTAGTTGTGGTCCTGATTTTGTGGTCCTGACTCGGCTCTTTGCAGTCCGCTGGACCATGAAGAACCAATCAACCCACCAACATAAATATAAAGGGTGAAATTTAGTTTTTACTTTCTTGAAGAAAATATTGCAGACGCGGAACATGAGAACAAGACATTGACCAGCCATCCCTTATTAAAGCAACCCATTGCTGAGCAATTAATACCTTTTTAAAGAAAACCTCAAAGTGGAACACTATGAGCAATGAGTTAGCGTTCGTTTGCTACATGATTATCTAATGTTCTATACTGAACCTTTTCCTACAAAATAACCATAGGATTTATTGAGATAAGCTTACTTCGCAATACTTTCTTGTTTGAATTCCTCCCTTTACTGTTATAATCCCTTATAAGTAATGCGTTATAATATTTCACAAGTTTAAGGTTGTTAACATTTATTTTACATTAAATTTATTATTACAGCTAATTTTTCTTATATGACTTTGTCAATAGACAATTTTTGTGGTGAAAAAACGGAAACTCCGATGGTATGGCCACGTCACCAGATCATCAGGTCTTGCAAAGACCATCCTGCAAGGCACAGTGCAAAGAGGTAGAAGAAGAGAGAGACCGAAAAAGAGGTGGGAGGACAACATTCCAGAATGGACTGGTCTGACACTGAGCGAAACAATCAGGGTTGCTGAGGACAGGGAGGGATGGAGTACGCTGGTTGGACGCTCATCTGCGGCGCACCTACGACCTCCGAGTTACGGGATAGGATAGGATAGGAATAGGCAATAAACTTGAAATGATGGTGGATAAAACTGCGCACTGTTATAGTGAAGTTTGGTCAAACAGGGAATCGAACTCGCGAAATATCGGAGACACCAACAAACTGGTCGCCGTACTGCACCCACTCAGATGTTTCATCACCCTGTGTAATGAAAGATCGAAGGGTCCTTGGCGTACATAAGACCAAGATTGATATTAACGAAGGTCCCGGGTTCGACACAAAATATTCGGCACGGACGTCTTTAAACTCTTGTAACCGGGCCCAGTTTACGATACTGCGATAGGCCATGAAGGTGTATATATGTATATATACGGGAACTGAGGGCGATGATTAATGGTGGGGGTTAAAAAAGAAACACGACTGATGAAGTTAGATTTGCCATAACATGCTTTTACGAGCATCTTGGCAAGAAAGGTGCCGCGTTCATTCTCTGTATGCATGTATCTATCTATAGACAGATGCACGTAGCGTGTCCAGTCATGCAAATGAGGCTGTACTGTCCTGCAAACTACCCAGATGTTGCTTGTGGGAGCCAGTGAAAACACACAAGAAGAGAGGAAAAAAAAGAGAGAGAAATACGGAGAGAGAGGAGGAGGGTTGTGGGGGGGGAGAAGGGCAGGGCGGGAGATAGGGGGAGAGAGGAAAAGAGAAAGAGAAAAGTAGGAAGGCGGGAGAGAGAGAAAGGGGGAGAGAGAGATAAGAGAGCGAGGGGAGGAAGAGGGAGATAGGGGAGATAAAGATAGATAGATAGATAGATAGATAGATAGATAGATAGATAGATAGATAGATAGATAGATAGATAGATAGATAGATAGATAGATAGATAGATGGATGGATGGATGGATGGATGGATGGACGGACGGACGGACGGACGGACAGACAGACAGACAGACAGACAGACAGACAGACAGACAGACAGACAGACAGATAGATAGATAGATAGATAGATAGATAGATAGATAGATAGATAGATAGATAGATAGATAGATAGATAGATAGATAGATAGATAGATAGATAGATAGATAGGGAGAGGGGAAAGAGGATGGGAATTACATAAACAAAATAAATAATCACATACAATATAAAAATACAGGAAGAATAAAACAGAAAGGGGATCGGTGAGAAAGAAATGACGATTGGAGTGAAGAGAAGGAAGAGAAGAAGAAGAAGAAGAAGAAGAAGAAGAAGAAGAAGAAGAAGAAGAAGAAGAAGAAGAAGAAAGAGAGAGAAGTAATAGAAGAAATAGAAGAAGAAAAGAAAAAGAAGAAGAAGAAGAAGAAGAAGATGATGATGATGATGATGATGATGGTGATGATGATGATGATGATGATGATGATGATGACGACGATGATGATGATGATGATGATGATGATGATGATGATGATGATGATGATGATGATGATGATGAAAGGAGGAAAGAAATAAGAAAGAAGGAGACTATACTTGTATAAAATAAATATAAAAGAATAAGAAAAAAAAAGACGAAGAAAAAGAAAAAAATCTGGAAGGAAGGAGGAAAGATTTACGCGAGAAGGAAAATATGGAAGCAAGAAAGAAAACAATAACAATATGGAAAGAATAATTAAAAGAACTAAGAAGAATGACAAGCTCAATGCAGTTTTTTTCGGGAGGAGAAAGATATGATGGAAAAAAATTAGGGCAGCGAGAAGCAGATCTGAATACTGAAAAAAGCTAATTTCAAATTAAAATTTAAAAACAAAAGACTGAGGCACTCTATGCAGATCCAGCCCAAAGTGAAAGTGGAAGAAAAAGAAGTAAAACAAAGGACACCAGGACACAGACTAAGAAGAAGAAAGGCAGAGCGAAAGGTAGATCCAGCAAGAAGAGGAATATTTTCCACATCAACAACAACAGCAGCAGATCCGAGCTAGCACGAGCCCTTTCACCGCCGTTCAATGCAAAAGTGGAAGATTGATGGATTTCCGAAGTTCGACCAAGTTCGCGGCAATAGAATGAAAAAGCTTGGGGTTAACTAATGCATACAGCCGTGAAAATTTAGTTAAAAGTTTGTGCGGTACAATTGAACCAGAGGAAAAGAACCCCACGGTATTTGGTTAGAGCTTTCATGGGATCCACGGTATAGCAAGTAAAACGGATTATTCTGTACAACGAGGTGTACAGCAACGACACATTCTTTTTTGTCCTTGATTTATGATATTTTTTTTCAAATTCTTGCCGATAAAAAAAAACAAGATAAAATGTGGACTGCTGTGCAGTTTTAAACCTCTCTGTTTGCAATGATTTTTTTTCTTGTTGGATTTGCCGTCACAGAACTAATAAGTGCATGGTGGTATTAATTTGACAGTTTGATATATCACCCCATAAAAAACACAAAATTAAATTATCTGCAATAAATTACATTTTTCTTTAAGACAACGCAACTAAGTGCATTTGTTATTAGCAGTAAAGGTTTGAGAACCTTCCCTTTCATAATATTCAATTACATAAATCGTTTGGGTTTGGATCTTGCTATTCGCCGCAAAGTTTGAAATCTCTCCCCTAAACAAAATGAACCAGATTCCTAATTTGGATAGAAGACAAATAAGTGCGTATTGTTATTAATAGTGAAGAGACTACATATTGTTGTACCCTCTCCTCTTCCACCACATCCTCTCTCACCACCTCTCCAGCTCTGTAACCTGATTAATCTTTCGCAGAATAAGAAAGAAAGAAAGACGAAAAAAGCTGCATGCTGTTATCATTGTAAATTGAGATACCCTCCTCTTTCGTAATTCTTATTATGCATATTAGTTATACAGTAACTGTTTCATTTTCCCCTTAACGGAGTAAATAAATCTCCTTTTGTAGGTAACAGAAGTGACCTATATTTTCCCATCACCAGAATGATTAAAGTATCCATTTGTACATGACAGACTAACCTTTTTTCTATGCTCACCCTAAAACCTTATTATAGCTGGTTCAGGACTGATAATGAAGGACTTTTCCTACAGTATCAGTTCTGAACCTGCTATAATAAGGTTTTAGGGTGAACATAGAAAGAGGTTAGTCTGTCATGTACAAATGGATAATTTAATAATTCTGGTGATGGGAAAATATATGTTCCGATAGACAACCGTAGGCGTACACATACATGCACATTCACATACACACACACACAAACACACGCAGCCACTCTCACACACACAAATACACAATCCCTCTCTATCAATCAATATCTCATTTATTGTCTATTCACACATTCAGGTGATATTAGACATTAATTAATAACAACAATATTAATCAAATCAAAATTAAGAAACTTGATAACACAATGGAATAAAAGGGGAAGAGGGATTTAACATCAAACTCAGAGGGGCCGGGTAGCTCAGTTGGTAAGAGCGTCTTGCTAGTAACCGAAAGGTCGCTGGTTCGAATCCCGGATTGGTCAACGTGTGATCATATTATTTTAACCTTTACCAACAATTGGCCCGCTGGTGTCAGTATAAATCGGTCCAGTAGTCACGTATATGCGAAAGTGTCGTGTGACTATAATCTACAAAACAACAACATCAAACTATTAAGGTCTACCAAATAGGCATCATTGCAATAATTTTCACAACTGCTGTTATCTATGAATGATGTAATACATCAACTAAAGAATATCCAGATTCAGTCAAATGATGTCCTTGGTTTTCATACATTTCATATACAATAATAATACTTTCCCTGAACACAAACAAGTTTATCACCAACGTCCTAAGGGGCGCTACTCTCTATCGGGGATTGCACATAAGCCTGAACTTGGGCTTGTTATTAATTTAGGCATTTTGATTTAAATGATCCTATACTAGCAGTGAAACGGAAGAAACTCTAGCCAACATCCGAGTATGATGACAAGGCGTGACAGGAAAAGAATTTAAAAGGCCCGGACTATTTTCGGGTTTATTTTTATTTGTTTGTGTGACAAGGAGTTTACTTGGGAAATCGCATTGTTGTAACGCCACAGTAAACCATGGTATAATGGGCAATCGTTGCTCAAACCGATGGCTAAGCTTTGAATACTAGACGGGTTTCCTTTATTGTGTAGCACTGCCTACGGTACGATACACGTTTTTGCAGCGGTGCTATTTTTAGAATCAATCTTGATGCTATTATTAGGCGCATAAACACATGAATGTATCGATTTATATCAACACCGTACTTTTGAAATAGGTCATTGCTGCCTTAATTTCATTTTTCACGGTGGGGCAACATTCACTGTGAATTTGAAAAGGGATCCGTGACGCTGGAATGTGTGATTGTAGTCTTGTTCACTAATAATAGTTACGACATTACTTATAGTTTCAGAACATGGCGTGCCCGAGATATCTCACATTTTTTCGCTGTACTGTATATCGCTTCTAGGGGTTACAATGACCTTATTCTATAATTTGCAAAACACACACACACACACACGCACGCACGCACGCATACACACACACACACACACACAATCCCCCTACTCCTTCGGATGGAAATATAAACCGAGATCTAGTTTGTGCACGCACGCACGGACTTTAAAGATCCTGACGCTCATGCCGGCTAAACAAAATACACTCAGCACACTCTAGGTCCCTCCCCCAACTCACCGGTCGCTCAGAATTGTATGGAATTCCCGCAATAAAATATTTACTTTCACCACTTTCAGCTAAATAATCTTTATTGTAAAAATATATTTCTAAAATAATAATGTGTTTACAAAAAAATGTAAGATTTCTTTAAATAATACATTTTCTCCGTAAATCGTGGAAGGTTCGTGGAGGTTCAAACACGTTTTTTTCGAAGGTCTCAGATCCCAAACCTAGGTTGCTGAACCTTTTGGGACATATGAAGGTTCAGGAGATAATCTTGTCACAGTTCGCCGTTAATGGAGTAAGCGCCTGAGGCGACCTTCGACTATGTGCTGAAGCTGACATGCAAAATTAGTTTCGAGAGTGGATGATAAGTAGAGGGGCGCAGTAGTAGTGTGGCGGTTTGAGCACAAGCTGGCCATGTTTCATGTTAAGAAAAGTCGGGAAGGGTTAATAATAATAATAATAATAATAATAATAATAATAATAATAATAATAATAATAATAATAATAATAATAATAATAATGAATAACATTTATATAGCGCAAAGCTCACAAAGACTCATTGCGCACACACGCATTCACTCTCAAAATACAAAAGGATTACCTGTATGTATGGAGGTACATCTACCAACAACGAAACACAAATATTGTTATGTTACACACAAGACTCCCTATAAGATGAAAGAGGGGTAGGGTGGGGAGGGGGGATGCGAGTAAGTTAATCAAAAGCTAAGCGAAAAAGGTATGTTTTCAGTTGGGCTTTAAATATATAAATATCTTCCAAGTTCCTCAGACCGACAGGAAGTGCGTTCCAGAGAGATGGAGCAGTGAAACTGAAACCGCGCTCGCCAACAGTTTTCAGGTTTCGACGCGGAACTTTTAACAGCTTTTCTGCAGAAGATCGGAGAATGCGGGCTGTCCGGTAGGCTACAGGTGAGTTGGAAAGATACGCTGGGAGAGTTCCTTCAAGGAAACGGAAGGCAAAAACACAGATCTTATACTGGAGGCGGAATTTTACAGGCAGCCAGTGAAGTTTCTGAAGCAACGGCGTGATATGGTCTCTCTTTCTCTTTTTCAAAACGAGCCGTACTGCGCTGTTTTGTACGTATTGGAGACGATTTATCTGTTCTGTTGGTAGACCCAGCAATACCGAATTACAAAAATCCAGACGTGATGTGATAAAAGCGTTAACCAATTTCGCGCACACAGTCTCGGATAAAAAAGGCCGAATGGAAGCAATGCGTCTCAATTCAAGGAAAGCACCACGGCAAATGCGTAGTACTTGGATGGTAATCAAACGCGCTTGAAAGGTAATACCAAACGACCCCCAAAACACACGACTCGTTCCGGGGCGGCAGCGGTTTTTTCCAAACAAGTTCCAGTCATTCGCCGAAAAAGGCAATCACCGAAGTCGAACGAAGCTCTCCGAGGTGTTACGAAATGATGCATGCATGATATGACTAGTCAAACAGACTAGTTTAACATTAAAAACGGTCGCTGTTGCTTCTAATTCTGTTCGATTTACACAGACTAGCATTTCGCAATGAAGTACTTTGTTAAGATGAGTATAATTATTATCGACCATATTTACTAGTTGCATCCCTTGCTTTGCTTTTGTTAGTTCTCAGCAGTACGCTAATAATAGCATTCCCCATTTCCTGCCGCGAAAGTCAGTCACCGCGCAGTCTCTTCTAGTTATTCTAGTAGGAAATCCGTTTTAATTGAAAACGACATTTGATCCGACTTGAAACAGATATTAGAGTGTCGTCAACAAGTATTAATCGCTTTCAAATATAATACAATACAATCATCACACAATACAATCATTATAAAATAAAACAACAAAAGCATCGACATATTGCTCAGATTGCAGTCTGCACTCGTTCACAATACATTCCAGTTTTGTCGTGCTTGCACTCAGTTTGCACAGAAAGCTTTCGGTAGGTATCCACATTTGCGGTCAGCTACGCTTACCAGACGTCATGATAGACTGATGAGACTTCCTTTTTTTTTCTCTACCAGGATCTATTTGATCGACCGACCTTTCCCGGCGTAGTTTATATCCGGCATAAAAAAGTGACATTACTACAAATGTTTGGCAACTGCGTAGGCCCTACACGTACATCATATAGTACAAACCGGACTATGCAATAAAATGTAAATTGTTTGGTGAAAACCCACGCTGATGTTGGTTTTTTTTTCATATGGTGAAATCGAAAGTAGGACATCCATATGAACTATGTTTCCCAAAAATATATTGTAAAAACTACAATAAAACTGCATGTCTTCTTTGTTTTCTTCCATTTCCCTTCTCGTTTTGTTACATTGAATGTGTCCCCTGATATTACGTTGTCCTCATTATGTTGTGTTTATTCAGTTTACCTCTAGAAGTTCAGCTTATGTAGGTCAACGCCTGTTGCTTTATATCATGTTAGTTTTCAGTAAAGAGCAACTATTGTTTAAACCAAAATGCTGTAGCTTAAATGGTGAACGCCTGTATATCATGTTAGTTTTCAATAAAGAACAACTATTGTTTAAACCAAAATGCTGTAGCTAAAATGGTGACATTCCAGCCAGCCCCATTCTGTTGTTCAAGCAGCTTCAGCAAAGTTGAATCTTCTTTAACCTTATGTTTCATAACACCAGAGACATGTAATTTATAATTATAGCCATGAAGCGTAGAAGAAGCGAGCATATGCCCAACGTGACAGAGGGGCGAGAGGTGTATTTGTTAATATGTGAGTGAGAGTGGATGAAACATGTCAGCGTGCACGTTGTTGAGATCGCCGCGCTTTGAAAATAGATAGCAACTTTTGTTCTAGAGAGTTTGCATCATCTTCGTGAGAAGACTCCGAACTTTAATGGATTGCATTCGATAGACCCGATGCATTCATCTTGAAATAAACATCCGGTAACAGAATCGATACTGGAGTTAGAACCTTTCTGAGAAACGTCGTTTTTCTTAATGTAACCGTTCTTATATAGCGATTTTCCAGCTCAAGAGCTGCTCATGGCGCTGACCGATACATAGTCTAATTCAAGATATCCGAGCTGCCCACTTGCAGCCTTTGGGCGCCTCGGCTGACGCCCAGACAACTGTGCACAAGCCTGGAGGACCGTTACACTGGCTGGAAGTTCAGTTCCGTTTGATTCAGTACACTTTATAAGCTCAGCCCCGAAAGTAAAACCGAATAAAACCGAAAGTTCCTACTAGGGTTTAAAGAGCGACAACTTATAAAGTAAACTGGGTTGAATTGATGCTATTGCCGTTGGAACTTCCCAAGCAACTTTCCATTGCCTTCCTATCAATACTGCCTTTCTATAGCAGCAAAGATTACGTGGCCTGCTGGGGGAAATGAGGAGAAGCCTGAAAAGATGAATTAGAGGATAGAGAAGTGCGAGGTGTGATGAATGTGAATATGTGGAAATAGAAAAAGGACACATTAAACACACAGACAAACGCATAGACAAAAACACATACAATCTCTATCTCTTTTTCTCTCTCTCTCTCTCTCACACACAAATACACACACACACACACACACACACAAACCATTCTGGTTTATTTGTTCATCCTACGTTTTCAACTCTTTGGTTGAGCCTGTCACACTGGTGATGATCAACCCAAGTAAAAAGGCCCCAAGCGAGACAATTCGACCCTCTTCATGCAATTGACCCAAAGGGAGGCAAGTGACCCCCTTGCAGGCGACATTTCACACATGCCACAACTGGCTTCCTATAAGCAAAATAAATCTCTTTTCGATGTTTAAAATTTGGTTGGCTTGGCACAGTGGGCAACGGCGTAGCACATTAAAAAAGCGTGCATTTTCAGCGACGTCAGAAATTTCCTACCTCTCTTCTACCCGGTAAAGACAGACTTTGTGGATTATTGTTTAACACAACGCCCAAGATGGTAGCAAGTATGGGTTTAGTGCCACATGTGTTCTATTCTGATTTCAGACAATTATGCATCTCTGTGATGATGATGGTGATGATGATGATGATGATGATGATGATGATGATGATGATGATGATGATGATGATGATGATGATGATGATGATGATGATGATGGAGGTAATACACATTGCTGCGATCGGTAGAAAGTATCGCCAAAACTCCCGCTAGCAGCAGGTGAAAGTATTCCCTCCATCCCTACAAAGTATACTTTGGGCTCGCGGCTAACGAAGCGCACTACTGTTTAAAAGTGACGGAAAGAGCGGTATATTGCTACAAGGGTTCGGGTAAGGGTTAGATGTAGATATATCCCTAGCCCTTGCCCTAACCCTTTTCTCTACAAAAATGCTTTTACCGTACCCAAAACCCATTTGCCTTCTTGGATTCTTAAATTGTATGAAACCAAGTGAGGGCACTATCCGGCGTCAATAAACGGTTCGAAAAGATTCTCAAACGGTTCGTAAAAGACAGTTGACCTAGAAACAAATACAGCGTGACCTAATTCGTCGCCTAGAGGAGTCGAAACTTACTTTTCCGTTTTTAGTATTTCACCGACACTGTAACTGCGCAGGCTGCTAACCTCGCTTACCTCCCTTCAAGGGACAAGGGACATACTTTGGACTGCTGCGCAGCGTGTGCCTGGAGTATACTTTCTTTCGATCGCAGCTACGTGCAATGGGTGGATGATGAAGATGATAATGATGACGATGATGGCGATAATATTATGAAAATGATGATGATGATTCGATGATGATATTAAAAACAGAACATGACACGTTGACATTCATTCAGAAATGGGTTTTATTCTGATTTTAGACAACTATGCCTATGCATCTTGCATCTCTATGCTGCTGCTGCTGTAGAT
>CM072511.1:83241198-83323698 GCA_036898135.1 Oncomelania hupensis | reverse complement strand
GCGCTAATAACAAGATATCGAGTCATTCAAATGTATTCCCAGACACTCACACGCATAGCTAAAAATCAGCAATTTCAACAAAAGTGTAGTTTTTTGTTTGTTTTTTTTATGGCGATGGCGTGACTTGATTTTTTTCTAAACACGATGGTATCGGAGGCTGGTCAATATCCCAGGTAGTGCTCCAATAACATTTGGTAAAAGTCTGTTCCCTGGTTCTGGAGAAATTGAATGCAACTTGAAAAATCTCGTACCCAAGTCACAGACATTTTAGAAGCTCGTCCCCTTTGGGCTTCAAACCCGCAACCTTCGGCACAGGAAACAACCGCTTGACTAACTGCGCTGCAACCCATCTTAAATTTGCACGTTTAAAAAGGCAAACCTTTTTTCTGTGCTTTCTTGGGGTGGGAGTGTAATAGGTTTATTTTCAATGTAAAACATTTATTTCCTTGTGCGCTGGTACATACCAGTACAGGGCTCATTGTTGATAGGAGCTGGGACTGTCCAGCCCGTAGACTAAACAAGCAGGGTGTCAATGATTAGCGCATGATGACAAGACCGGAAATTGCGCGAGAATACCTCTGCTTATTGTTATTAGTGCATCTGCCCCTTAATCCTTACACTCCTCTCATTCCAGCTCTATGTAGAAGAGTTCATTTTATATTGTGTCACTCTTTATTTAGACGTCAAAGAAGCAATAGCCTAGCGTTGTTGCACATCATTAGTGTTAGCAGTTTTTAAAAGTATTTCTATGTTACGAAAAGACATTTTATATTGTGCTGAACCATTTTGTGACCTACCTCACACTGAAGTGGTATGTACATATTTTGTTTAATGATGATGATAGGGATAGAGATTAGGATATTTATAATTTATTTTATTTGTCGTTTATTCTTGTTAATATTATTCTAATCTTGTTTATTGAATTAAAGATACTCTTCTTGAAATAATTATATTTTAATAAATATTTGATGATACTTTTCGTCAAGACCTAGCCTTTGTTACCTTGCATATTTGGATAAACAATGTCAGGATCTTTATAGGTTTACTTAATCTTTTTGTAATTGATTAATAGAGGAGTAATACCTATTTTCATATTTAATTTGATCTGTAAATATTCCGACCCACTTTGGGGATTAATATAGTCTCGTTTTGAATTCGGAAGCGATGTTACCCGGAAATTACTTTGTTTACCTTTTTGTTACCATGTTTGGAAACGAAAGTCAACTTATCTTTTGCTTAACGTATTCTTGCTCAATTTACTCATTAAGTTTTGTATGAATATAAGCTTAGGGATTTTGAACGTAATTTTTGTGAAGCAGTTTAATAATTCTTTTATTTATTTAATACATAATTTTTAGATTTAAGTAGTTATAGATTTTATTTTGTTTTCAGGGTTCAACGGTTGGGTTTGCTCTTTTGACCCTTTGCGTCAGTAAAGTCTTGAAACGTTTCCCATTGTCTGGCGTTCCCGTTGATCAAGTGAACCCTTGGAGTGAATGTGTCATATCCATCTTCTCACATCACCCACACCCTACAACAGGAGGGTGGGGTGAAAAGAAACATACGCTTATTTCCCTTTCTTGTATTTCTGTCAAAAGTAACAATGTATGAATCTGCGCACTTTTTAATAGGCATGAGTTCTATTTTTCCGCGTTTTTTTTTCCCAATGAAATATAAAACAAGTCTACATCTGTGCATGTTACATCAATATATAGGTCGAGATATTCCGAGTGTCTTTTTATGGGTTGTATTTCTTTAGGAAACATGCGAAAGACATTGATCATAAAATAAGACATTAACAAAGTACACACTTATCTGCATTTTTTTTAAAAACAAAGTAAATGAGACAACTTCTAGCTAGTAAATTACATTTTTAGCAAATCTGCTTACCCTTATAAAGCTAATTTCTACAGGATAGACATTTTTCTAGCATCGTCTAAAAGTCAATAGATTTTTTTTTATATTTTCAGATATTTTACATGTAATATGGCATGTAAAACCCTATAATATCTAATAATATTATAAAGATGTTGGTGCTATAGGTATTTCTTGCAGATTAGTCGAAGTTAAAAATATGCTCAGTGGTACTTCGCCCTGCTTTCAATCCTGTTTGTTCCCCAGCTATGATCGTTCAGCTTGGGTTTCAAATTGTGGAGTATTACTTTTCGGAGGACTTTGTTGGGATGGCTGATGCGGTAGTTTTAACACTCGTGAAGGTTACCCTTTTTGGGAAGAGTGATGACAAGCGACTGGGTCCATATTGTAGGCCACTCCACACTGTGCCACATCTTGTTACAGCTAATGACGAGAGCGTCAATCATCGCTTCTCCTCCTGCTTGAAGCAATTCTGCGGTTATGTTGTCCACTCCCGCTGACATCCTGTCACGACCCACACTCAGTTTGAACTTTATATTGTTGTTTGTAGATAGGTGGTCTTCTCGCAAGTGCCTATGAATCATCGTTTTGTGTGCCTTTGAATAAGCCGGGACAAAAGTAAATGAAAAGTGTGACGTAACTTATTGTCGTAGAAAAGAGGAAATGACGAAAGAGAAAGAAGACAGGTATTTTGGTCGTTACATGGAGGTCCAAGGAACAGTGAATCTAGGAGCAGTGTGTTGAATCGTTTTTCGTCCCTGCTAATCCTTTATCCGTCAACTGTACGCTTAAGGAAATACGTACGTGATATCCTCACGTAGCGGTGCCCTACGACAAGAACTTGAGTTTTCACCAGAAGTCGTTTGAGAACGATGAGGGAGAAAGAGTTCGACCTTGAAACTGGTGCAAGTTCGACTGTTTGTTTTAGTCAATGAAGATCGAGACGACTAGTAGACCTGACCGTTGACCTACCTGTACCAAAAGGAATGCTGCGGATGAAGAGACGTATCCGACCTTAGCCGCATCACCGTATCCACGGGTAGTTGAGTAAGTGTGGACTTGGGTGTTTTCACTGGCTAGTCGGGTGTCTCTTTGTTGTCATTTATTTCTGTGGTCCGTATTTTGTCGTGTCATTGTTGGTTATCATTATGTTGTGGGGCTAAAATATTATGGGGAAGTATTATACTCGAATAAGTGATACCATATTTATTACAATCATTATTCTTCCAAGCATACAAAACATTCAAGGTTGCAGTCATTCATTCATACATGCGCTAGATTTACATTTGTGATTGTTACAATACAAGAGTTAGCGATTATTATTATTAAGGAAAATGATTGAGTTTTCAATTGCATCAGGAAGCATGTATAAATTGTTACTCAAATTCTTAGAAGATTTTGTATGGGTTATGTTGCAGTGTACCTTTCGCTTTTTGCCTTTGGTTTCATCTTCAACTTCGATTTTACCTTCAACTTCAACTTTAACTTCGACTTTGTTTTGGGTTTACCATCACTTTTCACCGATTGTATTATAATAGACTTTCTGCCAGTGAACTTTTTGCCTTCGCTTCTTCACCACAGACTTTGAAATATTGGATGACCACGGCAGATGCATCTAATCGTAGCAGCTACAGTCCCAGTGACATTCGAGGTGTATGCACTTATCGATTACATCTAGTGCATTGACAATTTTTAGTTTATTTGCCTACTGTGTTCCCGGGACATATATACATTTCACTCCTGCGTTGAGCGAGTTCATGCTCTAGTGTCTTCGGGACGTTTTTGTTATTATGCAATTTCGTATTGCAAAGGTTTGATCGCAGGAGTGTGATATGTATTTGTAAAACGGGACTTGTGAACTGAAATTTATTATAACAGTAGTAGCAACAAATTTGTAAACAGTGCATAGGTTGTGTGCGAACAATGAGTGAACAGTAGAAAAAGAAAACAAAGAGACTGAACGAGAATACTGTGTAGAACCATTTAATTTATTTAAAACAAAGAACATTTCATTCTGTCGTTTGATTTTATCACCTTTATAAATTTTAGTTATTCATTTACGACTCCATGTTATGTTCATGTGAATAAATTGTTGTTTTATTTTGCCAACGTAATACTTGTCTCTATCGATTCATCCGTTGTTCACGTATGGTTGCATACACTGCTCAAAGTTCCCCTTTATGGTAAGAGAAACGAAGGACCGTAAGGGGGGCTTTGACATATTTGGTGGCAGCGGTGGGATCGAACGGATGAATGGAGGAGATAGAATTACGTTGACATTGTTGTGTTATACCATACAATCAGAGTAAGTGACGTGGGTGGTTGGCGGGTGCTGGAGCGTTTTGAATCGCGTGGGCGCACTTAGAGCACCCGACAGTAATAAGGTAAGCAACCAAGCCCACACTTTACTATAATACAACTTAGTGTCATCTGAGCCAAACCGTGGTATAACTGTTGAGTTATTTGAACTCTGAGATATATAGTTGGTAAATAGATTTGTTGTTTACCAATTATACAAGAAAAGGTGGTCGGCTAGCAAAATGTCCGCCACCCGGAAAGGTACAAAACGTGCTGGAGCCAAGAAAACGATTGGTGGGGAAGGGACATCGATCACCCCTAGCAGCGACTCAGCCGATATTGTACTGGGAGCATCGGGAGAAGCGACCATGTCCAGTTTGACGAGAGAAGAGACTCTGAGTACGTCTGTCTTAGGTTTCCCTCGCATGGCGGTAGCCGTAGAACCGTCAAGGAACCAAGAGACGTCCGAAATGATTGACGTATCCGTGAAGTATAGAGAATTAGGTATGAGCCTAGGCCTGCGAGAAGAGGCGCTAGCGAGATTTGTCGTGGATGGCATCCAAAAGGAAGAAGAACGAAGAGAGCGAGAAGAAGACAGACGTTTAGTGGAGAGGAAAATGGAAGAAGAGCGAAGAAAAATAGAAGAAGAGCGAAGAGAGCGCGAAGAAGAGCGAAGAGAGCGCGAAGAAGACAGACGGCTAATGGAAAGAAAAATAGAAGAAGACAGACGTCTAATGGAGAGGAAAATGGAAGAAGAGCGAAAGGAAAAAGAAGAAGAACGTCGCCGACGCGAAGAGGAAAAAGAAGAAGAACGTCGCCGACGCGAAGAGGAAAAAGAAGAAGAACGTCGCCGACGCGAAGAAGAAAAAGAAGAAGAACGTCGCCGACGAGAAGAAGAAAAAGAAGAAGACAGACGTCTGATGGAGAGGAAAATGGAAGAAGAACGTCGCCGACGAGAGGAAGAGAAAGAAGAGGAACGTCGCCGACGCGAGGAAGACAAAGAAGAAGAACGAAGATCATTAGAAATCAGAATGGAGGCAGAGAAAGAACGGATGAAAATGCAGATGGAGGTGATCAGAGAAGAACGCGAAGTTTTCGCTGACCGTTCAACTCGTAGAGAACATCATGATGGTTACCGACTGAAAATTCACCCTTTCGATGGTAGAGAAGACATCGAAGCTTATCTGCGTCATTTTGAACTCATAGCTGAATCACAAGGATGGAATAGAGATTGCTGGGCAGCAAGGTTGTCTCCACTATTGTCAGGAGAAGCGCGCGATACGTATTTGCGTCTGACACCCGAACAGGCTCAAGATTTTGAAGAAGTACGCAACGCGCTGTTACGTCGTTTTCGCCGCGATGCGGAATGGTATCGCCGACAGTTCCGAGAGACCAAGAAAGAACAAAATGAAACTTTTCCGCAATTTCTCATCCGGTTGCAGACATCTGTAGAAAGATGGTTTTCCTTGGCAGACAAAGACATCGATGACGCGAAGTCTGTGTTAGACATGTTTTTGGCTGAACAGATATACTCAGTAATGAATCCTGAGCTCGAGATGTTCGTGCGTGAACGATTGCCGACAGACGCCGCACAAGCAGCCGAATATGCTCAACTGCATTTGGACGTAAAACGAGCCGTATCCCGAGGACCTGTTTTCCAAAGAGCGAGTCCACGAACACCGAGCAGTCAACCCGAGCGTAGACCGAACGAGTCACAAACGAGATTGAGGGAACCTATTAGGAGACCAGTTGTCGGTAGAGATGAAAGAGACAGGAGGAATTCAGACGAGTGCTATAAGTGTGGGGGTAAGGGGCACTTCGCCAGGCAATGCATGAAAACGCATGCAGTCAGTCAGGTTACAATTGCGACCGACACCCTACCGATCTATACTCCGCCAATAGACGTCCGATCTATTAAACCCTATAACCCGTGGAGTGAGGGTCGGATCAACGAAAATACAGTACGCATCATGCGTGATACTGGAGCAGAGATGGGAGCAGTTGCTTCAAAATGGGTCAAACCTGAAGATTACACTGGGAGGAGTGTTGAAGTGTACTTAGCAGACCAGACAAAAACAGGAAAGTACCCTACAGCATGGGTGAAACTTGAATCAGGCTTTGTGACAGGGACTGTTGAACTGTTCGTCCTTGACCACATGGGACCTGACATTCTTCTGGGTAACTGGATTACATTTTCATCTGGTTACCGAAGCCCAGTTACCATTGATGGTAGTGAATGTGCCGTGGCAGCAGCAGTCGAAACAAGAGGACAAATAGAACGTGAAAAACGAGCGACAGTACCTTTGCAGGTATCGAAAACTCTAGGAGTGGAAGTCACACCGACAGAGTTGGCTGCATTGCAAGAAGAAGACGATAGTCTTAAAAAAGTTCGAGCGTTGGCTGATGCCCAGAGCGAACTGAAGTCAGGAAATGCTACAGTAAAATTCACGCGAAAGAAAGGGTTACTATACAGGTTGCATCAGTTGCGAGGAGTGGAGACATCGCAGCTAGTAGTTCCCAAGAAACTACGAAAAGAAGTCATGAGGCTAGCTCATGATCCTCCCATGGCAGGACACCTAGGAGGAAAACGAACTCGCGAACGTATATGGAATACGTTTTTCTGGCCAGGTATGTGCGCAGACGTTCGCAGGTACTGTGCATCATGCATTGAATGCCAGAGAGTGACACCAAGGGGTCGAGTCAGCAAGGTACCCCTACAAAAGATGCCTTTGATGGACGAACCATTCCAAAGAGTGGCTATCGACATTGTAGGTCCGATTGCACCAAAGTCGGAACAAGGTAACCAATACATTTTGGTAGTTGTCGACTACGCTACACGATACCCAGAAGCAGTTCCGTTGAAAAGAATTGACACTGAAAAAGTAGCAGAGGCTCTGTGGACCATATGGTCGAGGGTAGGCATCCCTCGTGAAATACTAACCGACAGGGGGACGCAGTTCATGTCAGCAGTCATGGATGAAATGAACAGATTGTTGGCCATCCATGGAAAAGCCACCACACCCTACCACCCTCAGTGTAATGGGCTGGTTGAGCGGTTTAACGGCACTCTGATGACCATGCTGAGAAAACTGACTACAGAACAGCCAGGGATGTGGGACCGGTACATACCAGCTCTTCTTTTCGCCTACCGAGAGGTACCTCAAGAGGCTACTGGATTTTCACCGTTTGAGCTACTATACGGAAAAACAGTCAGAGGACCGATGGCCGTGTTGAGAGAGCTATGGTCGAAGGAGATTGCTGCTGAAGAAGTGAAAGTAAGCAGTGAATACGTAGTCGATCTACGCAATCGCATCGAGGAGACGTGCCAGATAGCAAAAGAACATATGAAAGGTGTTGCAGAGCGCCAGAAACACTACTTTGACCGAAAAGCGAAACCCAGGGTCTTCAAAGCAGGCGACAGAGTGTTGCTGTTGCTACCCACTAAACATAATAAACTCCAAATGGCTTGGCAAGGACCTTATGAAGTCATAGAAAAAGTTGGCGAATGCGATTATCGCATATCAGTAGGACGGAAAACTAAACTCTTCCACGTCAATCTGCTGAAAGAATGCAGAGAAAGAGTGACAGTCGATGCAGTAGTGACAGAAGACGATCAATGGAAAGAAGAACAAGTGGGCAACGATATTCCAACGTGTCCGTTAGTGGCGACCGAGGGTCCGAAAGATGTACACGTTGACCCAGAATGTCCAGAAATTCATGAGGACATCCTAAACATAGTGTCAGACTATGCAGACATTTTCACTGATTTCCCTTTACGATGCACCTTGGATACGTGCGAGATAAAGATGATCAATGAAGAGCCAGTCCGTACAAAACAATACCCTTTACCTCATTCGCAAATGCAGGTGGTGAAGGATGAAGTAGAAACGATGATGAAATTACGGGTCATTGAGAGAGCAACGTCACCGTATAGCTCACCGATTGTGCTAGTGAAAAAAAAAGATGGACAAATACGATTTTGCGTTGATTTTCGCAAAATGAATCGTAACATCGTCTTCGACGCTGAGCCTCTACCTGATATCGATTTTTTGTTCGCGAAGCTCGCAAAAGCGAAATACCTGAGCAAAATAGATTTGTCAAAAGGGTATTGGCAAATCCCAATGAAAAAAGAGGACAAAGAAAAGACAGCGTTCACCACTCCTGAAGGTCAGTTCCAGTGGTGCGTGATGCCTTTTGGATTGAAGACTGCCGGAGCTATATTTTCCCGAATGATGCGGAAGTTATTGGCACCCCTTCACATGACTGAAATAGACAACTTCATGGATGATTTGATGATAGCTACACAAACAAAAGAAAGGCATTTGGAATGTCTAAGAGCGTTGTGTCAGAGACTCCGCGAAGTGCAGTTAGCTGCAAGACCGTCAAAATGTTTCCTAGGATTTCAGAGTTTGGAGTATCTGGGACACATGGTAGGGCGAGGTAAGATTCAACCAGACCGTCAGAAAATGGATCGCATCAGAGAAACGTCACAACCAACTACAAAGAAACAAGTGAGGTCGTTTTTGGGGTTAGCGAGCTACTACAGGAGGTTTGTACCAAACTTTGCAGCCATAGCCGCACCTCTATCCGATCTGACGAAGGGAGGAAAAACAGGACCAGTCGCATGGACGGAAGCATGCGAAAAAGCTTTCAACACTCTGAAAGAAAGGTTGTGCTCTAGTCCTGTATGTTGTCTGCCAGATGGCGAAAAACCGTTTGTTTTGCAAACAGACGCGTCAGACACAGGTATTGGAGCAGTACTATGCCAAGATCAGGGTCACGGACTCCAACCAGTGGCTTGTGTCAGCCGGAAGTTAGTTGCCGCAGAAAAGAACTACTCAACGATTGAGAAGGAATGTTTAGCGTTGATTTGGGGACTTCAACGATTTCAGCAATATGTGTACGATCGGACAGTCATCGTACAAACTGATCACCAACCGCTGAAATACCTTCAGAAATCGAAAACTACCAGCAGCAGGTTGATGAGATGGGCGCTGTTGATGCAGTCGTTTCCACTGGTTATTGAAAGTATTCCTGGAAAGGAAAACGTCACTGCAGACTTTTTGAGCAGAAACGTGTAAGTCGTGAACTTTGAGTTTGAACAAAACCAAGGTTTTGTCTTGAGGGGGGGGTATGTCACGACCCACACTCAGTTTGAACTTTATATTGTTGTTTGTAGATAGGTGGTCTTCTCGCAAGTGCCTATGAATCATCGTTTTGTGTGCCTTTGAATAAGCCGGGACAAAAGTAAATGAAAAGTGTGACGTAACTTATTGTCGTAGAAAAGAGGAAATGACGAAAGAGAAAGAAGACAGGTATTTTGGTCGTTACATGGAGGTCCAAGGAACAGTGAATCTAGGAGCAGTGTGTTGAATCGTTTTTCGTCCCTGCTAATCCTTTATCCGTCAACTGTACGCTTAAGGAAATACGTACGTGATATCCTCACGTAGCGGTGCCCTACGACAAGAACTTGAGTTTTCACCAGAAGTCGTTTGAGAACGATGAGGGAGAAAGAGTTCGACCTTGAAACTGGTGCAAGTTCGACTGTTTGTTTTAGTCAATGAAGATCGAGACGACTAGTAGACCTGACCGTTGACCTACCTGTACCAAAAGGAATGCTGCGGATGAAGAGACGTATCCGACCTTAGCCGCATCACCGTATCCACGGGTAGTTGAGTAAGTGTGGACTTGGGTGTTTTCACTGGCTAGTCGGGTGTCTCTTTGTTGTCATTTATTTCTGTGGTCCGTATTTTGTCGTGTCATTGTTGGTTATCATTATGTTGTGGGGCTAAAATATTATGGGGAAGTATTATACTCGAATAAGTGATACCATATTTATTACAATCATTATTCTTCCAAGCATACAAAACATTCAAGGTTGCAGTCATTCATTCATACATGCGCTAGATTTACATTTGTGATTGTTACAATACAAGAGTTAGCGATTATTATTATTAAGGAAAATGATTGAGTTTTCAATTGCATCAGGAAGCATGTATAAATTGTTACTCAAATTCTTAGAAGATTTTGTATGGGTTATGTTGCAGTGTACCTTTCGCTTTTTGCCTTTGGTTTCATCTTCAACTTCGATTTTACCTTCAACTTCAACTTTAACTTCGACTTTGTTTTGGGTTTACCATCACTTTTCACCGATTGTATTATAATAGACTTTCTGCCAGTGAACTTTTTGCCTTCGCTTCTTCACCACAGACTTTGAAATATTGGATGACCACGGCAGATGCATCTAATCGTAGCAGCTACAGTCCCAGTGACATTCGAGGTGTATGCACTTATCGATTACATCTAGTGCATTGACAATTTTTAGTTTATTTGCCTACTGTGTTCCCGGGACATATATACATTTCACTCCTGCGTTGAGCGAGTTCATGCTCTAGTGTCTTCGGGACGTTTTTGTTATTATGCAATTTCGTATTGCAAAGGTTTGATCGCAGGAGTGTGATATGTATTTGTAAAACGGGACTTGTGAACTGAAATTTATTATAACAGTAGTAGCAACAAATTTGTAAACAGTGCATAGGTTGTGTGCGAACAATGAGTGAACAGTAGAAAAAGAAAACAAAGAGACTGAACGAGAATACTGTGTAGAACCATTTAATTTATTTAAAACAAAGAACATTTCATTCTGTCGTTTGATTTTATCACCTTTATAAATTTTAGTTATTCATTTACGACTCCATGTTATGTTCATGTGAATAAATTGTTGTTTTATTTTGCCAACGTAATACTTGTCTCTATCGATTCATCCGTTGTTCACGTATGGTTGCATACACTGCTCAAAGTTCCCCTTTATGGTAAGAGAAACGAAGGACCGTAAGGGGGGCTTTGACATATTTGGTGGCAGCGGTGGGATCGAACGGATGAATGGAGGAGATAGAATTACGTTGACATTGTTGTGTTATACCATACAATCAGAGTAAGTGACGTGGGTGGTTGGCGGGTGCTGGAGCGTTTTGAATCGCGTGGGCGCACTTAGAGCACCCGACAGTAATAAGGTAAGCAACCAAGCCCACACTTTACTATAATACAACTTAGTGTCATCTGAGCCAAACCGTGGTATAACTGTTGAGTTATTTGAACTCTGAGATATATAGTTGGTAAATAGATTTGTTGTTTACCAATTATACAAGAAAAGGTGGTCGGCTAGCAAAATGTCCGCCACCCGGAAAGGTACAAAACGTGCTGGAGCCAAGAAAACGATTGGTGGGGAAGGGACATCGATCACCCCTAGCAGCGACTCAGCCGATATTGTACTGGGAGCATCGGGAGAAGCGACCATGTCCAGTTTGACGAGAGAAGAGACTCTGAGTACGTCTGTCTTAGGTTTCCCTCGCATGGCGGTAGCCGTAGAACCGTCAAGGAACCAAGAGACGTCCGAAATGATTGACGTATCCGTGAAGTATAGAGAATTAGGTATGAGCCTAGGCCTGCGAGAAGAGGCGCTAGCGAGATTTGTCGTGGATGGCATCCAAAAGGAAGAAGAACGAAGAGAGCGAGAAGAAGACAGACGTTTAGTGGAGAGGAAAATGGAAGAAGAGCGAAGAAAAATAGAAGAAGAGCGAAGAGAGCGCGAAGAAGAGCGAAGAGAGCGCGAAGAAGACAGACGGCTAATGGAAAGAAAAATAGAAGAAGACAGACGTCTAATGGAGAGGAAAATGGAAGAAGAGCGAAAGGAAAAAGAAGAAGAACGTCGCCGACGCGAAGAGGAAAAAGAAGAAGAACGTCGCCGACGCGAAGAGGAAAAAGAAGAAGAACGTCGCCGACGCGAAGAAGAAAAAGAAGAAGAACGTCGCCGACGAGAAGAAGAAAAAGAAGAAGACAGACGTCTGATGGAGAGGAAAATGGAAGAAGAACGTCGCCGACGAGAGGAAGAGAAAGAAGAGGAACGTCGCCGACGCGAGGAAGACAAAGAAGAAGAACGAAGATCATTAGAAATCAGAATGGAGGCAGAGAAAGAACGGATGAAAATGCAGATGGAGGTGATCAGAGAAGAACGCGAAGTTTTCGCTGACCGTTCAACTCGTAGAGAACATCATGATGGTTACCGACTGAAAATTCACCCTTTCGATGGTAGAGAAGACATCGAAGCTTATCTGCGTCATTTTGAACTCATAGCTGAATCACAAGGATGGAATAGAGATTGCTGGGCAGCAAGGTTGTCTCCACTATTGTCAGGAGAAGCGCGCGATACGTATTTGCGTCTGACACCCGAACAGGCTCAAGATTTTGAAGAAGTACGCAACGCGCTGTTACGTCGTTTTCGCCGCGATGCGGAATGGTATCGCCGACAGTTCCGAGAGACCAAGAAAGAACAAAATGAAACTTTTCCGCAATTTCTCATCCGGTTGCAGACATCTGTAGAAAGATGGTTTTCCTTGGCAGACAAAGACATCGATGACGCGAAGTCTGTGTTAGACATGTTTTTGGCTGAACAGATATACTCAGTAATGAATCCTGAGCTCGAGATGTTCGTGCGTGAACGATTGCCGACAGACGCCGCACAAGCAGCCGAATATGCTCAACTGCATTTGGACGTAAAACGAGCCGTATCCCGAGGACCTGTTTTCCAAAGAGCGAGTCCACGAACACCGAGCAGTCAACCCGAGCGTAGACCGAACGAGTCACAAACGAGATTGAGGGAACCTATTAGGAGACCAGTTGTCGGTAGAGATGAAAGAGACAGGAGGAATTCAGACGAGTGCTATAAGTGTGGGGGTAAGGGGCACTTCGCCAGGCAATGCATGAAAACGCATGCAGTCAGTCAGGTTACAATTGCGACCGACACCCTACCGATCTATACTCCGCCAATAGACGTCCGATCTATTAAACCCTATAACCCGTGGAGTGAGGGTCGGATCAACGAAAATACAGTACGCATCATGCGTGATACTGGAGCAGAGATGGGAGCAGTTGCTTCAAAATGGGTCAAACCTGAAGATTACACTGGGAGGAGTGTTGAAGTGTACTTAGCAGACCAGACAAAAACAGGAAAGTACCCTACAGCATGGGTGAAACTTGAATCAGGCTTTGTGACAGGGACTGTTGAACTGTTCGTCCTTGACCACATGGGACCTGACATTCTTCTGGGTAACTGGATTACATTTTCATCTGGTTACCGAAGCCCAGTTACCATTGATGGTAGTGAATGTGCCGTGGCAGCAGCAGTCGAAACAAGAGGACAAATAGAACGTGAAAAACGAGCGACAGTACCTTTGCAGGTATCGAAAACTCTAGGAGTGGAAGTCACACCGACAGAGTTGGCTGCATTGCAAGAAGAAGACGATAGTCTTAAAAAAGTTCGAGCGTTGGCTGATGCCCAGAGCGAACTGAAGTCAGGAAATGCTACAGTAAAATTCACGCGAAAGAAAGGGTTACTATACAGGTTGCATCAGTTGCGAGGAGTGGAGACATCGCAGCTAGTAGTTCCCAAGAAACTACGAAAAGAAGTCATGAGGCTAGCTCATGATCCTCCCATGGCAGGACACCTAGGAGGAAAACGAACTCGCGAACGTATATGGAATACGTTTTTCTGGCCAGGTATGTGCGCAGACGTTCGCAGGTACTGTGCATCATGCATTGAATGCCAGAGAGTGACACCAAGGGGTCGAGTCAGCAAGGTACCCCTACAAAAGATGCCTTTGATGGACGAACCATTCCAAAGAGTGGCTATCGACATTGTAGGTCCGATTGCACCAAAGTCGGAACAAGGTAACCAATACATTTTGGTAGTTGTCGACTACGCTACACGATACCCAGAAGCAGTTCCGTTGAAAAGAATTGACACTGAAAAAGTAGCAGAGGCTCTGTGGACCATATGGTCGAGGGTAGGCATCCCTCGTGAAATACTAACCGACAGGGGGACGCAGTTCATGTCAGCAGTCATGGATGAAATGAACAGATTGTTGGCCATCCATGGAAAAGCCACCACACCCTACCACCCTCAGTGTAATGGGCTGGTTGAGCGGTTTAACGGCACTCTGATGACCATGCTGAGAAAACTGACTACAGAACAGCCAGGGATGTGGGACCGGTACATACCAGCTCTTCTTTTCGCCTACCGAGAGGTACCTCAAGAGGCTACTGGATTTTCACCGTTTGAGCTACTATACGGAAAAACAGTCAGAGGACCGATGGCCGTGTTGAGAGAGCTATGGTCGAAGGAGATTGCTGCTGAAGAAGTGAAAGTAAGCAGTGAATACGTAGTCGATCTACGCAATCGCATCGAGGAGACGTGCCAGATAGCAAAAGAACATATGAAAGGTGTTGCAGAGCGCCAGAAACACTACTTTGACCGAAAAGCGAAACCCAGGGTCTTCAAAGCAGGCGACAGAGTGTTGCTGTTGCTACCCACTAAACATAATAAACTCCAAATGGCTTGGCAAGGACCTTATGAAGTCATAGAAAAAGTTGGCGAATGCGATTATCGCATATCAGTAGGACGGAAAACTAAACTCTTCCACGTCAATCTGCTGAAAGAATGCAGAGAAAGAGTGACAGTCGATGCAGTAGTGACAGAAGACGATCAATGGAAAGAAGAACAAGTGGGCAACGATATTCCAACGTGTCCGTTAGTGGCGACCGAGGGTCCGAAAGATGTACACGTTGACCCAGAATGTCCAGAAATTCATGAGGACATCCTAAACATAGTGTCAGACTATGCAGACATTTTCACTGATTTCCCTTTACGATGCACCTTGGATACGTGCGAGATAAAGATGATCAATGAAGAGCCAGTCCGTACAAAACAATACCCTTTACCTCATTCGCAAATGCAGGTGGTGAAGGATGAAGTAGAAACGATGATGAAATTACGGGTCATTGAGAGAGCAACGTCACCGTATAGCTCACCGATTGTGCTAGTGAAAAAAAAAGATGGACAAATACGATTTTGCGTTGATTTTCGCAAAATGAATCGTAACATCGTCTTCGACGCTGAGCCTCTACCTGATATCGATTTTTTGTTCGCGAAGCTCGCAAAAGCGAAATACCTGAGCAAAATAGATTTGTCAAAAGGGTATTGGCAAATCCCAATGAAAAAAGAGGACAAAGAAAAGACAGCGTTCACCACTCCTGAAGGTCAGTTCCAGTGGTGCGTGATGCCTTTTGGATTGAAGACTGCCGGAGCTATATTTTCCCGAATGATGCGGAAGTTATTGGCACCCCTTCACATGACTGAAATAGACAACTTCATGGATGATTTGATGATAGCTACACAAACAAAAGAAAGGCATTTGGAATGTCTAAGAGCGTTGTGTCAGAGACTCCGCGAAGTGCAGTTAGCTGCAAGACCGTCAAAATGTTTCCTAGGATTTCAGAGTTTGGAGTATCTGGGACACATGGTAGGGCGAGGTAAGATTCAACCAGACCGTCAGAAAATGGATCGCATCAGAGAAACGTCACAACCAACTACAAAGAAACAAGTGAGGTCGTTTTTGGGGTTAGCGAGCTACTACAGGAGGTTTGTACCAAACTTTGCAGCCATAGCCGCACCTCTATCCGATCTGACGAAGGGAGGAAAAACAGGACCAGTCGCATGGACGGAAGCATGCGAAAAAGCTTTCAACACTCTGAAAGAAAGGTTGTGCTCTAGTCCTGTATGTTGTCTGCCAGATGGCGAAAAACCGTTTGTTTTGCAAACAGACGCGTCAGACACAGGTATTGGAGCAGTACTATGCCAAGATCAGGGTCACGGACTCCAACCAGTGGCTTGTGTCAGCCGGAAGTTAGTTGCCGCAGAAAAGAACTACTCAACGATTGAGAAGGAATGTTTAGCGTTGATTTGGGGACTTCAACGATTTCAGCAATATGTGTACGATCGGACAGTCATCGTACAAACTGATCACCAACCGCTGAAATACCTTCAGAAATCGAAAACTACCAGCAGCAGGTTGATGAGATGGGCGCTGTTGATGCAGTCGTTTCCACTGGTTATTGAAAGTATTCCTGGAAAGGAAAACGTCACTGCAGACTTTTTGAGCAGAAACGTGTAAGTCGTGAACTTTGAGTTTGAACAAAACCAAGGTTTTGTCTTGAGGGGGGGGTATGTCACGACCCACACTCAGTTTGAACTTTATATTGTTGTTTGTAGATAGGTGGTCTTCTCGCAAGTGCCTATGAATCATCGTTTTGTGTGCCTTTGAATAAGCCGGGACAAAAGTAAATGAAAAGTGTGACGTAACTTATTGTCGTAGAAAAGAGGAAATGACGAAAGAGAAAGAAGACAGGTATTTTGGTCGTTACATGGAGGTCCAAGGAACAGTGAATCTAGGAGCAGTGTGTTGAATCGTTTTTCGTCCCTGCTAATCCTTTATCCGTCAACTGTACGCTTAAGGAAATACGTACGTGATATCCTCACGTAGCGGTGCCCTACGACAAGAACTTGAGTTTTCACCAGAAGTCGTTTGAGAACGATGAGGGAGAAAGAGTTCGACCTTGAAACTGGTGCAAGTTCGACTGTTTGTTTTAGTCAATGAAGATCGAGACGACTAGTAGACCTGACCGTTGACCTACCTGTACCAAAAGGAATGCTGCGGATGAAGAGACGTATCCGACCTTAGCCGCATCACCGTATCCACGGGTAGTTGAGTAAGTGTGGACTTGGGTGTTTTCACTGGCTAGTCGGGTGTCTCTTTGTTGTCATTTATTTCTGTGGTCCGTATTTTGTCGTGTCATTGTTGGTTATCATTATGTTGTGGGGCTAAAATATTATGGGGAAGTATTATACTCGAATAAGTGATACCATATTTATTACAATCATTATTCTTCCAAGCATACAAAACATTCAAGGTTGCAGTCATTCATTCATACATGCGCTAGATTTACATTTGTGATTGTTACAATACAAGAGTTAGCGATTATTATTATTAAGGAAAATGATTGAGTTTTCAATTGCATCAGGAAGCATGTATAAATTGTTACTCAAATTCTTAGAAGATTTTGTATGGGTTATGTTGCAGTGTACCTTTCGCTTTTTGCCTTTGGTTTCATCTTCAACTTCGATTTTACCTTCAACTTCAACTTTAACTTCGACTTTGTTTTGGGTTTACCATCACTTTTCACCGATTGTATTATAATAGACTTTCTGCCAGTGAACTTTTTGCCTTCGCTTCTTCACCACAGACTTTGAAATATTGGATGACCACGGCAGATGCATCTAATCGTAGCAGCTACAGTCCCAGTGACATTCGAGGTGTATGCACTTATCGATTACATCTAGTGCATTGACAATTTTTAGTTTATTTGCCTACTGTGTTCCCGGGACATATATACATTTCACTCCTGCGTTGAGCGAGTTCATGCTCTAGTGTCTTCGGGACGTTTTTGTTATTATGCAATTTCGTATTGCAAAGGTTTGATCGCAGGAGTGTGATATGTATTTGTAAAACGGGACTTGTGAACTGAAATTTATTATAACAGTAGTAGCAACAAATTTGTAAACAGTGCATAGGTTGTGTGCGAACAATGAGTGAACAGTAGAAAAAGAAAACAAAGAGACTGAACGAGAATACTGTGTAGAACCATTTAATTTATTTAAAACAAAGAACATTTCATTCTGTCGTTTGATTTTATCACCTTTATAAATTTTAGTTATTCATTTACGACTCCATGTTATGTTCATGTGAATAAATTGTTGTTTTATTTTGCCAACGTAATACTTGTCTCTATCGATTCATCCGTTGTTCACGTATGGTTGCATACACTGCTCAAAGTTCCCCTTTATGGTAAGAGAAACGAAGGACCGTAAGGGGGGGCTTTGACACATCCCCTTCTTCGGCGATTGCACTGCTGCCTCGACTTCTTCTTGTAGAATTGGGAAGATTTCTTCTTTTTCTCTTTTCTGGTGACATGCTAGAACTGATGGGTCTCCGTTTGATGTGTGGTTGTAAAGGCCAGAGCAGTACTCTGTCCATCTATGCAATACTTTTTGTTCTTCTGTAAGGCACAAGCCAGACTTGCTTTGGATCGCGGAGACCTTGGGCTGTTTAGCACTTGTCAGCCGCTTTACAGCCTGTTAGGCCTTCTTGCTGTAATTCTTGTTCAGATTGTTCTCTATTTCCTAGCCTTGATCTTCTATCCAGTTCTCCTTTGCTGTGCGCAGGCCTTTTCGGATGTCACTGTTGATTTTTCGGAAGGCATCAGCTCCCTGTGAGGTGTTCTTTTTTTCTTTTCAACTCTCTTCGTTTATCACACAGTTCCAAAAGTTCAAGTGTAATCTACGGTTTCTTCTTTGGATGGTGCTTGCCAAGGATCTAAGTGTCATTGCTGAGCCGAAGGCGGTGGTCATGATGTTAACGTCTACGTCATTAGCTCCAAAATGAGCAGTGGTGCAAATTTTCCCCCAATATATATATGAGAGAAATTTGCACCACTTGTCATATACATGTATATATATCCCAAATCCCCCTAGCTTGGTATATGGCAATTCTGACACATGACATTCTATATAACCACCGGTCTGACGCAAACCTAATAAAATTCATGAGCTTACAAGAGAGAGAGAGAGAGAGAGAGAGAGAGAGAGAGTGAGAGAGAGAGAGAGAGAGAGAGAGAGAGGGAGGGTGGGTGGGTTAGAGGTGTGGGATTATTTAGAGGTTAAAAGTATAAAAGTGAGACGTGTGATCTTGTTGTTCTCCTGAGAGCAACTATCAATAATTAAGTATACCGCTGACGAACACAAGTGAAGTAATTGTGTGTGTGTGTGTGTGTGTTTGTGTGTGTGTGTGCGTGTTTGTGTGTGTGCGTGCGAGCGCGCATACCTGTGTGAGAAAGTGCGTGGACGGTGTATAGTGTGTATGTGTGTATATGTGTGTGTGTGTGTGTGTGTGCGCGCGCGTGCCCGTGCGAAAGTGCGCGTGTTTAGACAATTATGCAAAAGAACCGACCAGAAAGACAAAAAAAAAAAAACGTTTAAAAAACCAACTAATAAAAACAACTCCACAGCACAATCTCCAGTCCACTTCCAAGTGAGTTCCGTAAAATTGAGTTAGGATCAACAGCTTTTCTTATCTTCTTCACCGAAATTATTCCCTCATCTCGCCAGTTTGATTTTCCTTTCGTCGTTGTCCTCATCCTCGGTTATCCCATTATCGTCCTCTCATCATCTTTCTTCACGTTCTTTTCCCAGACTCTCAACTAAATCTTTTCGCTCATTTCTGCGTCCGTCTCAAAAAGGACATTCGCTTGACCTGCATATGTTTTCTATCCCTACTACCCCATCGTTCATGATGATGTTCCCGAGGAACGCGCTATTAACAAGATGGCAAGCCATTCAAATGTATTTCCAAACAAGTCTGTTCCCTTGTTCTTGAGAAATGGCGTGCAACAGACCGACCGACCGAGAGACAGGCGGACATTAGCTCGTTCTTATACGACTATTTCAAAATAATTATGTCCACATATTACCCATTCCATTCTCCTCATGCTCGATACCCATTTTCATCGCCTTGTTATTGATCGTCGTCACGTCATCATCAGTTTATTAATTTATTTCGCATCATCTTCTTCGATCTAATCAATCTCCATCTCTTTAATCAGCTTTTCACACTTCCTCCTGATTTTGTAAAATGTTATTCCTCTTTCATCATCATTCTCTCTGTTCTCGTCATCATTCTCATAAGTAAATATAACCTTCCCAAACCTTCTCCACTGTTTCAATCAACCCCTTCTCCAACTCATCTTCCTATGTATCATCATTTTCACTGAACACACATGTATACCCACTTTCAACTTTCTATCCTCTTCACTTTAAGATGACACTGACCTCCGGCTCCAAATACTAATGTACTATCAAATAAAGTACAGCAAACGTTGTATTATTTTCCTCAAAACTGTGACCTTGGAATGACATTGATCTTCATTGACTTTGAACTTGACTAACATTTGATGACCCTGTGATCTGGACCTTGATGTGAAGTCATTACTTCACTGATCATTTTCGAGGTCTCATGGTCTTATCAAGTTTGGTTGTGATAGTTAACAAAGGCTGAGTACTTAGCCACTGTAAAGTTTTTGCACAGACAGACGGCAGACAGCGGACAGACGGACGGGCGGACATTTCTGTTCGATATCATTTTTGGACTAATTAGGACTCATCTTGCACAGATTTGCGAAATTCTGAATTTTGTTTGTGGGGGGTGGGGTGAGAAGTGGGATTATGTGGGGTAGAGGGGTGGGGGGGTGGGCAGCTGGGAAGGGGGTGGAGGGGGGAGTGTGACTGTCCTCGATCAGTCCGTTTTCCTCCTGCTCTTCCTCCTCCTCCTCCTCTTGATCATCCTTTTTCAGTCTTAACCCATATCGTTCCCGTCCTGAATATCCCCTTCTACTTCGATCTGATCCTCCTCCTCACTAATCACACGGTCCTCCTCCATTATTTTCATCTCCATTATCTTTGTTATCCTCTTCATGTTTTCCCCTCGCCTTTCCCTGCCAGCGTGAAAACATCTTTCAGCACAAAAACGCTTTGAAAAATTTGCCCAACTCTCGCAATCGGGTTGTGTTGACAGGTCCTCTTTTTGCCTGCCAGACAGCTCTCGCGTTGATATTTAAAATTGGTGGCGATGACAACGATGATCATGATGGTCGCAGCGGTGGTGGTGGAACTGGTGTTGGTTACAGAAGGGAAGGTGATGGCGGTGGTCGAAGAAGAAGTAGAAGAAGAAGATAATGATTAAATGATGATGATGATGATGATGATGATGATGACGATGATGATGATGATGATGATGATGATGATGATGATGATGATGATGATGATGATGATGATGATTGTGGTCATGATAGTGATGTGGCAGAGGTGGCTAAGATGGTGGTGAAGATATTGGGGTGCTGTTACAGATGTTGGTGCTGTTGCTGCTGATAATGACTGTCATGAATTGGCTAGTTTTAACTCTGCTCATTGACTATTTAGCATGTGTAGTCATTGTACCCTTAGAGAGTCAGTATAGTACACAGCAGCAATTACAGCACACTGCGAGCCTGACCCACACAGCGTAGTGACTTAATCAGCACTGTGTGCGAGAGTCGTAAACATTTTACCCAATGAGAGCTCAGGTAAGCGGGTAGAGCAGTTCTGATGGGTCAGAACCTACACACAGTTTTGGGCAGTCGTGTGTGAGACGAGGAAGAAGTAACATCTCCACAGTTAGAGAAATCTCTTCACTCATAGACCAGGAAGCAGGACTTAGAATCTTAGAATTCTCTCAAGTCATCACGGGCCTGAACTTGTCAAACAGGTAAATGAACACCCTTCTGTTTCATCGTGATATATTTATATTATTGTTGAACTTATGTTTGTGGAATTTGCTATGCATAAATGTGAATTGTTAATCCGAATTTGCCGTACCACGTGGAAGAGCCGAACACGTGGCGAAACACGACCGGTTGCGCCGCCATGTTGTATCCCGTACGGAACCACTGTTGTTTAACTTATATGTATGTTTGCAGACCAGTGGCTGTACCACTGAATGTTTATATTATTATTAATTCTGGATGTGTATAGTTAGACACGATTGATATTTATGTATGTATAGGAATTTAGAGTTGAGATTCCAGTGGAACCCGGAAGTAGCAGAATGTTCGTCGCTTATGTATAGAGATGTGGAGCTATCACTGAGGGCTACTTTGGCTTTCAGTGAGACGCTCTGCACAAACCGATTATTCAGGGTTGTGCAGAATTTCGTCTCTTATATTACAGACGAGCAGGCGAGCTATCCCGAGCTATCCCGAGCTATCCTGTGCACCCCACTCCACAGAAACGACTAGTTGGTTGAGGAGACTCTACCGCACAAGTCGGAAAGAGCTACCTTGAAAAACACCCTGTCAGACCCCACAGCGTGGCAAGGGAACCCAACTACACAACGACAAAGGTGTACCAGAAGCTACCTCACAGAAGGACTTCGACCGCACCATCAGAAAGTTAAGTGTAATCGACAAAGGTGCACTTAAACTGATCATAACAGGACCACAGTAGTCCAACTCTTCAGAAACTGTAAAACGGACCACAGTAGTCCAAATCTACATGCAATCTAGTAGCAAGTGCCCGAGGAAGATATAACAGCTGCCTAGACTATCAGCGATCGAACTATTAGCATTGAAAGAGACTTTTTAAGTTAGATTAGTACTTAGAGAATCTTGTATAGAGTAGAAGAAATAAATGTGTGATTTTAACTGTTATCAAGTGGCTGGACTACATATGATTCATAGCCGTGTGAAAGCTAGTGTGACAGTATTCTTTTACCATTTTTCTATCTATTTCTGTACCCCAACCTTAACACAGAACGAGCTAAACAAATAAATTTATTAAAGTAATTCATAGGGTGACTTACTAGCAGTTCCCACCGAATAAACGTGAGGGTCCATAATTCCATTGTGCAGAGCCCATAAACCCCACGTGACACTTTAATTGGCGAGCCTAGCTAGGATCTGTGTATAATAGGAATTGGGTATAACCGGACCTAAGTACAATAAAATTAGATAACAGTAGGAGTAGTAGAATAACTTAGAATAGTGGTAACAAGGACTGATCAGTTGGGTGCACTATTCTTTAGTTAAAAACTTTTTTGCTTCATTTATTTTTGTGCCTGTATGTTGCATTGTTCTTTTGCAGGTTTTGCTTAAATAACTGTTGTATGCCATTTGACTCTTGTTTTATTCCATTATTGAGTACGAATTTTCTGGTCTTTGCATTGTTTTTATTGAATTGCAATATTGCTAGTGTTTTGGTATTCCACGTGATTCAGAGGTTGTTCATATACACTTTTGACAATGTCGGACCCAGTGGCCTTGAGATTGCGTTTCAAGGAACTAGGAGAAGCTTTACACTTAGCAGGGGCAGACCTAATTGCGTATATAAATGCAGAGGTAGAGAAACAGGAGGCTAAGGCAGAGAGAGCAGCCGAGAGAGAACAGAAGAAACTCGAAGCAGAACAGAGAAAAGCAGAACTAGAAGCAGAGCAAAAGAAATTAGAACTAGAGCAGAAGAAATTAGAGGCAGAGAGAGAAACGAGGAAATTAGAGCTAGAAGCAGAACAGAAGAAGGTAGCAGCAGAGAGAGAAGCAGAAATTAGGAGGTGGGATTATGAGCGGGCAGAAAAAGAAAAAGAGAGGGCAGAAAAAGAAAAAGAGAGGGAAGAAAAGGAAAAAGAAAGACAGCATGAGTTAGAGCTAAGAAGATTGGGATCAGGAGCTTCAAGTTCTTCCTCAACCCCTCCCCACTCAGATCAGCTAGAGGTAGCATCCAACCCTGTACAAGGAATGTCATTTCCACTGGGAACATTCAATGAGAGAGAGGAAGGTCTAGATCTCTATCTGACTAGGTTTGAGCGTCTAGCAACAGAGTACAAACTAGATCCCACTCATTGGTCTTTTAAGCTTAGTCAAGGGCTTAGAGGAAAGGCTTATGACATCTACAGTAAGCTACCGACTGACAGAGTGACTGACTATCACAAAGTAAAAGAGGCATTCCTAACGGGATTCGAACTGACAGGAGAATGCTATCGGCAAAAATTCCGCACCAACCGGAGAGTGAAAGGAGAGAGCTATGCGCAGTTCGCGGATCGGTTGTCCACAACGCTGGATAAGTGGATTAGCCAGTCAGCCACGGCTAAGACGTATGATGGACTGACAGAACTGTTAGTATGGGAACAGCTACGGGAAACCATGACCCCCGAGCTGAGAACATTCTCAGTAGAGCAGGGCGCGGAAAGACTGGAAGATCTGGTCAAGGTCGCAGATAGGTACGTGGCCGCACACGGAGAAGCCAAGAGCTTCAGGCGCGACCTAAAGCCTAACGGGAAAGAGGCACAGAAACGAAGCCCTAACCGGGAAGAGCGCACCGCGAATAAGCTGAATAACCCCAGACCTGGGCAAAATAAAGGACCCAACACGGAATTCGGGAAAAGAGGTCCCGCAGAACAGAGACGGTATTGTTCGTTCTGCAACAGAAACAATCACTCCACCGCAGAATGTTTCAAGTTGGCCGCACAACGTAGGGAAGAGCGCGAAAGCCGGCCAGCGCACAGAGTTCTAACTCAAAGCAGCGGTAACAAGCCACACACGATCGGAGATCACCCATCGGCGACAGACACGGTCAAGGTCAACGGAAAAGAAGCGAACTGTCTGTATGACACAGGTCTATCATACGACGCGATAGTTAGCGAATCTCTTGTATCGCGCGCGGACTTGACAGACAAGACAGTCGAACTACAAGGAGCAGACTTGACGAAACCGACGACTACTTGCCCAATAGCCTGGATCGAAGTAGAGAGTAGGTACGTCACAGGACGAATCCAAGCAGCTGTTTTACAGAAACCCCTGTATGATCTAGTGCTAGGTTGTAGGTATGTGTTCTTAGGCACGCCCCCTAAAACTGTAGAGATAGCTGCAGTGCAAACCAGGGCCCAAGCTAAAACCCAACCACCCCAGCCCGAGTTCGCTCCGAATCCAGGACTCGAAGAGATCAAAACAGCACAGAAAGAAGACACCTCGATAGCGAAGTGCTTCCTGAAGCTACCCAAGGCGCACACACCCCCGCACAAGGGAGACTTCTACATGGAAGAGGGAGTTCTACATCGACAAGGAGATGGAGATCACACCCAACTAGTACTACCAGCCACCCTTCGAGCCCAAGTACTAGAACTAGGCCACAGCATGCCACTCAGCGGACACATGGGAATTGGAGCCACAGTGCAGAGAATCAGCGCATACTACTATTGGCCAGGAATCACGGAGGATGTCAAGCGCTACGTGAAATCTTGCCACCAATGTCAACGATATTCCCCGCGACATCACACCGTACCAGTTACCTTAGGACCATCGGTAGTAGTCGGCGTACCATTCCAGCAAGTCTCAGTAGACATAGTAGGACCACTGCCCATGACCAAGAAGCGGAACAGATTTCTACTCACACTCGTCGACGCATGTACGATGTGGTGCGAAGCAGTCCCGTTGCCAGCGATTGACACCAAGAAGATTGCAGATGCACTCATCGCCATCTTTACCAGAGTCGGATTCCCGGACAGCATTAGAACGGACAACGGATCTCAGTTCACCGGCCGCCTGATGCAAGACGTGTTCGAGTTGATACAAGTTCATCACATTCGCACACCACCATACCACCCCGCCAGCAACGGACAAGTAGAAAGACTGAATGGAACCCTTCTCACCATCCTCAGGAAAGTCGCCGACGACAATCCAGAAGCGTGGGACACATACGTGAATGCGGCACTGTTCGCATACCGAGAAACGCCCCATGCAGCCACAGGCTACACCCCGTCAACATTGCTATTCGGCAGACCGCTAGCAGGACCGCTAGAAGCCCTACGCAGAAGTTGGACGGAAGCCAAGATAGACGACACACCAAGAGATGCCACCAAGTACGTCGCAGACCTGCAGGAAACCCTCAAAGCAACGTGGAAGAAAGCTGGTGAAGCACTGAAGAAGGCAAGAGCCCGTCAGGCGAAGTACTACAACCGCCACGCGAAGGACCGAGAACTGCAAGTCGGCGATCAAGTGCTACTCTTACTTCCAAGTGGAACCAACAAGCTGGACATCGCTTGGAGAGGACCGTACCGGGTGACTGCCAAGAAATCCAAGACAGTCTACCAAGTAGAGGTGAACGGGAGAGCCCGATACCACCACATCAATCTCCTCAAGAAGTACACGGACCGACCAGCGACCCCCAGCACACACACATGGATGGCCATCGCCATCGCGGAAGAAGCTCATCCACAACTACAACAGCATCGCCGTACCACTGACAAATGGAACCCGGAAAATCGCCCCGGACAAAGTAGTATGGACAGCCGAATGCGAGACAGCATTCCAAACACTCAAGGACAGAATGACATCGGCGCCAGTACTCCATCTACCCGATTTGACTCAGCCGTTCGTTCTTCGCACCGACGCCAGCGACTTAGGCCTCGGAGCAGTACTGCTACAGCGCGACCCCAAGAATGCGGAGACGCTATTCCCTATCGCCTACGCCAGCAGAAAATTGAGACCCGCCGAGACCCACTACGCCACGTCGGAGAAAGAATGTCTTGGACTAGTCTGGGCCATACAGAAGTTTCAACTCTACCTGTATGGGACCCACTTCACAGTTCAGGTGGACCACCAACCACTATCGTTCCTGGCAGCCTCCAAGTCTTTGAACTCTCGCCTGATGCGATGGGCACTCACCCTTCAGGCATACTCATTCCAAATCGAGTACATCCCCGGCAAAGAGAACCACGGAGCCGACTACCTCAGTCGCCATCTCGTGGAGGACACAGCAGCTGTCGCCCTCCCAACACAACTAAGGGCCACAGCACCAGAATTCGTCCCCGCCCAGTAATACCCTGTCACTAGTGTCCATAGCTACCTGGCACAGCATTGCAGCTCAGGTAGAGCAACTTACTTAGTTTGTAAATAGGACCCTAGGATAGTGCAGCGTTAAACTAGGCTCTGTAGTAGAAAAAGGTCGAATCCAGTAGTCATCGCCTTTTTTCAGTTGAGGGAGCCTGTCATGAATTGGCTAGTTTTAACTCTGCTCATTGACTATTTAGCATGTGTAGTCATTGTACCCTTAGAGAGTCAGTATAGTACACAGCAGCAATTACAGCACACTGCGAGCCTGACCCACACAGCGTAGTGACTTAATCAGCACTGTGTGCGAGAGTCGTAAACATTTTACCCAATGAGAGCTCAGGTAAGCGGGTAGAGCAGTTCTGATGGGTCAGAACCTACACACAGTTTTGGGCAGTCGTGTGTGAGACGAGGAAGAAGTAACATCTCCACAGTTAGAGAAATCTCTTCACTCATAGACCAGGAAGCAGGACTTAGAATCTTAGAATTCTCTCAAGTCATCACGGGCCTGAACTTGTCAAACAGGTAAATGAACACCCTTCTGTTTCATCGTGATATATTTATATTATTGTTGAACTTATGTTTGTGGAATTTGCTATGCATAAATGTGAATTGTTAATCCGAATTTGCCGTACCACGTGGAAGAGCCGAACACGTGGCGAAACACGACCGGTTGCGCCGCCATGTTGTATCCCGTACGGAACCACTGTTGTTTAACTTATATGTATGTTTGCAGACCAGTGGCTGTACCACTGAATGTTTATATTATTATTAATTCTGGATGTGTATAGTTAGACACGATTGATATTTATGTATGTATAGGAATTTAGAGTTGAGATTCCAGTGGAACCCGGAAGTAGCAGAATGTTCGTCGCTTATGTATAGAGATGTGGAGCTATCACTGAGGGCTACTTTGGCTTTCAGTGAGACGCTCTGCACAAACCGATTATTCAGGGTTGTGCAGAATTTCGTCTCTTATATTACAGACGAGCAGGCGAGCTATCCCGAGCTATCCCGAGCTATCCTGTGCACCCCACTCCACAGAAACGACTAGTTGGTTGAGGAGACTCTACCGCACAAGTCGGAAAGAGCTACCTTGAAAAACACCCTGTCAGACCCCACAGCGTGGCAAGGGAACCCAACTACACAACGACAAAGGTGTACCAGAAGCTACCTCACAGAAGGACTTCGACCGCACCATCAGAAAGTTAAGTGTAATCGACAAAGGTGCACTTAAACTGATCATAACAGGACCACAGTAGTCCAACTCTTCAGAAACTGTAAAACGGACCACAGTAGTCCAAATCTACATGCAATCTAGTAGCAAGTGCCCGAGGAAGATATAACAGCTGCCTAGACTATCAGCGATCGAACTATTAGCATTGAAAGAGACTTTTTAAGTTAGATTAGTACTTAGAGAATCTTGTATAGAGTAGAAGAAATAAATGTGTGATTTTAACTGTTATCAAGTGGCTGGACTACATATGATTCATAGCCGTGTGAAAGCTAGTGTGACAGTATTCTTTTACCATTTTTCTATCTATTTCTGTACCCCAACCTTAACACAGAACGAGCTAAACAAATAAATTTATTAAAGTAATTCATAGGGTGACTTACTAGCAGTTCCCACCGAATAAACGTGAGGGTCCATAATTCCATTGTGCAGAGCCCATAAACCCCACGTGACAATGACAGTGGTGGCGATGGCGAGGACTATAGCGGTGGAGGTGGTGGTGACGATAAGGGTGACAGTTGCGAAAACTGCATAACATTTGTTGTCTGGTAATACTTTTGGAGAGACTCTCTAACTATGCAATGCCAAATAATCTAAAACGACGACGACGATGACGACGACAAGATGATGATGATGATGCTAATGATGATGATGATAATAACGATGACGACGAGGATGATCACAATAAAAAATGAGTTTAAAAAGCTATTAAACCCATGATTTCTACCGCTAATCTTTCTGCTGATGAAGAGTAAAACTTACAATTTTAAGTAAAACAAGCAAGAAGTACAAATTGATAAAAGACGAACGAATGTAATGTATGCTACACGTCGAAGTTATCTCAGGCTGATGAACGGTTTCCTTTGAAAACTATAACCTGAGACAGATAGTGAGGTAGGAAAGAGGCAAACAGTGTCTTGAAGAACGTGACGCACCTCAGGGTTGCTGAGTGACATTATACAGCCCAGGAATCACTGTGAGCCTCAAAGGACAGGTCTTCAAAAGTTTTATAGAGCTGAAGCCAGCAAACGCAAATATCAACAACATGTTTCGAAAGAACAACAGGTAAAACACAGGTCACAACTACCAAAGCAAAAATCAATAAACAAACAACAACAAACATAATATCAGCAATAACTGTTAAAACAACTACAACAACATCAACAACCATAACAATACCAATCAACGTGACAAAAAGCACAATCACAAGCAAACATAAATAATTCAGGAGCCTTCTACTAACCGCATATTAATACACCAAGCCCCTGCGTGTGTGTGTGAGCGTGTGTGTTGTGTGAAAGTGTATATGTGTGTGCATTTATGCATGTATGTAATGTATATAATTGACTATAAGGTTATACGAGTCCCGCGCGCGTGCTTGCACTCTCCGCACTAAGAAAACGTTCCCCCACAAGCCGAAGGAAGAAAATTGCTTTATAATTGGAAATAGCGGGCGTAAGTGCTGCATCGTACATCATCTTAAACGAGCACCTATTTCTTCTTTTGAGTGTTTTACACCTAAGTCGCGCTAGCAATTAACTTTTGAGTTCATAAGTTACACAAGACAGCAGCAGTGCTGCCAGCCCATGAGATGTATAAATATGGAGGGCAGCTTGGGGTAGATCCTGTATCGGCCAGCGCTGCTTAAAGCGCGTTTGAACTGGAAATGCGCGATATAAAAACGATTAAAGAAAATTTTGAAAAAAAACATAACAAAAATACCGGTAAGACGCAAAGAATCCGCCATTTTAACGATCTTTATCATTATGGTCTACGGCTATTTTCAAATTAGTAATAGCATCCTAGGAAGCAAAACACGATTTTATTTCTAAAGTAAAATAATTGTTCTTTTACTGCATACGTCCAAGCTCAAATAGCTGCTCATAGCTCATCGTGTTTTAATACTTGCCGTCCAAAATGTCAGCTTGCTGCATCAAGTGCGCTGTAAGTATTCTGGACAGCTGAACCACCCTGATTGCCCTAGAATGATGATAGTGTTTCTGTTGGGCCTCTTTAGCGTCATTAATAGTAACATATTGACCGGTTCATGAAGTGCTGATGCGGCGACATGAGTGGAGAACAAACATATAAAAAGCCATTAGAGAACAAAAAAAAGTGGACTGCCGTGAGGAAAACTTCCAGTCACCATCGAGAATAAACAAACATATTTTTTCTTCTGCACGCCTTTGGAGCACCCTAGCGAACTCATCTACATCCACAGTTCTAGTACTTCTAAGTATCCTTGGATTCACACAGGAGTAGTCATCTGACTACGATCTGGAAATAACACTGGTAAAGAGCGCAAAGACCCAATGCATACAGTCAAGCACACCGGTACAAAGAGAGAGGGCAAGTCCGTACAAGTTATATGTCAGCGCTTATACCAGCTTACTTACGTAAATGCGATATATGGCGCACAGACGGTAGTCTGTGAGACGTTTCGTGACTCTGTTTTGTAATTTCCTCTTGTCGTGATGAGCATAATGTTCCGCACGTCTCCAACTTTGACGGGTTCATAACAGGTTGACAGCATAGTACATCATCATCATTTTCATCATCATCATCATCATCATCATCATCATCATCATCATCATCATCATCATCATCATCATCATCATATTCTTCTTGTTTTTTTTTCTTTTCTAGCAGCAATAAAAAAATTCAAACACAAAACAAAAATAATAGTTTAAAAAACAAAATAAAATAAAATAGACACGCTAAATCCTCCCCCCCCCCATCCCATTCCCACTCCCCTCCCCGCGCTCAAAAAAAAAAGTAAAGAAGAAAAATACAGCAACAACAGCCCGACAACACATGTTCGGGACATGTTTATCAACTACATCTTTACATAGCTGACGCCTTTTGGAAAACAAAATACAGCAAGGAAAAAATGTATAATGTAAGAACGGCAATGGTAAAATGGATTTACACTTCACGGTCATAACAACGTTAGTACGGATGTTGCCAAAATGGCAAAGAATATTGCATAATCATCATGGCTGACTATTTAACAAAGAAGTACTAGCAAAGAGCCAGATCATGATAGTCTCGCCTTGTCATTAAACCGACGTCACATAGCGAGAAGGAACAAGCATACGAACAATAACATGGTGTTTGGAGAGAGAGAGAGAGAGAGAGAGAGAGAGAGAGAGAGAGAGAGAGAGAGAGAGAGAGAGAGAGGGAGAGAGAGAGAGAGAAAGAGAGAGAGAGTGTGTGTGTGAGAGAGTGACATAGAGGCATTTGTCATAATAATTATATAATAAACAAGCTATGGATTGTAAACTCGGGACAAACATCGAAAGAGAAATATGTCAAATTTGCAGAAGAAAGAAAGGAAGATCACAAAAAGGAAAGACAAAAAGAATAGGGTAAAAATAACAAAATAAAAGAAACAAAGCAAAGAAAGAAGGAGAGAAAGATAATAAAAAGAAAGAAAGGGTAAACAAACACGAGAAAAGTAAAAAAAAAAAAAAAGAAGAAAAAGAATGATTTTTTTAATTTTTTTAAAAAAGAACAGAGCAAGCAAAAAAGAAAGGACATAAAAGGGAAGCTGAAAAGGAATAACAGACCAGCAGAAAAGAAAAATAATACAAGAAACGCAGAACGGAAATAAAAAGAAAGCAAAATTAATCCGAGCTAAAAATTAAAACAAACAAAAAAACTTAAACAAATCGAGCGACAAAAAACGAAAAAAAATTATGCGAGGCTCCAGCTGCGCAAACTCAGCACACACAAAAATCCATCAAAAAGTAAATTTAAAAAAAAATGTTCCCGCAACCTTTCAGTTGTGAGACACGAGAGGTATTTAGGATCTCCAGCTTACTGAGGGCGGTGCCCATCTACTCTCCTTCGCGGTCTCACCTTCCCCTGGTTCTGAACAGATCCAGAACAGATCCATTAACAACTTGGTGGACTGAGTGTTGTGCGCTTGTGTCATTCTTGTCGTGTCGTTTGGTGGCTGCCTTCCAAGTATGCTTACCCTTCCAAGCACTAATCGCACTAGACGTTGCTTACTAACGAAATTGTCTAGCGTGTGCTCAAAACCTATACGCTACGGCGCCACCCGATTAAAAAAAATATCGATAAGAACGTGTAAACGTGAAACAAAGAACGGTGTTCACTTCATTAAAAGCAGAATACCACAAGAAAAATAAACTTGAGCCTGAAACAACTGAAGTCTGTTTTTCTTTTTTTTTCTTCTCCTTTTTGTTCTTCTTGTTGTTGTTGTTCTTCTTCTTGTTCTTCTTCTCCCCCACTCCCCTTCTTCTTCTTCTTCTTCTTCTTCTTCTTCTTCTTCTTCTTCTTCTTCTTCTTCTTCTTCTCCTTCTTCTTCTATCTTTTTCATTAAAAGTTATAATTTAGAGGAAGATTAAATTTTGTCTTCCTCTTGTCGGCTTTATGTAAACTTATTTAGCATCAATTAGCAAAAGAAATTCACCTTCATCTCTTCTCATTTCTTCTTTCTCACAATTGTCTTCTGTAAAAATAAAAACAAATACAAAAACTCCCCCCTCCTTTTCCCTTGATCTCCTTTCCCTCACTCCTCGCCATTTCCTGTCGTTCTCATCTTTCTAAACGAATCGAAATTTTTGTGAGCACCGTACCATCAATGTATAAATAAATAAATAAATAAATAAAGAGCAAAATATATATCAAAACAGTTCTCTAAATTCGTCTTATAAAAATTGCTTTCAATTTGTTAACTCCTGTGAATAACGTTTCTTTAAAGGCGTAGCACACAAGTAAAAACTGCGCCTGATCTTTGAATAAATCTTCGTTCTTTAAGAGGAAAATAATATAATTTACAAAAATTTGAACAACACAGATTATCCTATCCTATCTTATCCCGTAACTCAAAAGTCGTTGGGGCACCACAGATGATCGTTTAGCCAGCGTTCTCCATCTTTCTCTGTCCTCAGCAATCCTCATGGCTTCGTGCAGCAGTGTCAAGCCAGGCCATTCTCGAATGGTGCCCTCTCACCTCTTTTTCTGTCTCCCTCTTCTTCTTCCCTGCTTCCTCCTTGCACACAGATTATAGAAAGATGAAAAGGACGAAGGAGAAGAAGACAAAAAGGCAGCACTGAAAAAGCATTTGGTAGAAGGAAAACAAACACACCCACTGAAAATACCAGAAGCACAATAAACAATTCTTGTCTTGTGAAAGTTTTTTACGGCAGTAAACCACCTTGCATAGAATATGGGCTGTACAGCTCCATTGACGTCATCCATTGTCTGTTTGCCTATGTGCTAAATTAGGCATTTATAAAATTCTCATTGTGATCTTAGACTGTGACGGCATATTTCGTCTATGTAAAAGCGAAGAGATGTAATAAACTATACATTTTCATTGTTTATTGTTATTCTTGTGCGCTTCATGACACACGCAGTTTTTTGACCCCTTTCATCTAAAAAGGTCAAAAGAATAAAACACTGGACTCATCTTTAAAAGAGTATAGCCTCCCTTCAGTGCAATGGGAACTCATCTACTCATCCATCTACTGTAGCGCTTGGAAAACAAATTGTACAATAATTCATACGCTATATTGGTAATATAATATTCTTCAGAACGAGAAAAACCCAAATAACACTAATGCTACTGACGCCTCTGGTAGTTGAACCGATTTAGCCATCTGAGAAACACAGCTTAACTTAATTATCGATTTTAAGGACCATCACACACAGTGACACAAATGCAGGACAACTATGTGTTTTCGCTAACAGGAAGCTGCCCACTTTCATCAGCAAAATAAACTATCTGTTACCTTGACAACGGAAACTCCGCGCCCTAATTTGTATCTGTAAGAAGAGGTAACTACACAATATAAAATGTAAAATAAACTGTAGTCCAATTGCTATTATTGTACTGTTTGTTAAAAAGGAAAGCATTAATGAATGACGTAAAGGAAAGGACAAGGATTCCCATTGGCCAAAACTGCTCAACAAGACCACAGACTGGAGAAGAACCAAGCTCTTGTACGTACTGAAAATGCAATGGAGAATCCTATAAATGTAGAATGTATATTGCATATTACAACTTGCAAACACTAAAGCTTGTGAAACTAAACATAACGTGTAAGATAATACAGCATGATCAGTAAAATAACAATACTTTGCATTGCAATTTCCATTACGAAGGTTTACGAAACTCATATACAATAAACATACATTACACGTTATTCTCAATCGAGTTATAAAATTAAATTTTTTAAAAGGGGACATTTGCCGAAACAATAAACGCATCAAAGCTCTTCATAGGGCTTCGTCAAATAGCACTTTCAAAAGAATGCACCATTAAAAAAACCGGTTTTTGTAAACATCCTGCACAAACGTCGGTCTAAGAATTTTGACAAGTCGGCTTTATTGTTACAGTCGCGGTATTTAAAGCAAATAGTAAGACTCTGTCTTGTGCGCAAACTACCGATTTTTGAACTGAACCGAAGGCATCGAGTTCCGAAATTCCTTCTTCGTGCGCACAACAGCTGAATGAAACTAGCTCATTGACGCAGGCCCCGCAAGGGCAGCATTCTCAGCGCAGAGCGCCACTATGAACCAAATAACCACAGGCGCTTGTATCAAAACACGCGAGCGCCTATGCCTGTGACGCGTCTCCCTTTGGTTATCTATTTTATAGATACCAAAGGGAGACGCGTCACAGGCATAGGCGCTCGCGTGTCCTGATACAAACGCCTGTGCAAATAACAGTATCACCAGATTTTAGCCAGTTTTTAACATGTGTCTGCTTGCGGGATCGACAGTGATCAGTGTTTTATTTTGAGCTTTTTAAGACACGCGCACTACTAGTGCATGGCGCTCTCCCAAGTCGTAAGACCATTGCAGAAAGAGCCAATATTGAATTCGGCGATGTACCACTTCCAGATCCAGATCCAAAGGCAGGTTCATGTTGCCCTGCGGTTCAAACCATGCCCTTGCCCTGTGCTTTCGTGCACTTTTGCTTTCGCAACGAAACAGAAATTTTATATTTTTCTTTTATCTATTAGCACTTTCCAGTAATCCTTGTCGGGAATCAAACTGTCGCCATTATAATTGGTTTCATCAGGCCACAGTAAATTTATCTAGTCGAGCGCGTATATAACATTTTACATTTTGTATTCATAAAAAACGCACTTCTAAGTACTCCATAATATTATCGACAAATTACTAGTGTTTTAGGGAGTGACTGGAATGACAAAACAGAAGAAATGAAGTAATGTCTGAAGCATACACTCTTAATCAATACTGCAAACAATAATTCATGGTAATATTATTGATTTTTACTGGGGTTTCATATGGCTAATAGCAATTAAGGCCCAAAAACAAATGTCTGTTTACGGTAAAATAGGTTACAAAAAATAAAAAGGGTGGAGGGGAGTCGGTAGGTCGGCGTTTTTTAAGTTTTTTTTAAAAACCTTTATCACCTTGGCTGCGATTGTTTTTTGGTCTGTTTTCAATTTTTTTGTCCAGACGATCCTCAAAAAAGTATAGGGTCGGGTAAAAAAAATTAGGGTCAGAGGGGATACCGTAAAAAGACTTTTTAAGAGGGGGGAGGGGGAGGGAGTGGGAGAGTACCTTACATATTCTCTGTGTTCGGATAACATATTTTCTGATGAACTCGTTCGAGCTTTCAGATGCTGGAACTCAAAGACCATGGAATGAAATGGGCTATAGCGTAACTTGTTCCCCTGGCTTGGCTTTATGGAATAGATTCAAATAGAATGCAATGCGCAGCATCGCTTTGCACAGATCCAGATTCAAGACACAAGATAATTAATTGTCCACTTGTATAAACGACATTTGACACGAGGGTGACATAACATATTGGAAGGCCACATACGCTTCAGGCTGACTCAAAGGCCTCGTTAAGAAGAGTCAGGATCTCCATACAAACAAAACGCACAAGAAAATAATGTAGAAGCTAAAATGCAACGTCTTTGCGATATTTCTAATCATTTATTAATTTAATTTAATTTAAATTGTTTTCTTTTGCTTTTCTGGCTTCAGTAGAATTCAAACACTAAAACGTAATTTTTTGAGGAAAATCTCTGATTACTAACTCTTTAAATAATTGGTGTCGGATAGCGCAGTGGTTGGCGCATTCGCTACTTTGTCGCACGTTAAGCACCGTCCAGTGCGATTAGCACTTGGATGGGTGACCGCAAAAACGTGAAGCGACAGATAACAACGCCCCCAATTGACTCAACTGTGACTGAGTACCTACTCTCTTAAGGGTGGGGAAGGTAAAGCAGCGAGGGAGAGAGATGGGCATCACCCTCATTACGCTGGCCCAAGTGTTACGTTGAAACGCCAATGGCAGTATGTCTGAAGCGCGCACGATAGATCTAATCGTTTCGTTTTGCAAAGTATTCAATACTGGAGTTTATTTACCTTTGATTTGAGTTTGCATTGTTGTTAGGAGAGGCTTTGTATAACCTTGACAATTTTCGTTAGTCGATATTATTGGAGAATTCTCTAGATTTTAGTATTTACTATCGATGGAAACTTCCCGATAAATATCGAAGTATGGCGGAAGGAGAAGAAATATGTATGACGTAAGTCAGTGATGACGATCTTTTATTTGATTGGTGGTAGTGCGTCATTTCTACTGTGTTCGAAATTGTTCGGGAAGAGAGAGAGGTTATAAAATTATGTGCCGCGCTGTTTTGTGAAGTTGTTGTTGATAGTGAGTTGGAAAGTAAAAAGTTGAGAGTGAAAAGGCGATTGTATGCAGTTGTTGATGTGTGCTGAATAAAAGTGGAAAACTTCATACGTCGACTCAAGACTTGTTGATGAGTGAGCAGGCTGCGTGGATAAACGAATCAGGGTTACACCTTATAAGGACTTCAGCATCGGGGCTGAATCAAATACTGATAAAGAAAAACACCATCATCAAACCGGAGTGTAACATTTTGGGGGTCAAGCCGCGATTCACGCCATAGCCAAGTGTTCAACTGCTACAACAAGCGAGTCAACGTTACGAGAGGCAGTCATCGAGGGTAGCCGCCAACAAGTTGCGTCGAGAGGGGCCAACATACTGGGACTACATCCGATAGATTCGGGTTGACTGCAAGGGCGTGTAGTCGCTGAAGAGTTGCTTCGTGAGCGAACAACAGATCGGGACTACGTGGCTGCCGCAAGACTACGTCGAGGGACAGTCTCGGAGCTACATCGCCAGTATTAGAGAGAGCGACGAGCGGACGTCGCGTCTACTTCAGCACAGGAGCGTATACATCAACACCAGCGTGGTGCAGCGTCGCATACGACGAGGACAGCGGGGCCTGCGTCAGCGAAGGCGACTAGTGACAAGCATCAGCGCTACTGCAGAAAGCGTGCTGTTCTAGGACAGTCTAGAAGGGTGCAGCACAGTCAAGAACTTTCTAGAAAAAGAACTTTCCAGAAAAGAACTTTCCAGAAAAGAACTTTCCAGAAAAGAACTTTCCAGAAAAGAACTTTCCAGAAAAGCATCAAGATGGCTGACTTCTGGCAGAAAGGGATTGCACTGAATCTGAAAGGCAAACAGCTGACGGAGTACGTCAAGTCTCAGGAGAGAATACAAGAAAGAGAAGAACAACGTCAGCGTGAAGAAAGAGAAGATGAGCGACGGCGTGAAGAAAGAGAATTTGAACTGAAGCGTCTGGAAATTGAACAGCAGCGGCAAGAAAGAGAAGATGAGCGCAGGCGTGAGGAAAGAGAAGCTGATCGTCAGTACCAGCTAGAGTTGGCGCGTATCCAGAACAATCAGCATGCGCCACAAGTCACCAACGACCATACGGCTCCAAAATTGCCAGCTTTCGTCGACGGGAAGGACCAGACCGACAGCTATCTGGCGAGATTCGAAAGGTTCGCCGAAAGCTCCAACTGGCAACCTCGAGACTGGGCGATTCGACTAAGTGCACTTCTGACAGGGCAAGCGCTCGAAGTTTACACCAGACTGTCGAACGATGACGCCAAAATCTACGACGTCTTGAAAAAGGCCCTGTTGCAGTGCTACAACTTTACAGAGAAGGGCTACCGTAAACGCTTCCGTGAATGCCGGCCTAAGTCAGACGAGACGCCAAAGCAGTTTGTGGAGCGCCTGTCGTCATATCTACACAAGTGGGTGGAGTTATCAGGCGAAAGGAAGTCTTACGACAGTCTCCATGACCTGATCGTGAAGGAACAATTTCTCAATGCCTGTCACAAGGACCTAGCGACCCACTTAGAAGAACAAAAGCTGCAGACGCTTAAAGATGTGACTGAGGCTGCTGTAAGATATCTCATCGCTCGTGGGAAGACCCTGGGGCCACCCAGCGCGACGAAACATTTTCAGAAGACTGGAAACCATGTGAACCAGATCCAGGGGAGACAGACGAACCAGAAACAGACGGACTCCACGCCTCCTCCCAGGGAAGGGCATTCAAGGGGCTGTTTCACCTGCAACGCTACAGACCACAGAGCGGCTAACTGTCCTCAAAACAAAAGTAGCGGACAGCGGGGCAGTACGGACAATGCAGCGGTGGGCAACCGACAGAGACGTTTCTCCAATCAACGGCAAAACAGTAGATCTGACCATCAAGTGTGCGGCGGGAGCGTCATTCTTCCGAGTGAGACCAAGCGCACAGCTACTCCTGCGGACGTGCAAGAGTGCATGACCGATGGCCAACTTCTCCTTGCCAACGGAAAATCCATCCCCGTCGTCGCCAGCGCAGCGATGACCGTCCAGAACATGCCTGTTTCCAAGGGACCCGTCGGAAATCATGAAGTGACTGTTTTAAGAGACTCTGGCTGCAGTGGGGTCATCGTCAGAGAAGACCTAATCGCTAAAGAACAGTTCACTGGCGATTCAAAATGGACACTTATGGCCGACAGCAAATGTGTGAGAGCGCCAGTTGCGAAGATTCAAGTCAGCACTCCTTTCTACATAGGCGAAGTCGAAGCGGTTTGCCTGAAGAAGCCGCTGTATGATTTGATGATCGGGAATATCGACGGCGCGAGACGACCCGACGACCCCGATCCAGAGTGGAGTCCTGCCTCAACCCAACGCGTCGAAGTTGTGGAGGAGGATCCATTGCCATTTCCCGATGGAGACCTTTCAGAGCTGCTACGGGACAATGTGGCTACTCCGGCTCAGCCCTGCCGACCAGAGATCGTCGGTGCTGTTACTACCAGGGCCCAGGCCAAGAGAAACAAGACGTCTACGCCACTGAAGGTCGCCGACAACTCTAAAGCTGCCATCGTGGACAGAGATAAACTGATCCAGCTCCAGGAAGCTGATAGCACTTTAAACAAGTACAGGAACCGCCAAGACCACGTGACCAAAGGCAGTGATACGGTCTATTTTGAAGTGAAGGCCAAGATCCTGTATCGAATCTTCCAGCACCCGAGGGTCAACGGAGGGAAACCACTACGTCAAGTACTGGTACCATTACCCCTAAGACGCCAGGTGATGGAAGTAGCGCATGACTCAATCATGGGAGGTCACCTGGATATCAAGAAGACGTCGGATAGAATCCAGGCGGTGTTCTACTGGCCAGGACTTCATGCGGACGTCAGCCGGTTCTGCCGATCATGTGACATTTGCCAGAAGACCATACCTCGAGGAAGGGTCCCGAAAGTGCCTATGCAGAGGATGCCTCTGATCGACCGACCTTTCAAGAGGGTGGCCTTAGACTTAATCGGCGAAAAAAGACCTCCGAGTGAAGAAAGTCATCGGTGGGTACTGACTTTAGTGGACTATGCGACCCGGTACCCAGAAGCAGTGCCTCTAAAGAAGATTGACACTGAAACTGTTGCAGAGGCGCTGGTGGACATGTTCAGCAGACTTGGAGTGCCTGAAGAGATCCTGACAGACCTCGGGACGCAGTTCGTCTCTGACTGCATGAAGGAGGTCAACAGACTGCTGAGCATCCGGCATTTGACTACGACACCCTACCATCCAATGTGCAACGGTCTTGTCGAAAAGTTCAATGCTACGTTGAAGTCCACCCTGAAGAAACTGTGCAGCGAACAGCCCAGACAATGGCATCGTTACATCAACGCCTTACTGTTCGCCTACAGAGAAGTGCCGCAGGAGTCCACCGGCTTTTCTCCGTTCGAGCTGCTGTACGGAAGAACCATCCGAGGGCCGATGCACATCCTGACAGAACTGTGGACGAAGGAAGTGGACACCCCAGAGGTGAAGAACAGTTACCAGTACGTGTTTGAGCTACGAGAGAAGCTGGAGCAGACTCTCGAGATAGCCAGAGAAAACCTGAAGAAGTCCCAGGACTGTGGAAAGCACTACTATGATCGTAGGGCTGTGAACAGGAAATTCAAACCTGGCAACAAAGTGCTGGTGCTGCTACCTACCGACCACAATAAGTTGCTGATGCAGTGGAAAGGCCCGTACGAAGTGGAGACCGTGGTGGGGATCAACGACTATAAGGTGAAGGTCGGCCAGCATTCCAAGATATACCACGCCAACCTCCTTAAGCTGTACGTGGAAAGGCCATCAGAGACTGTGCATGCAGCAACAGCAGCTGAGATCGACAACAGCTTTGACAGCGAGGAACTGTTGGAACTTGGAGACTTCCACAGCAAAGAAGGCATCAATGATGTTAAGCTAGGACCACGCTTGACGGAAGGTCAAAAGATTGAGCTCAAGGACCTTATGGGCGAGTTTCCCCATAGCTTCAGCGATGTCCCAGGCTCTACGACTTTGGTCGAACATGAAGTCCACACCCAGACCTGGAAGGAGCATCTGCAGACCTTGAGGGAGCTGTTCCACCGTCTCGCAGAAGCCAACCTGACCATGAGACCCGGCGAATGCATTCTAGGAGCTGACAACGTCGACTTCATCGGACATTCGATGGAAGAAGTCAACGGAGGATGCACTGACTCCAGGAAAGCCCACGAGGTCACCGTCTTTGACCCTGGGCCGATGACAACCGTGACGGACGAGGGCGTCGTTTCCTGGCGGATGAAAGAAGATTGACTGTGTGGAGAACCATTGACTTTGTGTGAATGAACTGTGAACATTGACAGTATCCAGAAAGACTTGCAGATGAGAAACATTGACTCTGTGTGAATGAACTGAACACAATGACAGTATTCAGAAAGTCCAGAATTAAAACTTTGTTTGTGCTTTACGTTTCAACGTTGTTAAAAGAAATTGGGTAAATTTCTTCTTGAGTGGGGGGTTATGTTACGTTGAAACGCCAATGGTAGTATGTCTGAAGCACGCACGATAGATCTAATCGTTTCGTTTTGCAAAGTATTCAATAATGGAGTTTATTTACCTTTTATTTGAGTTTGCATTGTTGTTAGGAGAGGCTTTGTATAACGTTGACAATTTTCGTTAGTCGATATTATTGGAGAATTCTCTAGATTTTAGTATTTACTATCGATGAAAACTTCCCGATAAATATCGAAGTATGGCGGAAGGAGAAGAAATATGTATGACGTAAGTCAGTGATGACGATCTTTTATTTGATTGGTGGTAGTGCGTCATTTCTACTGTGTTCGAAATTGTTCGGGAAGAGAGAGAGGTTATAAAATTATGTGCCGCGCTGTTTTGTGAAGTTGTTGTTGATAGTGAGTTGGAAAGTAAAAAGTTGAGAGTGAAAAGGCGATTGTATGCAGTTGTTGATATGTGCTGAATAAAAGTGGAAAACTTCATACGTCGACTCAAGACTTGTTGATGAGTGAGCAGGCTGCGTGGATAAACGAATCAGAGTTACACCTTATCAGGACTTCAGCATCGGGGCTGAATCAAATACTGATAAAGAAAAACACCATCATCAAACCGGAGTGTAACACCAAGATAAGTGTGATCTCCAACATCACGCTCCCCTACGGCCACAAGGCTATGGGACTACCTTTACCTTTTTTTTAACCAAATAATTATTGGCTACAGTGTCAAGAATTAGTGCCAAACAAGAGTAATGCTCATTTAAAAACCAAAACAACAACACGTCTTGGAATGACAGAACGCACCGCACGCACGCATTTCATCGCGTGGACTTCATAAATATTCTGAAACTCGTGTCTTAGGCAGGTGATTGCCGGCTACATATATTCAATAATTTAATTTAATTCAATTCAATTCAATAATTTTATTTAACGTCTATTCACAATTTGTGATATTAGACCATACACGCAAGCATACACACAATCACACGCATAATACAAAAAGCACATCCAAGGAACAGGCATAATAATCACAAAAATTTGCTCATTGGAGACTGTCTAATAATTTGTGCTATAGTAATAATTGTTGGATACTGCAGCAGTTCAAGAGTGGAATGTTCATTTGTTTTAATATTTTTGTTTAAATATTGTGAAGTTAATATGGGGCAAGTTTTTAACAGATGTTCAACGGAAATTGGTTGAGAACATGGACACATAGCATTAGCTAAAAATTTAGTATTCCATGAGTTAACTCTTAGCTTATTGATTATTCTACATAAGTTTCGAGAACATGAGTAATGATCTATTCCAGTACTTGGTGATAAGGTGGAGTACATTGATCTTTCTACCATCGAAATGAGTTCCGATGCAGAGGTCTAACAATGTGATTGTTACTTACTGAGAATGACCCTTCCTTTGCAAAAGTATCCACAACTTCATTAAAATAAAAGCCACAATGTGAAGGAACCCAACAAAAAGAAATTCCTACACCATTTGACATAATAGCATGAATTAATGAATGATCTAATATCGAAAATAATGTCTGATCTAGTTTTACAATACCAATTTTGAAGGGCTTTGAGAACAGCTTTAAAATCAACACATAAAACTATGTTATAAAAGGCAATAGAGGTGTTGCTAATAGTGTCCAAAGCCATTAAAATGGCACACAATTCTGCTGTGAAATTTGATACATTTTTACCAACATAATACGATTTTTCTTATATTTTTAGGTCAGGCATGGTAAAACCAGCTCCAGCAAGTACAGTTTCAGACACAGATCCGTCTGTGTAAATTTTCAAATGATTACCATACGTTTTTTCCAAATGTTCTCAAACCTCAGCTGTTAAGACATTTACATTTTCATCTTTCTTAACCGAGGTGTAATCAATATCAAAATTAGCACTTAAATGTTCCCACTGTGGAATTTTCGGTACACTTGGTAAAACAGGAATAGCGGAAATGTCAATGTTGCACTTGTCTAAAATGGCACTAACATAGTTTTTTTATTGGTTATAGATACGGTATAGATTTTGCTCGTTTTGGATAATCTACATTGCTGTCGACAAAAATCTACATATATTTATATATATATATATATATATATATATATATATATATATATATATATATATATATATATATATATATATATATATATATATATATATATTTATATATATATATATATATATATATATATATATATATATATACACCCAGCAAGCACTAGATGTCTTCTCCATCTTTCCAGATCGTTCAGGGCTGTGCTCAACAACTTAACAATTCAACAACTTAAATACAACTTATGTTAATCTGATGAATAAAAATTGATACAACAAGCTGTGCTCAATTGCATGGGGCGTCCGATGATGTGCTTAAGACAGGACGCAGTCACTCGGGCAGCTTGAGTTAGATTCTGCATCGACCAGCGCTTTGATCAGCTCAATGAACTGCCAACAGCTCTCTCTCTCTCTCTCTCTCTCTCTCTCTCTCTCTCTCTCTCTCTCTCTCTCTCTCTCTCTCTCTCTCTCTCCCTCTCCATATATATGCATAAAATGAACAATGTGTTAAATACCACGCTTTTTTTTTAATCAAAAGAAAGATCTTCCAGAGATATCATATTTCCAAAAGGATAAAACCGAGTCCTTCTTTTTTTTTCAGCTGTATCTCTTGCACACCATTGTTCTAAGACTTAGAGCCAACCAAGACAACAACGCCGAAGCACTGTCGCCCATTCATACCTGACCGTAGACAAATGCTGAAAAACTGTCATCAATTGATGACAGAGACAAATGAAACAAGGACATTAAATGCCGATAAAGTGTTTCCTCCAATGCTTGCCGGGTCAACAAAAATTCATTTTGTAACATGACAACTATTAAACACTGCGCCAAATATTCCATGAACGTTTTAAAAGAATGTCGCCGATGGAGAAAGGATGAAAATTTAATTGCACGCGGATGTTTGCAAGACCGTTTACCTCACAGGCATGGCCCAGCAAGTCAAATATATATTTTTTTGTTGCGCTGGTCCTTGTAAGGATTGAGCCAACGAAGCACGGAATTATAATAAAATCAATAACTGTGATAATGTTGATGAGCCATCAATAGTCTTTGTCTTTTGAAGGATTACAGAAGGTGTGTGTGTGTGTGTGTGTGTGTGTGTGTACATGTGTGTGTGGGTGTGAGTGAGAGGGAGAGAAAGAAAGTCTGTGATAAGAAATAAATTATTTATTTATTTAATCGCTGCTCGAGGCGCTGTCCGATACAGTGATGCAGGATGTAACTCAATCTAACTGCAGCCTGTCGAGCTGACGACTACATGAGCACAATCCCTGGCGACCGCGGAAGGGACCTAGTGCTTGCTGCGCTGGGCGAATTTGTGGAGCGGGCACTCACCCGTCTAGCACATGAGCGTCCGGATCTCTAAAGTCCGTGCGATGCAATGCGTGCGTGCACAGACAAGACCTCGGTTTACATTCTCCTCCGAAGGTGTCTGTAGGTGAGTCGAGGTGGCTTGTGATTATGTCCCTTACCTTGTGACTTGTTATTCAAAATATTCTTATATAGCGCTCAAGAGCTGCTCAAGGCGCTGGTCGAAAATTGGATCTAACTCAAGATCCCCCCATTCTCCCCCCCCCCTTCTTCCCCCAGGCTGCCGCCTTCCTGCTTTATACACGTCGAGTATCTTATTAAGGTTTATTGTATGTACGATATACGTATTTATTGTAGACTGTTGACTATTCAGACTGTATAAGTACTATATATATATGTCACAGGGGAAACTAAAATTTAGGGGATCTGGAATCGCTCTAGATAAATTCGGAATTATAGTTTGCCCTAGGAGAAACGGAAATTCTAATATAAACTGGACAATATCTAGTGCATATTAGAATTCCAGTTTCACCTAGGGGGTATTAGAATCGTTTCTTGAGGGGAAACTAGAACTCTGATTTGCCCTAGATCAGATTGGAATTTTTATTATATATATTGTTAATACCACTAAACAAGAGTATCACACTTATGTTAGGGTTTCTCTCTGAACGGGTTTCTCAGCAGAAAGCATGGGTCTGTCCCTGTGCAGGGTCACACAGTACAAGAAGGGATATTATCATAAAAGGTCCATTCGAGTTGAACGGATATCCAGTTTCATTCACTATGGCACTGAAACAATCGCCATATTAATTGCAGCAGTACGATGACCAAGGGTTACGAAAGATTCAGGTGCATCTGGTTTGAACCCAGCTACTTCTGGAGAACTATCTCGACGCGCATTGCCCACTTGGGTTATTTTGTGCCAACGACCTGAGTATCCTGAGCAGAGCTGCCTACCCCCAGATTACCCAGCGCTTACCTTTAGCTACCCTTACGTATAATGTTAGAGGCGCATGAGTAACGCTCATGCGTTCGACTCAAAACAATTGTGAGCATTGTTACAAAGGTACATTTAGATTACTAATTGTAAATGGTGTTAAATAAAAAGAAAAACTCACAAATGTGTAGATGCGCAGTTTATTTCTCTTGCAGTTATATTTATACAAACACACACACACATTTGTCACTAGCGCGCACACACACGCACACACACGCACACACACACACACACACACTGTAGACTGATTAAAGCTGCAGCTGGGCAGAATATGCACTCTTCAGCTTCTGAAGGGATTCTGCATCCAGCAGCTGGATCCTCTGGATGGGGTCTTTTCCACACAATTTATTCACCAGAATAGTTTCCAGTGTTGAGGCCGACGTTTTTTCTCTTTGTTTTAAATTTTAGTAAACGCCTAGATCTACATACAGACCTGCGCACACTCAAAATGCTCATCAGTAGCAAACAAACCAAATTTCAGTGGTTTTTAAAAATTTTCAGTAGCAAGCTGAAACGACAGTTCAAGACATAATTCTGCTCACAAAGCACACAAACTGAAACACTACGAGGCAGTAGAATGGGAATTACAATCTATTCAAGCCAAGCTAAAACATCAACACTGTTACATTTGTTTGTTGTTTAACAAAACCTTTATTAGCAGAGTATCAAAATATACAAATTAGGACAATATTTTATTTTAAAAAATGTATGGCTGGACAGATTAATAATGATTTTAACTTGGTTACATACTTTATAACTGCATTAATACAACTGGAAAAAGTCGAAAATGTTGAATAAATAATGTATTTTTGTATATATTCACTATATAATTGAAATCTACCATTGTCATTAAGGTGTCCAATACTATAAATCTTTTCTAACCAATTTATAATATACAAAAAAGGCTTTTTACCAATTAGTATGTTAATATTTAATGGTTCTGAGGAACTTTGTATTGGTACATGATTACCAAATTCATTAATCACAAGTATGAAGTTGCAACCACACAAATGCTGAACGAACTAGAAATAAACACGCGCTTCCGGTTCGAAAAACGTCTTTTAAGCACAACTAGTCAAAAACATGTTAAAACAAAACAATTTTTTTTTTATTTTAAAGTAAAAAAATTGGAATTTCGGAATTTTAATAAGTAATCTGTAGCTCCGTATTCTGCTCATGAAAATCGGAGAAAATACGGAAAATCCGTAGATGTGCACAGGTCTGTACATATATAGAATACTAGTGGTTTTTGTACCCTGGCAAGCCAGGGTACACAGGTTGCTGTTTAAAATGTAGACAGAGAGACAACTGTTGTCTGCGAGTTTCATTTGGACGATGATACCTCACCATATCCCCCTTGATACCTCACCATACCCCCCCCCCCCTGATATCTCCCCGTCCCTCCCCCCATGATGCCTCACCATACCCCCTTGATACCTTCCGTACCCCCCCCCCACCCCACCCCCTCTTGTAACCTACCTGTACCCTCCTTGATACTTCCCCGTTGATCGTTTCGCAGGTATGGATGAAAGGAATCGACGTTTGTTTGTATGTAGATTATAGTCACACGACACTTTCGCATATAGGTGACTACTGGACCGATTTATACTGACACCAGCGTGCCAGTTGTTGGTAAAGGGGAAAATAATATGATTCACAAAGGAATCGACCATCACCATACCCCCTTATATATACCCGTATCCCCGTTATGCCTACCCATGCCCATTTAAACCTACGCATAGCCCCCTTTTACCTACACGTACCACCCCATCCCAATCCTTGGTAATAATAATAATAATAATAATAATAATAATAATAATAATAATAATAATAATAATAATAATAATAATATTGAATATAGGATAATACAAATAGAAATCATAAAAAACACCAAGGTTTTAAAATAACATTTGATATAAGATATTATAAAAATAAAAATAATAATAATAATAATAATAATAATAATAATAATAATAATAATAATAATAATAATAATAATAATAATAATAATAATAATAATAATAATAATAATAATAAAAAAGTTAAAAGTAAAAAGCCTAAAAAGAAAAATATCCATATTGTAGTGTAAAAAAAAAACATAAAAAATAATGGCCCGCGAGAGATTTGTACTTGGGTCGCCTGCACGGTAGGCGAATGTCTTAATAATAATAATAATAATAATAATAATAAGAAGAAGAAGAAGAAGAAGAAGAAGAAGAAGAAGAAAAAGAAAAATAATACTAATAATAATACTAATAATAATAATACTAATAATAATAATACTAATAATAATAATAATAATAATAATAATAATAATAATAATAATAATAATAATAATGATAATATGGAATATAGAATAATACAAATAGAAATCATAAAAAAACACCCAGGTTTTAAAATAAAATTCGATATAAGATATTATAATCATAATAATAATAATAATAATAATAATAATAATAATAATAATAATAATAATAATAATAAGTAATATTGTTATTAGTTTATAAATAATAATAATAATAATAATAATAATAATAATAATAATAATAATAATAATAATAATAATAATAATAATAATAATAATAATAATAAGTTAAAATTAAAAAGCCTAAATTAAAAAGAAAAATATCGATATTGTAGTGTCTAACAAAAAAAAAAAAAAAAAAAAAAAGGGCCAGGGGAGGTATGAACTTGGGCCGCCTGGCACGGTAGGCGGATGTCTTACTAACTCAGCTATCAAGGCTTCGTATAATAATCATCAATTTTTTGGTCTATATGGGAAAACATGCTGAAACCTCGATTCGATTTTTAATTAATCAAATTTAATTAGTTAAACACAAAAATTTTGTAAGATTGGTGACCAGAGTGCAAAAGTGTTTTTGAATGGAAATAAAACAAAATTTGCGGTATTACGAAACGGCAAGTTCTTGACACGGGTTGAATGGAAACCGCGCGCGGTATGAGGCTATTGCAGTTTGTGGACATTTTGTTTATTTATTTATCTCAGAAACGGTTAAACGTTCGGTAAGGAAATGTCGGCTATAACGATTTCGTGGGTTTTGAGCACACAAAAGGCCGATTCACAGCACCCAGCACCTGCCCAGATCAGCGTCCAAAGGGGACAAACTTTACAGTAGAGGCGAAGAAGGACTTCCGGCTAAGCAATTTATATATATAGATTATTTTGTTGTTTTTCTTGTTACTTTTTGTCACTTCTCTTGTGTACTGACATTTTGATCGAATTGAAAAATTAAAAAGTCGGTAACAAGCAAACAAAAAACGGCCCATCATTTTTTTTCTTCTTTTCAAACGCAATGCGTATTTTCAAAGGATCGCGCGCATTGCATATTTTTTCTCAGTCTTGCGTAACAAAATACGCAAAATGCGTACTTTAGGCAGCTCTATCCTGCCTCTCTGGCCTCGCTAATGCATCCAGAAAGAACGATTAGTTTGATATTCAGCAAGTTTAGTTAGTCGGTAAACGAACTACTTATGGATAAACACCCCTTTTCTCTGTCCCAGTCTCTCTCTGTCAGTCGTCTGGGCTGTCTATCTGTCTGTCTGTCTCTCTTTCTCTCTCTATATCATTCTACCAGAACGGGTCAAAAAGTAATGCCATTTTTCGTATTTCAGGTGAAGTTTTTGATTTAAAATAAACAACAACTGAAATTTGTCGCAGTTATAAATAATTATATCATTTACATTATGAAATATTTCGTTTCTTTCTTTTCAAGATTTAAGATTCGCAATGAAAATTCAAAATGGCTGGCCCGCTAAAAGTGGCGTCAAAAACAAAGAGCTGACCTAAAGAAAACGACATTACTTTTACTCACCCTCGTATCTCTCTCTCTCTCTCTCTCTCTCTCTCTCTCTCTCTCTCTCTCTCTCTCTCTCTCTCTCTCTCTCTCTTTCTCTCTCTCTCTCTCTCTCTCTCTCTCTCTCTCTCTCTCTCTCTCTCTCTCTCTCTCTCTCTCTATATATATATATATATATATATATATATATATATATATATATATATATATATATATATGTATGTGTGTGTGTCATTTAGTAATAATGTACACAGACCATAGTGAGGTTGGGAAGTTACTGTCATCTGGGTACCATTAGACAGCTAATGCAATGTGGAGTCATAGATAAGCTGTTCGGCTAGACACCATTTAGCCAATCTAGATGCCGTTCAGACGATAACAGTAGTTTTAGCCGGTCACGCAATCGTTCCTTCCATCATTATTATCCAATACCAGTTCTTTGGTCGTCTTTCAGCTCCAGTTCTGCCGATCCCCGTCCCCGATGTTTCTGCGCCTGCACGGCTTATCAAGTTAGACCAATATCAGTCTCTTCTCCCCTCTACCCCACCCTCGTTCTCCCTCTCCGTCCGTAGCCTCAATGGCGGGTGTGGACAAACTTCGATGTTCATTCCATTCCTTCCCTTCCCCACCCCTTTCCATGGTTAAATGACACAATTTAGGCAAATTATTGCTGATTTATTGTCTGTATCTTTTCCTCTTTAGTATACAGGCTCTCGTTATCATTCGCTTTTCCCCGAGTCCATTTAATAATAAGTTTAGACCAAGTATAGCTGAATGTAGTTCCTGTATCTTTTCACATAAAGTGTGCTGGACACTGCAGGCACCATCCAATCACTTCAGAAATCTAGTTGAATAGTGCGCCACTCCATGGAGAGGAGACATCCTCGGGGCGCTGTGTTAGGCCAATACCTGATAACGAAATTTAATATACCTATAATACTTAATCCCCACCAAATACTCAATTTAAGCCTATAACAGAAGCTCCGTCTGTTCCATTTCGCATCGAGTGCAGCCTTCTCTTCGGCTGTGTGGACAGTTATCCAGCTTCCAGCATATGCACCTCTTGGGCGACGTGAGTTCGATCAAAGCTTCAACGAACTACTGTAGCATTCTTGGGCCTGACTTTAGTAGGCTACATGCTTTCCTGCCCTTTGGAACTAATAGGCCGGCGCTTTCAGTAGTCTTCTGAGTTAGAAAACGCACTATTAATGACCAATCCACTATTGCTCTTCAGTAGAATTACTTGTGCGTGCTGTCCTTAATTTAAATTCATTCATCTGCGTATCATTACCTATGAGAAGGCACGGTGGTCTAATGGTAGTGCTTTGGCTTGCGGATCTGAAGGTCCCGGGTTCGATCCCTGGCCGGGTCATTGTGTTGTGTCCCTGGGAAAGACACTTTACTCCCGTTTCCTACTCCTTCGGATGAGAGTATAAACCGAGGTCTAGTCTGTGTGTCGCATACATTCTATCATAACGGACTTTGAAGATCCTGACGCTCATGTCCTAGACGGGTGAGTGCCGGTAACAAGAACACACCCAGCATGCACTTGGTCCTTCTCCCCCATCCCAGGCTGCTTAGTTGTCTGGGCGTCAGGCCATGCGCCCAAAGGATGCGTTTAGGGCGGTTTGAGTTAGATCCTGTATCGGCCAGCGCCTTAAGTCTTGAGTACGGCGATATATGTGCGCTATAAAAATCCTCAATAGTAGTAGTAGTAATAATAATAATAATAATAATAATAATAATAATAATAATAATAATAATAATAATAATAATTATAATAATAATTATAATAATACTAAAAATAATAATAATAATAATAATAATAATAATAATGACAGGTCTGCGACAGGTTGTATGGTAAGATGGTGTCGTCTTCAGTACTGTTCAGAGTTTATATCTTCTGGACAACATTTTACCCATGATCCGCTTGTTTTCATCTAAATACTCATGATGGCGTAGTTGCTTTACTCATTAAAAACATAAATATACGCAAAAGTAAATATTGCATCTCCGTGTGTGTGTGTGTGGGGGGGTGTTTGTGTGTGTGTGTGTGAATATTCGGGAGAATGAGAGGGGTGGGGTTGGTGGATGGGAGAGAGAGAGAGAGAGAGAGAGAGAGAGAGAGAGAGAGAGAGAGAGAGAGAGAGAGAGAACGAATGAACGAACGAACGAGTTTATTCCGTATAAGGCCATAGCCCCACTTGGAAGGGGTGTGTATACAAATTCAAACAAATCAACAAATTAATGAACGGAAAAAAGGCATCAAGACCTGACAATTTCACGTAATTTAAAGGCTTTGTATATAAAAAAGCGTAATTTTCGTACAACAACATCATTAGTAGTAGTGAACAGTAAAGACAGATGAAAAGCGCTTGGTGCTCTATAGTATTTAGCTGGAATAAATTCTTTTCTTAAATCATCCCGATTTGGGCAACAAAATACAAGGTGTAATTCATTATCTTCCGCTGTTTTACACAAAGGGCATAGAAGAAGATTTGGTGTATGAGGCCTGTACCTATAAAAGTGCACGAATAAATCAGATATACCAAACCTAAATTTTGTCATAATAAATGTTAAATATTTATCTAAACCAAGTTGAAAATATCTAGGAACACAATATGTGGAAGTACAAAATCTCGTGTACATACTAAAACGATCACTTTCACTTACACGTTTTTTTTACACGTTATGTAAGTAAGAGAGAGAGAGAGAGAGAGAGAGAGAGAGAGAGAGAGAGAGAGAAATACAGAGAGCCACAGACAGACATACAGACAGGCAAGCAGACAGGTCATTATATACGTGAAAAAGTTCTTTACAAAGACAATGGACTAAAAGTACTAAATATATGGTTCAAAAACTTATTACTTTAAAACAAAAATCGTCGAGATCGAGACACCGACCGACGTTCTCATTTACCACGTAAACGATTTTTATTTTATTTTATAGAATTTACTCTTTTGAAGTTTTAAAAAACAGAAGAAAATTAAATAAAAAACACCCACAGAAATGTCGAGGTTGAAACGAGAGTGGAAGCGACCTCCCAGATAAATTGAGTAACATTTTTATCCTCTCAATAGACTTTGATTGCTACAGCCGAAGGGGAAAGCAGGACTAGAGTGGTGTGCACAAAGGTGATGGGGTGGGTGGGGGATGGGAGAATGATGTATGGGGGTGGGTGGGTGGGGAGTGGAAGTACACGTAGGGTGGACTTCAACGACGAAAGACAAAAAAGAAAGTAGAACAACTTTAAAAGAAGACTAGAGAAAGAAGAGCAAATTGAAATAGAGTTAAACATGTTGTAGTAAACTTTGGGAAATAAATTATGATGGTGGGCATGGTAATACATGTCGATGATGATAACGTGACGACGGCGATGATGATGATGATGATGATTATGCTGCTGCAGCAGCTGCTATTGATCATGATGATGATGATGATGATGATGATGATGATGATGATGATGATGATGATGATGATGATGATGATGATGATGATTTTGTTGGCCTATTAATTGCTGACAGTCTATGTTTTGATACTATAACGCACCGGAGTGCGTACAAAATAAACTAGCGGTAGTGGTGATAAAGGTGATGGTAGTGTCACCAGTAGTTTAAAAGTAACTTGTACCAATAAAAAGAAACATCACTATGTTTTCCGTGTTATTGTTGACTATTAAGGACAAACACATTTTATAAGAAACACATGCGGAAACAACTTATTGCAAATATCATTGTAGCCTACTGGTTCACCTTACCACTCGCAACAAATACACTGGGGGAGTGGGAGTGTGGAACGGGAGAGAGAGAGAGAGAGAGAGAGAGAGAGAGAGAGAGAGAGAGAGAGAGAGAGAGAGAGAGAGAGAGAGAGAGTCCTGTTTTTTTTTCAACAGAACATTTTGTTCTGTTTTCAAATACCTTTCAACAAAATTGCTTCGACTACGACATTCAGCAAATTTGTGCATTCCTTGTTGGAATTCTTTCTATTCCCCTGTCTCAACAGTTTTTGTTTTCGTTTTTATTCCTGGCTTTTTTTTCTCTCTTCGTTTTCTTCAAGTGCGTGCTATTTGTCCATCTCCTCGTATCTGCTCTCGGGGATCTTACTTCTGGCACGGACTCTGGAATTAAGGCGGAATTTTTTATGGGTTGGCTTTGAGAAGTTGTTGTATTTGTATTTTTGTATTTATTGTTTTTTTTTCATAGTCCAAAATTCTTCTCTCTTTCTCCACAAAGTTTAAAACATGTCTATCGTTTTCTCCATCAATAATACATGTATAATCTCTATTGTGTACTTGCTTCTTTCTTTCGTTCTTAATATCGCAAGTCTACTTTTTTTCCCTTCAAAAATCGCCTTACTTTTATGCGTATTGTGATATTTCATTGTTCATCAATTCTTCATGTCCGTTTTAAAATATATTTTCTTGTTTTAAGTATATTCCTAGTTCTTCAAAATTCTTACTAAATGCACATTTACTCAATTGCTCAAATTGAGATAAATAAAGTTAGATTGGACTGGATTCATTATTATGTCAATCAAGTTTTTATTGCTCTTTTCACCATCTGTTCTGAGGAAATTGGGTAAGTTTTATAAAGATACGTGTTGCCTACTTCACGTCCTGTTCTCAGTTCTTGGAATGCTATCAAACGAGTAAACTGTACGAGGGTCAATCAATAAATAAGGTGAATTTTTCGGTATAAGGACTTCTAATACTTCTTTTACTTTTTTAAAAACATTTTTTGTTTTACTTCTTTTTCACATGGATGTAATTTATTTTGCAGATTGAAAAAAAAGCCTTTGAGAGTTTTAGCGATTAACAAAGATGGCCGACCAAGAAGCATGCTCCAGGATTGAACAGCGGTCAGTTATCACGTTTTTGGTTGCTGAAGAGTGCAAACCAGTTGAAATTCATAGGAGAATGTCAACTGTGTACGATGCCACATGTTTCAGCCTTGCCCCTTCAGACCTTCACCTGTTTGGTCCCTTGAAAGCGTTCACGAGAGGCATAAAGTTTGAAAGTGACGATGAAGTCAAAAGTGTTGTGAGCGACTGGCTGAGACATCAGTCCAAAGATTTTTACGCTGAGGAAATACGGAAGCTTGTGCACAGATGGGAAAAGTGTGTGACAGTGCTGGGAGACTACGTTGAAAAATAAAAAAGGAAGTTTCTTTCTGTATTAGAAGTCCGTATACCGAAAAATTCTCCTTATTTATTGAATGACCCTCGTATTATGTGTCCATCTGTTGCACCAGCTCTTCCACTCTTTTCCCCTCTCCACAATTGTTTACACTTCTATATCATTGACTCTAGAATTAAGATATAATTCTTTATGAAATTCGTTCCGTCCGTCACAGTCCTTCACTAGCGTCTTTTAAAATGAACTTGAAGACGCATCTTTTTAGAGAGGCATTTTTTAGGCGCCAGGAGTGAGTGTTGTTTGTTATTTTTGGAGTTGGGATGTGTATGTGGCTGCGTGTTATTGACCAATGTACGCATGTTTGTCTTTACATTTGTTTGTGTAAAGCGCTTTGTGATTTTGGAAAGCGCTGTATAAATTCCCTGTTATTATTATTATTATTATTATTATTATTATTATTATTATTATTATTATTATTATTATTATTATTACTGTAATGAAGCAGCGTTCGTTAAAAATCTATATAACAAAGAAATTGGAATGATAAAAAAATAAGACATTTTGTTTTTGATTGAATACTTCATTCACACATTCATTTATTCCTTACGAAGACATGACACGATAATACTAAATCATAACATAAATTTCAGGATGATGAAGAATTTGTATGAATGTCCGATGATCTTGTCTCAGTGGGCACAGTCAATGTTCGATAAAGATGGCAGTCCTATGGCACGATGATGATGAACGGCTCCCCAATGTCGATGAATAGATTACAGCATTATTTTCCCTTGATTTACATCCAACATAAAAACCCTAAAACAGACAATGTGAACAAAATCCTTAACGTTATGTCATAATATTATTTCTACCTTAAATCTATTCATAATGAACATTCGCCGCTCTTCTTAGGGCAAAACAACGGTCATTTTCTCCATTTTATGACCTTGACTATTCAAGTCCCTATTCTAAATACATTTCCAACAAAATCTATATTATTATCATTCCTTAATATCCAAGTACTTATTTCTATATATTATCTACTAGTGGTTTTGTACCCTGGCAAGCCAGGGTACACAGGTTGCTGTTTAAAATGTAGACAGAGAGACAACTGTTGTGTGCGAGTTTCATTTGGACGATTTTGCCTTGGCTTCTAAAAGTATCTTCATTTATTATTTTATTTTTTATGTTTTTGGAAGGAAAAAATTAGGGTTGGTGCAAAATGTACAGGGTCGGGCAGGTGACCGTAAACGGACAATTTTTTTGGGGTGACGTGAGTGCAAAAGTGTTTTAAATGGAAATAAAACAAAATTTGCGGTATTATGGAACGGCACGTTCTTGACACGGGTTGAATCGGAAGCGCGCGGAATGAGGCTATTGCAGTTTGTGGACATTTTGTTTATTTATTTATCTCAGAAACGGTTAAACGTTCGGTAAGGAAATGTCGGCTATAACGATTTCGAGGGTTTTGAGCGCACAGCAGGCCGATCCGCAGCGCCCAACACCTGCCCAGATCAGCGTCCATACCGGACAAACTTTACAGTAGAGGCGAAGAAGGATTTCCGGCTAAGCAATTTTTATATATATAGATTGGTCTACGTACCTCCAAAGAGGGCTGGACACGAATATTACATTTACAAACACACAGCTCTACATCCACACAACCATTCTTCAAATCATTATAACGAAAGTCTTGGTAATCTTTAATACATGCTCATACATGAGTTTGACCCAACCCTGATGAATGTGTCTTGATTTCCACATTCGAACTACTCCTTACTATATAAATTTCGCAATGTGATTTGCCAATTTTCTTGCATCTATCCCCCAGACCACTTCTGCCCGAAACCCAAAACTCTGGAATTCTAGAATTCTGTTCGTGCTTGTCCATCTCCTTTCCAAACTCTGACGCCGATTTCCGTTCAACTGGAAATCTTGACCTTAATGACTGTTGTGCTCAGTTACTGAGCGTATATCTTCAGAAAAATACCACTACTTCCGTCATCTCCACCGCCTAACCCTCCCCCAACTCTTCCTCTCCATTCCCCTCCCCCCCAACCCTCTCCCCATCCTATATTTCCTATTCATCAGAACTAATCAATATTACGAGCTGGATCGCCGACACCGCGTCCATTAAACCCGGTAATTCAGAGGAAAACGGAAAAGCAAAACAGAACATGTATGGTCAAATAAAACACTGCAATTAGAGAATCATCGCAAAACATGAGTGGCAACCTATCTGCTTTCCTAAAAGTGAAAATAAAATGCGGTGCCTGAATCTACATTTAGTTCATTTGAGAAGAAAATGAAATCACTTGTACATGTAATATAATGGGACATGTTTAGTTTGGTGAATAGGGCTGACTTCTTCTTCTACTACTACTACTACTACTACTACTACTACTACTACTACTACTACTACTACTACTACTACTACTACTACTAGGCCTACTACTACTACTAGGCCTACTAGTACTACTACTACTACTACTACTACCACCACTACTGCTACTACCACCACTACTGCTACTACTGCAACAACAAAAGTTTTTCTTATTCTTCTCCTCCTTCTCCAGTCTTGTGAATTTGATGAAGAAGACGTTAATAAAACAACCAACCAATCATTGTTACCATGTTTACCGCTTTTCTTCCTCAGCTCCTCTTCCCCGCCTCTTCCTTTGTTGTGTTGACAATGGGTCATATTACGTCCCCCTGTTTTAAGTACTTGTAAGTGTTTTAACGCTAACCCTTACCCTAATCCTTACCCTAACACAGCACTAACCCTAACGGATCATTGGTTTGACGTCAAAACAATGAGGGCTGTCAAAAAAAGTTATGTAGATGTTCACTAGTTTGTCCAAACAAGACCGTGTAAACAAGTCCACACACTCACATACACACACAGACACACACACACACATATATATATATATACAAACACACAAACACACACAAAATTTTTAACTTCTGAACAACATGGTCTCTGTATTATGATCCTGCCTATCCTAACATGGTCTCTGTATTATGATCATGCCTATCCTAACATGGTCTCTGTATTATGATCCTGCCTATCCTAACATGGTCTCTGTATTATAATCCTGCCTATCCTATCCTATCCCGTAACTCGGAGGTCGTTGGGGCACCACAGATCATCTAACCAGCGTACTCTATCTTTCTCTGTCCTCGGCAACCCCGATGGCTTCGCTCAGTGTCAAGCCAGTCCGTTCTCGAATGTCGTCCTCCCACCTCTTTTTCGGTCTCCCTCTTCTTCTACCTTCTTGCACTGTGCCTTGCAGAAAGGTCTTTGCAAGGACTGATGATCTGCTGGTGACGTTTATGTATTATGATGCTTCTGGTATTATTACTGCTTCTCTTCCTCCTCTTATTTGCTCTCTTCCTTCTTCCTTTGTTAATCTGGCGACAACAGTCCAAAAGCCAACAGTACCACAACATTTTTAACTTCTCAACAACCTGGTCTCTACGTTATCATGCTGGTGCTATTACTGTTACTTTCTTCTCCTCCTCCTTTCTTTTCCTGCTCCTTTCATTCCTATTCATCCTCCTCCTTCCCTCCCCCCTCTTCCAATCACCTCCGCCCCCCCCCCCTTTCACCATCTTCTTGTCTGCATTGCAACAAAAACAACAACAACGACCACCCTTGAAAAACGAACACGAATACAGTACAGCCTTTTAACTTCCCAGCAACTTAGTCTTGGTGTCATCACGCTAAGCACGCAGCAAGCCAGTAGATCTAATCTTGGTATTCTACACACTTTAATGTTATCCGTGTTCAGTATTTTCTCGTGCTGTCGTTCTGTCTGCACAGCATGTCTCTTTCCCTGTTTCCTTCTGCCCCTTTTAACGGTCTCTTCGGGAACAGTCGTGCCTGTAAAGCATGCCAAGAGATTTGGGCGAACTCTTAAAGCTTGATAAGAGAAGTAGTTGGTTAACTACTAAGGCTGATAAAGAGTAGAATTTTTTTTCTTCTGTAATGGCTGATGCGGTGTAGTGGTATTTGGCGAACAGTTACTGCTGATGCGAAGTGGACGTATTTTTTGTGAACTGTTAGCATAGGAGAAGGAGAAAAGAAGAAGAAGAAGAAGAAGAAGAAGAAGAAGAAGAAGAAGAAGAAGAAGAAGAAGAAGAAGAAGAAGAAAGAGGAGGAAGAGGAGGAGGAGAAGGAGAAAAGAAGAAGAAGAAGAAGAAGAAGAAGAAGAAGAAGAAGAAGATGATGATGATTCGCGACTGATGAAAATCAATGCTGCAGCTACCTCAGAAGATGCTGCTGAAGAGGAGAGAGTGAGTGAAGCGACAATATTAGCAAGAAGAGGAGCAAGAAGAAGAAAAAGAACAAGAATAACAAGAGTAGGACGACAAATTAAGGGTAAAGTAAATGAAGTATGGTTGTCACAACATTTCAGCTAAAACAGGAGAAAGAAGAAAGGAGCGTACGTGCATTTTGCCATGTAAAAAAATCAATAAGGAAAGTTGGCCGCAAAACAATAATACAACTTTTTCCAAGGTAAAAACAAAGGAAGTACAGTTGGACTCCCTCCTGCGTGGGTAACAAACATTGGCTTGGGTCGCCAAACACGAAAGAATTCCTCCAACAAAACAAAAACCCGTTATCCCATTCTGACAAAGTCTCAAGCAAATGTTAATATAAAAAGTAATCACAGGCTCGCGTCATTTCCGAAGGTCCATTTCCGCCGCGTGTAATTTAATAAATGCAGTTCAAAAGAAAATACAAGATGTCGCACTTGCATGATATTGACAATGGTTATAGACCAATACAATAAAAACCTGTTTTAAAATTCTCTGTTGTATCATTTATTATTTAAAGACCTGGAATATGGTGGTCCAAGTCTTTTACATCTCCACGAATCAAAACCTATGGTGTGAAGAGTATTATTAATTAATTTTGTTTTCTTACTTTTTTGGGATAACAGGTTTTCACAATTTATTATTATTATTTACTTCACAAGTTATTCTTCGATATATAATATATTTAATACCTTCATAACGAAATTCGGAATAACGTAATAATAAATATTAACAGGAGTCTATAGAAGAATAAAAATCAGAACAACATATTGTAATTTAAAACAAATTAATAGCAGGGGCCTGTTCAATTCGTTCCTAAAGAACGGTAACGTTGCACTTTCGTCCGTATTATGGATGGCTTATCAACTTTTTTTTAACTGAGATGTATAATATGCTATCCTCCTATCCTATTAAATAACTCGGAGGTCGTAGGGGCGCCACAGATGATCGTTTAACCAGCGTACTCCATCTTTCCTGTCCTCAGCAACCCTGATTGTTTCGCTCAGTGTCAAACCAGTCCATTCTCGAATGTTGTCCTCCCACCTCTTTTTCGGTCTCTCTCTTCTTCTACCTCCTTGCACTGTGCCTTGCAGGATGGTCTTTGCAAGACCTGATGATCTAGTGACGTGGCCATACCATCGGAGTTTTTTCACCACTGTGAGCAGGTCATCGTGTTGTCCAATGGCTTGTGTGATGGTCTGTCGGACTTCATCGTTGGTGATGTGCTGGGTATAGGAAATGCCCAGAAATCTTCTGTAGCACCTCATCTCCATGCTTTGTATTCTTCTGTGGAGATCTGCTGTGAGGGTCCATGTTTCGCAACCATATAGGAAGATGGAGATGACAAGGGAGCGCAGCAGCCTTACCTTGGAATGTAGACTGATGGTCCTGTCTATCCAAATTGGCTTTAACTTCGCCAGGGCAGCATTGGGATGTAATCCGAATGAAATTAGTAATTAAACTAAGCTTAATTGTGTAGAGGAGGAGAAGAAGAAGAAGAAGAAGAAGAAGAAGAAGAAGAAGAAGAAGAAGAAGAAGAAGAAGAAGAAGAAATTCCTTTGACCCGGCATGGGCGCAGCCAACTCCTTGCGTAAAGCCCAGTCCATCGGCGCCTCTAATCCTTCGCGTAAGCGAACGTCAAGAACACAAATGGACAAACAGCAGAGAAAAATCCTAGGGGATCGGTATTTATTCTACCTACAGACAAAATGGTAATGTACTCGGACAATGATGATTCCGTGTGTTGGCAACCGAGAAGGAAATTTTCAAATCAATAATAATCACAATTTCTACTTCCCGCAATCTCCGAAAGGTTCTTCCTTATAGATATGTTTTTGGCTTCATCCAAATAAAACTCTACAACGGCAGTGCGTGCTTCAAGGCCGCAAAACTGCGGGGTTCGCTGTTTTGGGTCAGCAATAATGGATCCCTAAAGTGCGAAAATGGACCATTAAAGGCACATGGTTCCTGAGTGGGCCAGAACTGGATCATCTGGATCGATGAGCTAGTGTATGCTTGACTGCTGGTCATTGTGAACGATGATAATAAATTGTTTTGTGTTTGTTTCTTTGTTTGTTTTTAAATAAATTAATTAAAGTACTAAAATAGAAAGAATAGAAAGAAAACGTTCCACAAAAATCGAATTTTAAATCAATTGATACATTTCCATGTCTCATACGTGTTATTCTCGCTGAACTGTGCTCAGATGACCCATCTTTCCTCTAGCACAAATGCAGTGGGTCATCAGCAGTGTATTTCCCCCCCCCCCCCCAGGCTTCCATCGTGTTCCTCTCTCCGATCTGCCCGGCCTGGCCATACGGCTTGTATGAGGGCAATCAATATCCAGGACTCCATGAAGAGCGAGAACGGACTAATAAACGCACATGTACCAGCTAGCAATTAGTTTAAATGGGTGATAGAGATAACGAAGAGGATATATCAATGACTGTTCTTATCAATCTACATAATGATTACAGTTTTCCATTACGGTTTATAAGACACATACCGTAAATTCTCCTTGATGTCACTTACTAATTAGTAACCGTTTAAAAACACATAACAGATCTGTACTTTGAACATAAAAAGCAGCATACGGAAAAACTGCTATACAGATATATCATATCCTATTCTATCTCGTAACTCGAAGGTCGTTGGGGAACAATAGATAATCGTTTAACCAGCGTACTCCATCTTACTCTGTCCTCAGTAACCCTCTTAACTTCGCTCAGTTCAATCCAGTGCACCCTTGAATGCCGTACTCCCACCTCTTTTTTTGTCTCCCTCTTCTTCTGCCTCCTTGCACCGTGCCTTGCAGAATGGTTTTTGCAAGGCCTGATGCTCTGGTGACATGGCCACACCATCGGAGTTTACGTTTCTTCACCACTGTCAGCATGTCATCATGTTGTCCAATGGCTTGTGTGATGGTCTGTCGGACTTCGTCATTGGTGATGTCCTGAATATAGGAAATGCCCAGAAGTCTTCGGTAGCACTTCATCTCCATGCTTTGTATTCTTCGTTCTAGATCTCCAGTGAGGGTCCATGTTTCGCAAGCGTATAAAAAGATGGAGATGACAAGGGAGCGCAGCAGCTGTACCTTAGAATGTAGACTGATGGTCCTGTCTTTTCAAATTGGCTTCAACCTTGCCAGGGCAGCAGTTGTTTGTGCGATCCTGGAGAGAACTTTTTGTCGGGACCCATTGTCTGATAAAATAGCTCCGAAATATTTGAAGCTATGCACTGTGTTGAGGGATTGGCCTTGGACTTTGATGTCCATGTTGATGCCAATGGTGCTGCTGGTCATCATTTTAGTCTTCTCTGCACTTATTTCCATTCCATAGGCTCTGGAAGTGGTGTCAAGCCTCTGTACCAGCTGTTCAAGTTCTTGTTCCTTTCCAGCCAATCCATCAATGGCATCCGCAAAACGGAGGTTGGAGATTGCTGTACCCCCTATGCTGACTGTGCATTCGTGATCTGCAAGGGCATCTGACATGATGCGCTCCAGTAAGATGTTGAATAGTGTAGGAGAGAGTAGGCACCCTTGATGCACACCCGGTGTTGTTCTGAACCAGTTCCCGATGGCACTGGTAGCCTTGTATACAGTATTTTGATGACTTCAATAATTTTAAGGCTGATGTTGTATGCTCTCATGGATGCCCACAGAGCTGCATGTCAGACTCGGTCAAACGCTATCTTGAAGTCTACAAACAAATGATAGAGATGTTGTTGGTGCTGTAGGTATTTCTGGCAGATAATTCTGAAGTTTAAAATCTGTTCAGTGGTACTTCGTCCTACCCTAAATTCTGCTTGTTCTTCAGCTATGACTTTTTCAGCTTGGGGCTTCAACCTATTATTTTCAAGAGGACCTTGCTGGGATGGCTTATGAAGCTGATGGTGCGGTAATTTTCACATTCCTGAAGGTCACCCCTTTGGGAAAGAGTGATGACAAGCGACTGGGTCGGTGGTGTAGGCCACTCCCCACTCTGCCAGATCTTGTTACAGATAATGGTTAGGGCGTCAGTCATCGCTTCTCCTCCTGCTTGAAACAATTCCGCGGGTATGTTGTCCACTCCCGCTGACTTCCCCTTCTCAGCGACCGCATTGCTGCCTCAACGTCTTCTCGCAGAATTGGGAGAATTTCTTCTTCTTCTCTGTTCTGGAGACGTGCTAGAACTGATGGGTCTCCGTTTGGTGTGTGCTTGTAAAACTATCTGTCCATCTAACCAAGACTTCTTGCACTTCTGTAAGGCATATGCCAGACTTGCTTTGGATCGTGGAGACCTTGGGCTGTTTAACACTTATCAGCCGCTTCACAGTCTGGTAAGCCTTCTTACTGCTGCTCTATTTAGACTGTTCTCTATTTCCTGTCATTGTTGATATTCTATCCAGTTCTCCTTTGCTGTTCTCATGCCTTTTCGGATGTCATTGTTGATTTTTCGGTAGGTATTATCACCCTGTGAGGTGTTCTTTTTCTTTTTCAAAGATTAAGTGTGATCCACGGTTTCTTCTTTGGGCGGTACTTGCAAAGGATCTCAGTGGCGGCATCTGTCACAGATGAGTTGAAGGTGGTGATTATGGTGTTGACATCTACTTTACCAGGTCCCAAATTTAGCAGTGGTGCAAATTTCCCTCCAACTGAGGCTTGGAATATTTCTGCCACCTCCGGGTCTTGCAGTTTGTCCAGGTCGAACTTCAGTCTGGTGCACTTTGCTATGTATACTCTCTTCAAGTGGAGCCGGAAAGACATCATCGCGAGATCGGTTTCACTTCGGATGTCTATTCCTGGAAAAGTGCGTGTCTTGCCAATGTTGATGCTTGATCTGAAGCGTGCCTTGACCATGATGTAGTCAATCTGGTTGTGATGCTCCCCGCTGGGACTGTGTCATGTCCATCGTCTGGATTTTTAAAAAATACCAAGCGTGTTTGCCAGTAACAGATATGGGATTAACTAAATCATCAATCTCGGTCATTACATTACATGGTTATTGCTTTAGGTCCAGCTTTAGGTCCAGCGGTATCACGGTCAGATTGATGGTATAAGTATTGTCATATTTGTTTCAACTGCAGAAGCTACAAGAACAAACGTTGAATTTAAGTGTGTTGAGGTGTTTGTGTGTGTTTGTGTTTGGGGGTAAGGAGGTGGGGTATGAAGGAAACAATAAGAAAGCAATGGATCAATCAGAATAATTAATACTGGCTACTTGACATCCTAGGTGACACTCCAATGTCACATGAGTCATGCTTTACAGACATTGTTACAAAGTAAAGACGGTTTATAAGGTTAGATAGCCTGCATAACATATCTGTCTAAACCTTTTAACATAGCGTTTTTGAACGGATTTGAATCATCCGAACCAGTAATTCGCATTCGCGTGACATGCACTTTGTAGCGAAAAGGGCCGCATCTCAGCATCTCTATACCACCAGTACAATCATCCAAGGATCTATTAACTCCATTGTGTCCTATTTATTTTTAACTTCTTGTTTACACTCACACGAACAAAAGTAACTAATGGATGCACGCGCTTACAAGTGGTAGCCAATAAAAATGAATCTCCGATGCACGTACGTTCGAGAATATTCTGCAAAATCCTCCGGCAAAGCTTTTTTTCTCTCCAAACTCCTTTCACCGCAGCGCAGACACTTTTGATCGTTTAGAAAGTTACGACGTCAATGAGTCTGTAGAATGCGCTGTACAAAGGCTATACGCATTCCAGCGAAGTTACAGATGTGACAGCTTGTTCTCGTTGAAGAGGTCTCTGAAGACTCGTCTGTTCTAATATTTTGTCATGAACTGTATATCCTATATTTTTTATATTCCTTATTAACATTTGATGGCTGCTTCCCTTTATTTTTAAGTCACACCCCTCTCCCCCCCCCACCCAACCCCACCTCACAACCCTGTGCATGCGCAATGAGCATGTCTACCGACGTGGAGCATCGCGCTATATAAGACTTAATCAACAATCAACAAATCAACTACAGATGGAATGAATGAACATTGAGGTTTAACGTCTATACCCACCATTGGCGATATGGCAGACGGGAATAACCATCTTAGAGAACAAGGGGTGGGGACCTAAATCAGCATTAAACCATCAGAGCAATCATACCGCTAAAATTACAGGGTAAATGTCCACTTTTATCTTGCCCATCGAGGGATTCGAACTTGGTTCATCGATGTGCCAGGCAAACGCTCTATCACTTGATCTATGGCGACTCCATCCAGAACATTCACTTCTAATTTTTTTTTAAAGAAATCTTGTTCTTTCTTTTTGACACCCTCATGCTACAAATATCTCGCTACAAACTCTCCTCTGCAAGCTGTCGATCCTTCTTAGTGCTTTGTCCTTCAACTTGGAACTCTCTTCCTCTCTCTCTTCGCAGCTCTCCGAACATAGCTACTTTCAAGTCCAACTAGAAAACTCATTTCTTCCTTAAAAATGTCTGATCTCGCCTCCCATCACCATCATCATTCTTTCTTTTCTGATTCAGACCACCACCGTCACACCCCTACCCCCCTCACTCCTTTCATGCTCTCCTCCTTCCCCTCCCTCCCTCGTCTTTTATAATTTACTTGTAAATAATATTTTTGATGTTTGTATTATGCCATTGCAAAATATATTAGTGTTTTGTTTTTGTTTCACTTCTTTTCGTATTTCGTGTGTCTCGATGTTAACGTTAAGTATAAAGGCATGAGAACTGCGCTTTGAACTGACATCATCGGGAAAAAAGCGCCATATAATAATAATAATAATAATAATAATAACGTAAATTTATATAGCGCAGTTTCCTGAACAATGCCCAGGCTCACTGTGCTTCACAATTAAAACTTAATTTAAGAAATATGTAACACATTATACGTAAAACTTCACACTTAAAAATGAAGTCATAACAATAATACAAGTGACAGAGCCAATGCATAGCACAATAAAAACAATCAAAACATATCTGCGGCACACACTAAAATCATTGACTTAATTTAAGAAATATGTTACACATTGTACGTAAAAACTTAATTTAAGAAATATGTTACACATTATACGTAAAAACTTCACACTTAAAAATGAAGTCATAACAATAATACAGGAGCAGTGACAAAGCCATGCATAGCACAATAAAAACAATCAGGACACATCTGCGGCATACACTAAAATCATTGACAATGACAATACATGTATACAAAACAATAATAAGTTAAAAAATCAGGCATGGATAGCACATATCGAACATCAGTCAAGACAGTCATTATCCCAGAGAGCTGCACAGGATCAGAAAATAAAATGTAATCAGTCAGAGTAGTATTGTCGGAACAGGTGTGTTTTAAGTGCTCGCTTGAAGGCTTGAGTGGTTGGAATAAGTCGAATATGTGCTGGTAAAGTGTTCCATTGTTTCGGGGCAGAATAAGCAAATGCTCTCGCTCCGTAGGATTTCGTGCGGATTCTAGGGATGCACAGGGTGCGCGAGTCAGCAGAGGAGCGCAACTGGCGGGAAGGAGTATAGACCGAGAGTAGTTGAGATAAATATGAGGGACAGGCATCAGAAAAGAAATTGTGACAAAGAACAGATAATTTATAGTCAATTCTGGCTTGTACTGGGAGCCAGTGTAGTTTATGGAGTAATGGCGTGATATGATCTCGCTTTTTGGCCTTAAGGACTAGTCTTGCAGCAGAGTTTTGAACTTTCTGTAATTTACTTACAATCTGATTTGGGCTTCCTGACAGAAGAGAATTACAGTAGTCTAGTCTGGAAAGCACAAGAGCGCAGACTAAGGTTTTGGTGGCTTCAACCGTCAAATAACAACGAATGGAACTGATCTGACGTATAGCGGCGTAGGCTGACCGACAGACTTGAGTAACGTGAGAATCTAGCGACATGTCGTCGGACATAAAGTATCCAAGGTTTCTTGCAGATGAGGAGAAAGTAACATCTGAACTTCCAACACGAAAACTATTTGGGAGGGAAGAAGTGTATGATGCTTTCTTATTGCTTATCATCAGGGCTTCGGTTTTATCGTCGTTTAGTTTTAATTTATTCTGCGTCATCCATGCCCTAACATCAGAAATGCAATTCTGCACGGTCTGGACAGAAGCATCTATCTCAGTTGGTGGACTCGACTTATAGAGCTGAGTGTCATCGGCAAAGGCCTCATTACTGATTCCATGTTTATCGATCAGCGAGAGTAAAGGCTTCGTATAAATTACGAACAAAACTGGGCCAAGGACCGAACCCTGTGGAACTCCAAATACCATGTCCAAATACCATATAAACTGATGTCATTAGAAAAAAGCGCTATATAAATACCCTTATTATTATTATTATTATTATTATTATTATTATTATTATTATTATTATTATTATTATTATTATTATTATTATTATTATTATTATTATTATTATGGAACAAATGGAATGTAGCAATGGACGTGTCAATTCACTGTTCCCTTTAGTGCATATTTAGAGGTCTTCGCTGATTGTATCATCTGCGTACCTCTGACACACTTTCCCCTTTTAAAATCTGTGTTTATCTTGGCAATAGAGGCTTTACAGGGGCGGATCAATTTGGCCATCGTGGAGGAGTGGACGGATGACCCACAAGTTTTGTAAACAAGATTTTCATGAGTTCATCAGTAAATACCGATGAATATCGGTCTCTAGTCTTTCGCGTCGTCACCATCCATAATTCTTTGAACGATGGTTTTCATTCCAACTTAACGCACACAAAAATCAGAAGTCAGAAGTCTGGAAGGTTTACTGTAAAGACCACAGGCCCGTTACAATGAGTGGGCCAACACAAATGGAATAAGCAAATAAATAAAACAAAGTAAAAAGACATACATGATGCATAACCCTACAAGCACTCTGTTACATTAAGCCATTTTGTTTCATAAATCTTTCTCGCAAACAAAACTATTATGACAATACTTACACCATCAATCTGACCATGATACCGCTGGGCCTAAAGCAATAACCATTTAATGTAATGACCTTGATGGATGATTTAGTTAATCCCATATCTGATACTGGCAAACACGCTTGGTCTATTTAAAAAATCCAGACGATGGACATGACACAGTCCCAGCGGGATGCATCACAACCAGATTGACTAAAAAGGGTTAAGGTTAGAGTGAGGGTTTGGGTTAGGGTTAGCTTTAAAAAATGGACAATGTGTGTGTGTGTTTATGTGTGTGAGAGTGTGGCCATGTGTGTGTGTGAGCGTGTGCTGGGGTTAGGGGTAATCACGTGACCCCTGTGACACCCTTCACACACTTCACTAATCCGCCCCGGCTGTTAACTACAACTGATCCTTTTTGATAAGCAGGTCAGTACTAATGTATAGGCTTGTAGATCTATAGCAGCTGTATTATATATTATACATATTTATATATCATATGCACATTACTGTCAAACATACGTTTTATGTAGCAAACTAGACACATCACAGATTCTCCAATCTTTTCCACCACGACATTGTTCTTGAATCTGTCTTTTTTGCAAGCTTTAGAAGATTCCACACGGATTCTAACCGTGCCAGTGCCTGCGGCAATGTGTTGCTCGCATTTTACTGTTCGATGGGTGTATATGTTGAACAAGTGTTTGAATAATACACGCTAAATCTACTCATCCCCATCCCCATACAATTTGAGCTCGGAAGGTCTTTTATTCGATGTGTAACATTTGCCTCATATCAGGGCTAACAGCAGGGTGGCTAAATATCTTTTACTCTTATTAAACCTGAGTTTAATTTTAGCAATCTAGATCTATACACAGTTTATTCTGATTCTGATCTTTTACATCCCAGGCCGGCCGTGTTATCTGACAATGCGCACTCGCAGTGTGTCAAATACATGTTACATCTAAACCTGTGCTGACCTAGCAAGCACGCCATGTTATTCTTATATTCTCCACACACACACAAAAGGCCATTAAAGTCATCAGAACCATAAGAAGACATTGGCAAGTGGACGGGGCCGGGTAGCTCAGTTGGTAAGAGCCTCTTGCTAGCAACCGAAAGGTCGCTGGTTCGAATCCCGGATTGGTCAACGTGTGATCATATTATTTTCCCCTTTACCAACAACTGGCCCGCTGGTGTCAGTATAAATCGGTACAGTAGTCACCTATATGCGAAAGTGTCGTGTGACTATAATCTACACACAATTGGCAAGTGAGCCATCTAAATACATCGACTTTGATTTTCACCAAACTATTAACTCGTCTTCCTATACGCAGTTCATCCTGTATTGTGTAACTGTAACGCTTCACTCTTTTCAACCTAGATGATGTTTTAGTAAGCTATTTCACACTGATTCTAATCTTCTCAATACCAACTCCGCGGTCTTAACTCAGTGTTCCAAACAGCGCCAGCACCATGCAGCACTGTCAGCGTAAAGTGTCTGGGTCTTGCAGTGAAACCACAATCTGGCGGACATCGACGGGATCGGGAGGACGATAAGTTTGATCGTTAAAAGCGTTTTTGCACCATCTTTCCAATAAGCCTTAAAAGCGTGCGTGGGACATATCCAAATAAGTTGCTCCTGGAACACCCGTCTGGGGAACCATCTTTAAAGCCCACCTTTCCCCTCATCTCCCCCTACCCGCCAATCCTTTTTTAATCCACATTTCAGCCTCCACATATATTCTTTTAATTCCCAGTGTTTCCCAACTAAAAAAATAATATAATGTTTTCAAAATACGACCACTTTCAAAAGTACAGTTTTGATCTCTAAATCGATAAAAATTATTTGTTTATGTTCTGATTAATATACATCGAAATTCATTCTAAAAATAGCACCGCACCGAGCCTTGTTATTTGTTTGAGAAGAGAGGCGCCTAAAAGGAAGAGCTTGACGGTCGGTTTGCGCAACAATTATCCATTATATTAACATTTACTGTGACAAGCGCGAGCTCACGCGGCTGCGCGCACACACACACACAAACACACAAAATCTCTAACGCATTCTCCAAAGTTAATTCTTAGCTAAAAAAAACAAAAAATGAAGAGAACAGTTTTCATACTGTGTTTAATTAGAGTAGACCAGAAACATGCCAAGTGCAAGTGACGTTAGGTTTCAGAAAATCCGTGTGGGTGTATGTGTGACTGCGCGCACGTGTTGATGCGTGTATATATTATATATATATATATATATATATATATATATATATATATATATATATATATATATATATATATATATATATAGATATACCCCCTTGCTTTTGGGTACCCCCACTATAATTATATATATATATATATATATATATATATATATATATATATATACAATTTAGTCGGTGTACATTCAAAACTTCAAAATCTCCACAAAAGCACTTTTGAGAAGAAAAAAAATTATAATCAGAATTTAAAAAAAAAAGATTTTCATATAATTTGTATTTAGTACAAATAATATATATATTTTAAAATGATTTTATTGTCTCTTTTCATCGGGAAATTCTGGGCCGCCTCCCCTGGGGAAGGCGTGGTCGCAGCCTGTTGCGCACCCAAACCCAACCTACCTAACATTAGTTGTGATTTTTGAAATTTGAAATGTCTGTGGGGGACCAAACTCCCGAGACGTTGCCCGAGTCAAAAGTAACTAATACTCGGAGAAACATAACGCCCAGATGCTGGATCGAACCCACACTTGTCATGCGCCATTGGTTTCTGGCTTGTGGACAAAGCAAGTTAGTCCCGCCTAAGACCTCAAAGTCCAAGGTCAATCCCTCAATACAGTGCATATCTTCAAATATTTAGGAGCCATTGTTTCAGACAATGGGTCCTGACAGGAAGTCCTCTTCAGGATCACACAAACAACAACTGCTGCCCTGACAAGGTTGAAGCCCATCTGGAAAGACAGGACTATCAGCCTACATTTCAACATTTCAAAATAAGGCTGCTGCGCTCCCTTGTCATCTCCATCTTCCTTTACGCTTGCGAAACATGGACGCTCACAGCAGAACTACAACGAAGAATACAAAGCATGGAGATGAGGTGCTACAGAAGACTTCTGGGCATTTCCTATACCCAACACATCACCAACGACAAAGTCCGACATACCGTCATACAAGCCATTGGACAACACGATGACATGCTCACAGTGGTGAAGTAACGGAAACTCCGATGGTATGGCCACGTCACCAGATCAGACCTTGCAAAGACCATCCTGAAAGGAGGCAGAAGAAGAGGTAGACAGAAAAAGAGGTGGGATGATAACATTTGAGAATGGACTGGCTGGACACTGAGCGAAACCATGAGGTTTGCTGAGGACAGAAAAAGATGGAGTACGCTGGTTAAACGATCATCTGTGATTCATCAACGACCTTCGAGCTATGGGATACGAAATGATAGGATAGGATAGGACAGGAAAACGCTGGTTAAACAGTCATCTGTGGTGCCCCAACGACTTTCGAGTTACGGCATAGGATAGGATAAGATAGGATAGGATAAGATGTTTTAAGAAAAAAAAATTTTTTTTTGTTTTCGGACGCTAGTGTTTTAAGGAGAAAAAAATATGTGTTCGAATGGTTTGAGTTTTGACGACGTAAGCTTAATTGCAATGATCTCGCATTTATAATACCTGACTTTAAAAGTTTACGCCAAAGTTGTGTCTCATTTTATTCTTTATGCATACTGCATAGCTGAGACTCCGCGAGGCTTAAGTTCGCGACTACAAAACGTTCTCCACGGCTAGTCTCTGGTCGCAGTGTGTTTGTTCTCTATAAGGATTTAAACTCTCTCTCTCTCTCTCTCTCTCTCTCTCTCTCTCTCTCTCTCTTTTTCTCCTCCCCCTCTCCCCTCAGTTTAAGAAGTATCTGCAACCGTTCAGCATACAGACAGAAATTGAATATTGGTTTGTTCTCTCTTGTTGGTGTATGTAGTGTGTGTGGGAGGGTGGGTGGTACTGTTCACACACATAGTGTCACTTTCTTATATAACAGACCACAAGTAATGGCAACATTTCTTCCAGAAATATTTTCTAAATATTTTCCATCATAAACTACTGGTGAATTCACACACACACACACACACACACACACACACACACACACACACACACACACACACACACCCACACACACACACACACACACACACACACACACACACATATATATATATATATTGTCTCTTTCTTATATAACAGACCACAAATAATGGCAACATTTCTTCCAGAAATATTTTCTAAATATTTTCCATCATAAACTACTGGTGAATTTCCATACACATTGCAGGATAAATAGACGGAGCCAACTTCATTGCTTTCATCAAACTACCAATATCTACATACTACTACCAGTAGTCTAATTATTATAATCAATGAATCACCACGAGGAAAAAAAACTACTTGTTAATCCGTAATCAGAATTATTGATGTTGGTACCACAGAACTTATGAGAACTCATAATTATAATAACGCACACAAGTAAATAGCAATTCTTTTGCTGTAACATCTGCCACAGAAAATCAAGGGGAGAAAATTCTCAGTTCTTCTGGCTTTGTGATCGGTCATATGCTTAAAAAGAATAAGAAGTTCCTTTTCTCATAATTATTCTCCTAATTCTTCTTCTTGCTTTATTCTTCATTATCATCCTTATCCTTTCATCTCTCTCCTTTTCTTCCTTCACATTCACTTCCTGTTGCTCATAAACATCACTCAATCGCTTTCTTGTTTGTCTTGCAGCCTTTTGTTTTCTCTTTCCAGCTCAGACAGGATTCAGTAAATAGCTGAACTCTGTCTTCGTCTGTTTCTTCGTCCTCTTCGCTGTCTTCTTCCTCCGCACTCTCTTTGTTTCTCTAAAACATTATTCAAATAGCTATCTTCGTTGTCTGGAATCCTTTTCTTCTTTTTCTTGCTCAAAGAGACTGTCTTTGTCCTCTTTCTTAAAACAAATCCTTCTCAGCCTATTCCTATTTTCCCCCTTCTCTCCCTCACCTTCCAATCCCCTTTCTTCCCCACCTTTCTGCTGTTTAACCTTCCTCCCTTCTTCCACTTTTAACACCCTTTCATGCTTCTGTAAACACAACTAAATCTGTATCATTGTTTTCTACAAACCTCCCTCTTCTCGTTTCATCTTAAACTAAATAGCTAACATTTGTCTTCTTCTTCTTCTTTTTCTTCTTCTTCTTCTTCTTCTTCTTCTTCTTCTTCTTCTTCTTCTTCTTCTTCTTCTTTTTCTTCTTCTTCTTCTTCTACTTCTTCTTCTTTGTTCTCTTCCCCCTCCTCCTTCTCTTTGTTCACATTCTTTTCCTGTTCCTCTTAACTTTACTCAGTCGCTATCCGTGTTGTCTTGCATCCTCTTCTGTTCGTTCAAGCTCAGACTAAATAGCTGCGTGTTTCCAGCCAATTTATCTTTGCTGTCTAGCGTGCAAGATGGAAAAATCATTAAGCCAGTGGTTGTTTACAAACAAGTATTCGAACTGGTTTTCGATAAAACAGACATTCTAGCGGTGGCGTGGAAACATCTAAGTGAATGCGTATCCGTGTTCCCTAAGTAACCAATTATTCAATTATCAACCTCGCAGATTGCGTAAGGGTTGGTGGTAATGCAGAAACATCACTTTAAGGATTAGACGTAAACAAAGAAAAGAAGTAAGAGGCGCAATTTACTCTTTATTTTGTTTATGTGTTTTGTTTAGTGTGCGCTCTCTGAGCTACTCTCCTTCGTTGTGCACATTTGGCCAGATGCATTCGCGGAGAAAGAGAGAGAGAGAGAGAGAGAGAGAGAGAGAGAGAGAGAGAGAGAGAGAGAGAGAGAGAGAGAGAGAGAGACAGAGAGAGACAGAGAGAGACAGAGACACAGACAGAGACACAGAGAGAGAGAGAGAGAGACAGAGACAGAGAGAGACAGAGAGAGAAAGAGAGAGAGAGCATGCATGGGCGTTGTTGTTGTTTTTTTGTGGGTTTTTTTGTAACGCTTTATTCTCCCTTTTTCATTGGGAATATCTGGGCCGCCTCACCTGGAGAAGGCGTAGTCGCATCCTGTGACGCGCCTAAACCCAACCTACCTAATGTTAGTTGTGTTTTTGAAATTTTGCTGGGGAAGCAAACCGGAGTACCCGGAGAACTCCCCCTCTCTTCTCCCCCGAGACGTTGCCCGAGTCGAAAGTAAATAATATTCGGAGAAACATAACGCCCAGATGCTGGATCGATCCCACACCTGTCAGGCGCCATTGGTTTCTGGCTTGAGGACAAGGCAAGTTAGTCCCGCCTTAGACCACTTGGCGTAGTATTATTATTATTATTATTATTATTATTATTATTATTATTATTATTATTATTATTATTATTATTATTATTATTATTTTTATTATTATTATTATTATTCTTACTATTATTATTAAGATACTATTTATGTTTGCATACATGCGTGTGCGAGTTTCTGTGACTTGTATGCTAGTGTAAGCGTAAATGTACGGTTGTTTGTGCAAAGACGGTGTCAGAAATGCTTGTGTATGTGTGTGTGTGTGTGTATGTGTGTGTGTGTGTCTAAGCGCGTGTGCATCCGCGTGAGCTCGTGCTTGAAGGAATCGTGTATGTGTAGAAGCGCGCTTCCTGTAGCGCGGGGTTTGGGAAAATGAAAACGCCATCTGTTGAGCATTGATGTAATGCGATTTTACCTTCCGCGGTAGGAGGAGGGATCGTGCTATGTTTATTAGATTTTCTTCCTTCCCTTATTTTTGTGCGTAGCCTACTTCTTGTCCACAGGTCCAGATCAATAAAAAAAAAGAAGCAGAACTATGTACACCATCGATCTTAGCCTATTTATGTTATAGTATCAGTCTGGGACGATAGTCAAACTCCGTAACATGAAGGAAATTAAGATACAGTAGACCATTATTAGTAAAGGTTATGATCTATGGAGTGACATTTAAACACCAATAATGTTCTCCATTCACACTTCTTTAAAGTTTTAACATAAAATACAATGGAAAATATCATGCAACTAAGAGGAAAATAAAGAAAAGATGGAAAGCCATTCTTAATGTATTTCCAGACATTCACACACATAGCCGACAAATTAGCATTTTTAAAAGTGTTAAATTTTTTTGCTGATGTTTTGACTCGGTTTTATTCTAACGAAGCTTCACGAGAACGTAGAATGATATGACACTCTCTGAACTATCTGCAAAGCAAACCATTGTCCAGATCGGCTGACCCAATAATTTAGATAAGAGCAAAACGTGTTTTTGACAAGGGGGAAGACAATGACCTTGACCTTTCAGATGCACCAATATGAATTTGATCTAACATGCTTAAAAGTTGTTGAAGTATCCGTAAAGCAAAAATAAAGAATTTCGGTTCAGTTGTTCTTGAGATAAGGCCAACAGTGTGTTTTGAACAAAAATAAATTGTCATTTGGTGCAACGGACCGACCGACTGACCGACAACCGGACTGCTTCTGAAGGATGGCCCACGATTTGAAGTAGCTATATACCAAAACTCAACGAAATCGCTTCAGCCGTATTTAAGATATTAAGCAAGACTGGTTTAGCAAACACAATTGCGCCAGTGACCTTGACTTTTATGGTAGAGCAAATATGGTGAAACGGGAGGCGGAACACCTTCCTAAGTAAAGTTTCTATGAAGTCTGGTCAAAATTCGTCAAGTGGTTCCTGAGCTATGGCTTCCAACATGCAGACCAAGCGACAGACCGAGCGACAGACATTTTTGCTCGTTCTAATAAATAATAATAATAATAATAATAATAATAATAATAATAATAATAATAATAATAATAATAATAATAATAATAATAATAATAATAATAAATAATAACAACAACAACAAAACCTATCTTTTTACCAAATACTTTTAGATCCATAACAATCAGTGTTTGAGTGAGTGATTGAATAGGTGTGGGTGTGGGCGGGTGTGGGTGTGTGTGTGTGTGTGTGCGTGTGTTTGTGTTCCATCAGTGTATTTTGTGTACTTTTCTTGGTTTAAATGCTTTACTGCCTGTACACGTCTTTTTATTGTTCATTGGGGTTGGCAATGTATGGTTTTTAATTAGTTTTAGTTAAATGTTACTATATTTTATAAAAAGAATGTGATATTACTTCCTTTCCCCGTGTCACTAATTGGTATTTTTATTTTGAACTGTTTTTTATCATTACTTTATTATTTATTTTTAATGCTGATATCCTCCTTTGTGTGTGTGTATGTGTGTGTGTGTGCGTGTGTGTCTTTAAACATGCCTTTTAATAATAATAATAATAATAATAATAATAATAATAATAATAATAATAATAATAATAATAATAATAATGGATGCAATATACGCGCCTTTCCCCAAATCAATCAGGCTCAAAGCGCCGCGATCTATACCAACATACACGCTCACCTGTCTCATCCACCCTCTCACACACAACAAATACACATCCAACACTCTAAACAAGAGAAAATGAATCCATTCAAGTCCCAACACTAGTCGAAAACAATTAAAAGTTAATAATATTTCTTTCTTTCTTCCTTTCTTTCTTTCTGTCTTCTTATACTTTTCATGTGTGTGTGTGGGTGGGTGTGTTTGTGTGTGTGTATGTGTGTTCTTTCCTTTCTTCTTCTCCTGGAAATGTCAAACATGGAAATGTCAAATGGCTTTTGCTAACGAAGACAAGAACGAATGAAATTACTCTACATTATACTGCTACTTTATAAGAAGAAATGTCAAAAAAAAACCAACAACAACAACAACAACAACTGTGCTGCAATGATTTCATAATAACAAGGACAATATCTGTTAAAAATAAAAAATAAAAATAAAAATAAAATTTAAAAAAGCTGGCATTGCTTTCATATTATGTTGTCTGGACTAGACTAGCTCGTTTTATTGTTATATAACGACAAGCCTCAAATGCCAGTGTTGGGATTGCATTACTGGATGTATAAGACAAAACAAAGTATTCAATTAGCATTGGTTGCGGGTTTGGGTTCTGTTGGAGTACTTTCATTTATTTATTATTATTAATTTTTTAATGTATTAACTTATTTTTAGTTTATTGTATTTATTTTTATATCAGCAGTAAAATAAAAGAATTATATAAATATAAAGCATAAATACTACTTCTTTGTCAATTCTTCTTTGTCAAGGGAGAAAATTCTAGTAAGATATTTTATTATATTTTCTCCTCTATAACTAAAACAAACAAACAAATTTAAAAAAAACATTGCATGCTAAACAGCCATAGCGAGATTACCTTGACAAAACAAAATCGAAATGATTCGCATTTAAAGCGCGCATTAAATTTGAAGAGCTACTTAAGACAAGCAAGCCATTGGGCTCTTGTATGCGCACAAAAAGATTGGTAATATAAAATATGTAAGGGACACTTGCTGCAGTGCTGCAAGTTTGGAATCTGGCTAAGGTCATGTATTACGGACCATGCGCGCCAACCAATATGAACTTTGGATCTATCCTAAGTCAATAACTTAATGTTGAAAATGATTTCCTCTATCCTCCAGTTAAACGTGTAACCCTGAGTTATGGATGTTGGAGCGGCACAAACGGAAGTTGCACAGTCAAGAAGAAGAAGAAGAAGAAGAAGAAGAAGAAGAAGGCGAACGACTGATTGTTCTGATTTAATATTCCATCCATTGTTCATTTTTCTCTGTCAACGTTTAATACTTTCCTTTCCTTTTCTTTTCTTCTCTTCCTTTCTAAAATAATGACGTAATATTTTTTCTTCTTTACAAAAAGTAAACAGCGAGTTACAGCGTGTAGAAAACAAGTTTTCTGAAGTCATGACCTTGCTTGCGTTGCAGAGACACACATTTGCTGCAAATTTGCGCCCTTTTGTAACGCTAGGATGATTCAAAAACATCAACCAACTGTAGTGTATTGTCATAATATGAAACATCTTTCAAAATATTCTGTACTTCTCCCATTTCTAAAGAACTTCGGCACCCATTCACAGCGCCGCAGGCTAAGGTGATTGTTGTATGCGGTGTCGTTGTTCCGCCTTTCCACAGTCTCGTACAACCAAGAACCGGTTGAATCTAACGTTAACTTGGCTGGTTACTGCTTAACCTTCTCGAAACACGAACGGTGCAATATAACCACTACACCATCATACCACTCAATGGATCCTGGACCAGAATAACGAGAAATTGCTCATAAGAATAACAATATCGAACCTCACGGCTTATTCCCTTTTGATCTGCGTTCAGACGGGGACGCGAGTAAATAAAAAGCACACAAAATAATGTCAGAATCTCAAAAACCAATAATGGAAAGTTATTATTCTGTTGAGCTTGGACAACTTTTCAATATTTTCTAGTCTTTTTTTCCTTTTAGGAAAGTTTTAATAATGAAAGGTTGGATTTTTTTTCTTTAGACAAGTAAAACAGGCAATTTCCAAATTGCATTTCATTGTTGTCTTTTTTCCCCTCCCTTTTCTCACTATAAAATAGCCTCTTCTTCTTCTTCTTCTTCTTCTTCTTCTTCTTCTTCTTCTTCTTCTTCTTCTTCTTCTTCTTCTTCTTCTTTTCTTCTTCTTCTGCTCCTTCTTCCTTTTCTTCTTCCACTTCTTTTTCTTCCTCTTCTTCTACCTCTTCTTCTTGCTCTTCCTTATCCATTTCTTTTTCTTCTCCTCCTCCTTCTCATTCTCATCTTCTTTCCCCCCTTTTCCTTCGCTCGCCTTCTTCGTCTGCGCCTCCACTAAGTACTGTTTTATATTAGAAGGCCTCAATATCACACATTTTAGCTTCACAAATCCTTCACAAATTCACGGTGAATGTTGCCCCACTGGAAACAAATTAAACAACAAAGCACACATAACTCACACACACAAAAATTACTTAAAAAACCAAACAACACAAATCTTTCAAAAGTAACGTTTTGACATATATCAATAAATACCTTTGTTTATGGGTCCGTTTATTACAGCACCACGGTTGATTATAAAAATAGCACCGCCGCGAAAATGTGCAGGTCTATAATAGGCACAGTTGTTTGTTTACCTACAAGGAAGAGGCGCTAAATGTCAAAGTTTAACGATGGGTTTTAGTAACTGATGGCCCATTATTCCATCATTTAATGTAACGACAATGCAATTTCTCATTTTCACAACAAATAAACAAATACGCATCGTGCGCATGCGTGAATGAACACCGAGGTTTAACGTCTACACCCACCATCGGCGATATGGTAGACGGGGATAACCATCCCAGGGAACAAGGAGTTGGGACCTAAATCAACACTGAACCACCAGAGCAAATCATTCTGCTAAAATGGACAGTCAAAAATTGCCACTTTTTATTTAGCCCACTACTGGATTCGAACCTGGGTCATCGGTGTGCCAGGCGAAAGCTTGCGCGTGCGTATCAGTTCATGAGTGGAACTGGGAGCGCGTTAATATGTGCTGTGTGGGGGGATATGTGCGCCAGCGAATATGTTTGTGTGTATATGTGTGCGTGTATGTGTGTATGTACGTGCGTGTATGTGTGCGTGTATGTGTACGTGCGCGCAAAGTGAAGATGTGCACGCAATGAAAAGATAATATCTACGCCCTTTAAAGGAATGGACCGTCATAGTGATTGATATCCTGCCAGGATTACACAACAGACGTGGAGGGAGGTGGGGATGGTAGTGGGAGCGAGATAACAGACAGACAGACAGACAGGCAGACAAGCAGATAGAGGAGTAAAGAGAAGATGGAGATGGAGATGGAGACCACTGACAGAGACGATGATATGATGGTAGTGGTGCCGGTGTGACGTGTTGAAATGACTCCCTTACCACTTTTAATCCAAGGAGTTGCTTCAGTCCATGTCCAATTAACTACCCGGGAGTTATTCTAGTTATAGCCCAAGAATGGCTGGAGAGGAACAAGAACTTGAACAGCTGGTACAGAGGCTTGACACAACCTCCTATGGAATGGAAATAAGTGCAGAGAAGACCAAAATGATGACCAACAACACCAATGGCATCAACACGGACATCAAAGTCCAAGGCCCATCCCTCAACACAGTGCATAGCTTCAAATATTTAGGAGCCATTGTATCAGACAATGGGTCCCGACAGGCAGTCCTCTCCAGGATCGCACAAACAACTGCTAGCACCTGGCAAGGTGGAAGCCAATTTGGAAAGACAGGACCATCAGCCTACATTCCAAGGTAAGAGTGCCCTATCATCTCCATCTTCCTATATGCTTGCGAAACATGGACCCTCACAGCAGATCTCCAACGAAGAATGCAAAGCATGGAGATGAGAAGCTACAGAAGACTTTTAGGCATTTCTTATACCCAGCCATCATCAACGACGAAGTCCGACAAACCATCACACAAGCCATTGGGCAACGCGATGACCTGCTCACAGTGGTGAAGTAACGTAAACTCCGATGGTATGGCCACATCACCAGATCATCAAGCCTTACAAAGACCATCCTGCAAGGCACAGTGCAAGGGGATAGAAGAAGAGGGAGACCGAAAAAGAGGTGGGAGGACAACATTCGAGAATGGACTGGTTCGACACTGAGCGAAACCATCAGAGTTGCTGAGGACAGAGAAAGGTGGAGTACGTTGGCTAAACAATCATCTGTGGTGCCCCTACGACCTCCGAGTTACGGGATAGGATAGGATAGGAGTTAGTCTGGTTATGGCCCATGAATAACCCCCGTTCTATTCCAAATCAGCCCCCACCAGCATAACCGGTTCGCTTCTACTCAAAATAACAAGTCATTCGGGAGTTAAAAAAGAACAGTTCCAGAACAACCCTCTCCCAACACAACATGAGAGTTAAACTGGCACTAATCCAAAACAGCCCACCTGGGAGTTAAACTGAGACAGGGACAGAACAGCTTCCACCCCAACACACCTGTAAAGCACTACAGGGGAGTAAAACTAGAACAAGTCCAGAACATACAACAAACATCTATAAAACATAAAGTTAAGCTGGGATAGGTCCACAGCCCCTATAAAACAAGAAAGGGGTGTTAAACTGGGACAGGTCCAGGTCAGCTCCAAGCTCACTAAATACACAAAAGCTAAACAGGGGAGTTAAACTGAGACAAATCCAGAACAACCCATGACCTTCTTAGAAAACGTAACACGGGAGTTTAAATGGGACAGGGCCAGAACACCCCCCTCCCTCCCCCTCATAACATACTCTAGGGGAGTTAAAGAGAGAACACTACAATGGAGTTAAGTTGGGACAGGGCCAGAATAACCTCCCTTACCCCTCCCCCCCCCTCTCCTCAAATACACCCTAAAAATAATACATGGGAGTTAAACTGGGACAGATTCAGAAAAAATCCACACACACATCTATAATATGCGGGAGTTAAATAGAGCAGGTACTGATAAGCCCCCCTCTCCCCATTCACCTACCTCTATGAAAACTAATGGGACAGGGGAAGAATATTCGTCCCTACTCGCACCCTCATCACAAACCTATAAAACATAACAGAGGAGTTAAACTGGGACACTTTCAGAATAGCCTCTCCCACAAACCTATAAAACATAACAGAGGAGTTAAACTGGGACAGGTTCAGAATAGCCTCTCCCACAAAGCTATAAAACAACAGAGGAGTTAAACTGGGACAGGTTCAGAATAGCCTCTCCCACAAACCTATAAAACATAACAGAGGAGTTAAACTGGGACAGGTTTAGAATAGCCTCTCTCACACACCTATAAAACATAACAGAGGAGTTAAACTGGGACAGGTTTAGAATAGCCTCTCCCACAACCTATAAAACATAACAGAGGAGTTAAACTGGGACAGGTTTAGAATAGCCTCTCCCACAAACCTATAAAACGCTAAAAGGGAGTAAAACTGGGACGAAAAAGAGTTAAACTGGGACAGGCCATGAATCCCCTACCATAGCCCCCTCCCCCCACACACACACTTCCATGATAAATTATAGGGAGTTAAACTGGAACAGGATTAAAATCGCCTCCCCCACACTTTTATAAAGCATTAAAATTGAGTTAAACTGGGATGAAAAAAAGTTAAACTGGGATAGGATAAGAACACCCCCTCCTAATCCCCCCCACACACACACCTATATGAAACATTACAGGAGAGTAAAACTGGGACAGGTTTAGAATCGCCCCCTCCACACATCAATAAAACATTAAAATGGAGTTAAATTGGGACTAAAACGAGTTAAACTGGAACAGAGCCAGGCCAGGACAGCTCCCCCTCCCTCATCTCCCATCCCCTTAACACTATGGGGTCTGTTTTAGTTTAACTTCCCTCCTGTGTTCTTCTGTATTTTATGAAAGTGCTGGGGGACGAGGTGTTCTGGACCTGTTCCAGTTTAACTCCCCCTTTGTGTATTTAGTGTGGGACTTTAGGTGTTCTTGGGGGGGGGGGGAGGGCTGACATGGACCTGTCCTAGTTTAACTCTCCTATAGTGGAGTTAATAGTTATGTTTAAAATGAGTGGGGGTGTTACATTTCATTGTTGTTTTTTTAATCAGTTGATTCAGCCCCGATGCTTGAAACCTGATAAATGTAACTCAGATTCGTTTATCCACGCAGCCTGCTCACTCAGCAACAAGGCAGAAGTCGTCGTATGTAGTTTTCCAACTTTATTCAGCGAACATCAACAACTGCATACAATCGGTTTTTTCCACTCTCAACTTTTCATTCTCTCAACTCAAACAGTGTGGTACATATATAGTCTCTCTATACTCCAGAGAAAGAAAGAACATTCGGAAAAGACACAATTATAACCAATCAGAACAAATTTCGTCATCACTGTCTCACGTCATACAACCATATTTAGAATGGAAGCGTCTCTAGTTACCACTAGAATTATTCACACGTTTCGATCGATAGTAAACAACCAACTCTAGAAAATTCTCAAATAATATCGACCAACTAAAATTGTCAACATTATACAAAGCTTCTTCTAACAACAACGCAAAATCAAATCAAAGGTAAATACACTCTATTATTGCATGCTTTGCAAAACAGAACGATCAGATCTATCGCGCGCGTCTCAGAGGTAA
>CM072511.1:83233698-83236198 GCA_036898135.1 Oncomelania hupensis | reverse complement strand
GAAGAGAGAATGAAAGTAAAGATAAATAATGTGACACCACATTTTAGGCTTTCCTAGGCATCAAGGGTAGAGTTAAGGGTCGATAGAGGCGGAGAGGGGGAATGGCGGGAAGGGAAAGAAGAGTGAGAATAAAGATAAATCAGACCCACTCACATAAATTATTACATACACAATACCACACGGAAACTTACCAAATTAGTGGAAGCTGAAGTTGAAATCGGTCCGCTGAATATGCTGAGATGTCGACATTTCACTTTTCAGTCTTGCTTTCCTTTGACTGTTGGATTTTTTTAAGACAACAAGCGTGTCATAATTGTAGTTAGTAGCACTGTCTCAACAAGCACTTGTGCTGAAGCTGTTTTACTTGAAAAGTGTTGATGCTGTCACGGCAGAGTTGAAAACAAACGACGATACTGCCAACAACAGAAGGGGGTGTCTGTTCAGGTTTGCGCTCAACACAAACAAAACCAGCGCGGTTGATTTTAGTGCATTAGCTACAACCAACAAGCACAGCTGATTGCAGGATGTGAGTTCCACATCTCGACCAAACTGACACTAGTGATTGTAGGCTGTTCCGATTGTAAGTGTCAGAGTCGCAGAGTGTTACCTTTAACAAACAAACAAATTACTGAAGTGCCCTGTTATCCAACAAACGAGTCCTCAATGTCACGTCTTTCTTTCAGCAACGTAGTCTTGACGCATAAAGGAATGATGACCTGCGCGTTTCACTATGCGAGAAAACATCTTATTTGTTCCATTAACATCACACTAGGCTCGCATATAAGACGTCACCAAGCTGCACAAAAATTAATTTCAAATATATACAAACAAGGCTGGGCAGCTACAGACGGTGTGGTTAGATCCACTTCACTTCACTTAGTACAAGTTTCGATACGTTTTAACGGCAACATCTTGCAGAAGTATTAAAAAACTTACGTAGAAGTGTTCTATTGTTATCGTACTATTATGTATTAGTTAACAAGAAAGAGTCCAGTGTCTGTTGCTGGGTTCAGAAAATAGTGAAAATAAATAGTGGCGGTATCTATAAAGACCACTGTAAGCAGACGAACTGCAGCTGAAGTTTGCGAACGAGCCAAAAACAGCGGCGACCACTTGATACTAATGACCTATTCACGACTATACATTTGAATCTTAACAAAATGGTAGTCAAGAGAGAAATGGCAAAAAAGATATTTGAGCTCAATAGATTTTAATCCAATGCATGAAGCAAAGACAAGTATAATTATAGCTTTACTGGTTTGTTTTTTGTTGTTGTTTTTTTTTTAAGAAAAAAAAACACCATAGAAGATGTATTTTTCCTAGAAAACAAAACTGGAAAGAAAGACAATACTGTTGAAAATTACATTGCAGGATCGGGGAAAAAATCACAGGTCGGAGGTGGCTACTATCTGGTAATGGGTTCAAATCCAGGTGGCCACGATGACGATGAGCTGTCGGAACTGCAGCTCAGCTCGGATGCTGCCGTGAACGAGAGCCGATGACGACGTAGACAAGGAAAACGAGGACGACGACGACAGCACGGCCACGCGGTAACGGCAACTGACGCTGCAACGACGACAATTATTACAACAACAGCAGCAACAGCAGCAGCAAAGGCGACGTCGACGGAAACGTCCGACGTAAATCATGAGAATTCGACAGGGCCGACAAAAGAGGGAGAGAGAGCGATCGTAGAAGTGAAGGCGTCAGTGATTTAATAGCAGGGCAGGGTCATTGTGTACAGTACTGCGGGGTCGATACTGCATCAAATATAGATCTGCAACAAAAGAAGATCAAATGTTGGTGAGAATAAGGAATATTAATTTAACTATATAGTTATATATTTCTTGGTTCATTATTATTCCGCCGCCGCTTTGCCCTTTAATGTATTAAGGCGGTGTACATGATTCTTTCCCTCTGTTGTGTGCTGTGTGTGTATGTTAGAGTGTGTGTCTGTCTGTCCATCCGCACAAGTACTCAAAATTGGCTGGACGGGTTTATAATTTTAACAATAAATACATATATATTTTGACTTCTGAATCTCGAATCTTGAATCTTAATGAAATAATGCATGTTGCCCTGATTAAGGTCCTTTATAAATCAGCTAACATCCAGGCTAATCGTGCATGTACAATGCGTTTTTAAACGCCAGCAGGCGTTTTTACTTCAGTATAAACCAGAGACACATTTATAGTTGTTGCGTTTGTCCAGTAATTATTTTGGCCCACAGTTTGTTTTCTAATGTAAAATTAATGAAACTGTTAACGTTTTTTTTCTTTTTATTTATTAATTTACTTTTTTATGTATTATATATTTATTTTAATGGATTTATGTAATTCTTTCTTTCTTTATCTTTTATGAATATTTCTTTGTTCGTTTGTTCCTAGCCATATATTTTAATGTTTGTTTGGGTTGTTTATATTTGATAACAATTATGTACCTTGTTGTCAGCTTTGAGTAGAATATCATGACAGTGTAAGAAACAGATATCCAATCTTAC
>CM072511.1:83183698-83231198 GCA_036898135.1 Oncomelania hupensis | reverse complement strand
TAACATAGCAATTCAGTTTACGATATCACTGTATATTTATTTAATTATTACTTCTTTTTTTTCTTTTATTTGTTTTAGTTTTATTTTTATTTTACTACTTTTTACTTACAATTACAATTTTAGACACACGCGAGTTAAGAGGATACGAAACAGTTTACGCTAACACTATTTATTTATTTATTTATTTATGTATTTATTTATTATCTTTAACATAGCTACACACAAGGTTGGTTTTTAAAATTTTAATAAGTAAATATAAGCGAAATGCAAAAGAAAAGACAATGTGTTTTAACGGCAAAACTAGAAAAGATGATGATGATGATGATGATGATGATGATGATGATGATGATGATGATGATAATGATGATGATAATAATAATAATAATAATAATAATAATAATAATAATAATAATAATAATAATATAGAATGCTATTACGCGACTCTTCTTCAATCGAACTCAAAGCGCGGCGATCTGAAGAAATCGCTATTACAGAAGGCGGAGGAAGAAAGCAACTTTTAGTTTTGAAATTATTCAGATTGATGACATCCAATACCATCTTTGAAATGAAGTAAGAAACCGGAGTACCCTGGAGAAAACCCTCGGTGTCCTGACAAGCCTCGTACTTAAGTCACAATAAGTTCGTCCCGTGGCGTGGATCGAACCCGCGACGTTCGGCATGGGAAGTATCAACTGCGCCACTAGGCCACCCCGAGATAAAAAGCAGTTTACGATACCGTTACTATCACCAGAGTGCTAGCCCAACTATTGATTCCCTTAGATAACAGATGAACTGCCAACGAGTGTTTTACTGCCTCCACGTGGGCGTATCAACAGGTGAGCTCAATAGCGATTCCAGTCTGCCAACACCTTTTTCTAGATCCTATGGTTTTCTCCATTCCTTGAATGCACGCTCAAATCACTAGTGGAATACACTCCCAGAGCACAATAACACGCTCACAGCTGTTAGCAAACAATTAGAACGCAGATAACAAGAGGGGGCAGATTGTAGTCTAGAAGCAGTATGTACTCACACAAACAAAAAAGGGGGCCTACGTAAACGATGATGACCATGAAGACCGCGGCGACGACGAACAAAAGATGGAGAAAGTGACAAAGATTTGAATGAGACTGGTTAACTGCGACGGCTGCCGTGCGTGTCAGTGACGACATTGACGACATTGACAGTCTAGAGATGGCGAGATAGTGAAGCTAGAAAGCTACAGTAGAGAGGCTAGCAGGCAGCGAGAGAGGCAGGGCTAGGGACAAGCAAGCAAAGCCGCCTGGCTGTTGTTTTAGGCAATCAGTGCTATAGCTGACCCAGCCGGGGAACACAATCGATGTCGCACAGAGTCCGTCTTCCTAAATAATATAACTTTACCAGTTGGTCGTTAGAGGTTACTCAACTCATTGTCAGTTGATGTTATGCACGCGAGGACGTGATAATCCAACTCACTGACATCGCTCATGTGTAGTCTACATTGCGCGTTAGCTCGTCATCAATCCTCCTCCTTGGCCTTCTCTGCTTCTTTGTTTTTCCTTCAGTTTCACTTTCGTTACAGGAATGGCCGACATCAGGCGAAGCTCGGCAAATGACAATCGCTGAGATGGAATTAGCGTACGTAGCTTTGAAACTGACGATCCCTAGCACTATTACTTTAAGTATAAGAACGGCCAAAATCAGCTACGCTTTTACAAATGACAATCACTGAAGAGAAATTAGCGTGGCTGAATGAACATCTGGGACAATCACCGGGGGAATCACGGACAATGACAATCAGGGAATCACTGGGAGAACGATCAGGATAGCGTAGCTTTGGTATATTACTGAAAGGCATCAGCCGTAGACACGAAACAACGACTTTTACTATCTCTGAACTACATTACATCAGCTAAGATACGCAAGTTAAGCTCACTAGTTTCCTTACTCGTGCAAACTAGCTTTGCTTTGGCAAAGACATTCACTGACGAAAATCCGCGTAACATCAACAAAGACACTCAATCTAATCGGCGTATTTTTCACACTCGCTGAAAGAAAATCAGCGTGGCTTTGACAATAACACGTTTTCAATAACCAGCACCGTTGAACGAAAATCGGGTAATTTTGACAACTGCTGAAACGATATCACCATATCTTTAACAACGATACTCACATACAGGCAGCTTTCATAAAATTATATATTTGCAACATCAGTCACTGAACGGAATCTGGGCATCAAGAATTCGTCAGTGATCCGGGTTCCTTTGACAGTCACAGAGCGTGAGGACTTCACATCCGGATGACCGAAAGCTGGTCAGAGGTCAAGCAGAAGTTGGGGGTCTGGCGGAAGTCGGGAGAGGGGTGGGTGTCAGCCGGAAGTTGGGGGTCAAGCACAGGAGGTGTCAACTTGGAAGGCATCTAACAGTCTCTTTTCTTCATCTGTTACACTTGTTGATTCCAGAAAATTCGAATTTATGGCAAGCAAAGAATGGCCTGACTTTTTAACGCAAATTGTTTTCGCTTCTTCTCGCTTCTTGCACATGTATAGGCCTACATGAGTTCTCAGAAACCCTTTAAGTGTATGTTTTGAAAGATCTGTTTCATAAAGAAGACCCACCGACTATGAAATGTGATGGCCTTCGTAGTTTTACAGGTTTAGTGTTCACGTGTATTTAACCATGGGCTGTGGCGGTGGCTGGTGCTGGTGTATTATTTACTATAAACTGTTTTGATTCACTGTGAATAATACAGAGCATAAATCACATTGCCTGCACTTCAAAGATCTAGAGCAAAATACTACTAAAACTGAATTGAACCTAAATAATACATAACTCCTAACTCACAGGGCTTGCAATGATTGGCGACGAAAACAGTACAACTGGACACTGTTGTTTTGCAATCAGGCTATTTGGGATCAACCTAAATAATAAATCACGTACATCGCTCGAAATGATCACAAATAACAACCGCAGTACGATTAACATTAAAAGCGGTTTGGGCCGTTTGGGAATAACACGAAACCACAGAGCTTACTGACAGCAATAAACAACACACATCACACATGGAGCCAACCTGGGCAGTTTATAACCAGAAGCTGTTTTGGATGTCAATGTGAATAATAATGACCATTTGAGGTCACCATAAATAATACATAACATATATCACATGGCTAGCACTGCATGCAGAGGCAGCTACGCCGGCCAGAGACAAATACTGCTGGGTTGGCAACGGCAGCAGCAGCAGTCACTCTTGTCACGTTTAGCTCGTGCTTGTGTATACTGACCATACAGAGATGAGAGTGTAACGGTAGACAACTTGCAGGAATAGCCTAGAACTGAAGGAATAGCACAGAGAGAGGAACCTACTACACTCGCCAAAACTCGCCTCTCGCATCCTACCTTTGGCACCGGCAAGCAAGCAGTTTTTGCTTCTCTGTGTGCGTGTGAGCATCGATCCAAACAGTGATTGCTTCCCTTATTCCCCCGTCCTATCGCCAACTGAAGCCGCTAGCTTTCGCTATAGCTATAACGCGACAGAACGACCTGTGTCTGGCTCTGCTGCTGTTGATGCTGATGCTGTCTATGCTGCCACACCACCACACGCGGGGAGAGAGAGAGGGACGAAGAGAGAGAGAGAGAGAGAGAGAGAGAGAGAGAGAGAGAGAGAGAGAGAGAGAGAGAGAGAGAGATTTGATGCGGGGATCGCAGGTGGAGGTACATGTAACTATGAAGCACACACACAAATTCAGATGATAGAAACATTTATAAGTACGTCAGATGGCACTGGAATTCCACCCAAAAGGTGTGATAACCTACTGGATAATTGTTCTGAATGAAACCAATAACAAAACTTCAACATAGAAATGTAACCAACCTTAAATATAAAACTTCAATACTACCTACATCGCCAGCACCATTGCCACCTGCCAATTAATTCTCTATGTCTCTGTCTCTCTGTTTCTGTCTGTCTGTCTGTCTGTCTCTCCTTCTGGATAACGCAGGAAGGTTGTTCTCGGTCTGGTCATATTTCATAACAATATGATTGCCCTCCCAAAAGGGGACTATCAATTATTCTATTAAGTGAACTTGTCCTTCCCTTATCTTCCACTTACCCCCTCCCCCCCCCCCCCTCCGCCCTTTTTTCTGATGCTCTTCTCTCATGTAAAACGTTTGTAATTTGTGTAACAAGACAGCTGGACCACTGAAGAAGGTAGGGGGAGAGGGAGAGAGAGAGAGAGAGAGAGAGAGAGAGAGAGAGAGAGAGAGAGAGAGAGAGAGAGAGAGAGAGAAAGGGGGTGGGTGGGTACACAAATGATATTAAAAAAAACACAGGTTGCCATAGAGATAAAAAAAAGAAGATGGTCTGAAAAACAAAGAGGTAGAGGATGGAGGGAAACACGCGTTGACGGTAGATAACAGATCGTCTGCATACACGGTTATTATAATGGCAGAATGCGTTTAGGAATCGATAAGTACGGCCTGGTCAAAAATTCACCGGATCGAAGCAAAGGATGGTTTAAAAAAAAGATGATTCTATCGCATTCCTTTTGTTACATTTGGGACGCGCACGATAGGTCCGATCATTTGTTTTGCAAAGCACGCAATGACAGAGTGTATTTACCTTTGATTTGATTTTGCGTTGTTGTTAGAAGAAACTTTGCATAATGTTGATAATTTTTGTCAGTTGAAATTGTTAAGAATTTTTTGGAATTACTTTTTATTATCGATCGAAGCTTCCCGACCTTACGAGTAAAAATGTGTCGAATCATCTAGATTCGTAAACACATATGTCACGTAAGACAGTGCATAGTTCCGGTGACGAGTTTTATTTTGATTGGGTGTTATTGCGTCATGCTGGAATGTTCGAACTTTTTCTCCATTGCAGAGAGACTATATAAGTAAAGCCTAGGTCTGACGACGATTGTTTTGATTGCAATCACAATGACAGTGAATGGTTCGAGTCATGATTTGAACGGGAAGATTGAGTCTTCGAGTCGTCAGTAGTCACACTAAAACGTTTGATTTTGGTAAACATACGCACAGTCACTGCGCATAAACAAAAGCACAAGAGTTGTTACCATTGTTGCGCCGAAAGTCAAAATGTGTAAAAAGCAGCGAGGAAGCATATCATTTGTCAAGTTCGGAGAAAAAGACGACATCCTATAAACATTCAAGTGACTGTAACATCCCCATTACTTCACAGGTATCTTTCACACTCAACGTTCATATCGGGTCGGTCTTAGAATTATTTGCCATTTTCTCAAGATCACGTGAACAAAGAAGTACGTTTCATTGGTTCCCATGCTGAATGACTCGCAATCAGTTCGTCGAAATAAGGGCATGTTCTAAACGTGGAAAATCATCGCAAATCACGCTACAAACTGATTTGACTGAGATGATTCGGTGAAAGTTTCATGAAATCAGTGACTCAAGTGATGATTTTCCCTATGATTGCAATCAAAACGTTCGTCGTCAGACCTAAGCTTAACGCGCTGTCTGCTTTAAGAGAAATTTGTGATGATTTTTGCTGATGATCTTTGAAGTGATTTTCGGAAAGCGATTTTTTATGCAGTTTTTGATGTTTGCTAAATAAAGTTGGAAAACTTTATACGACGATTCCTGCCTTGTGGCTGAGTGACCAGGCTGCGTGGATAAACGAATCTGCGTTACACTTATCAAGATTCAAGCATCGGGGCTGAATCAACAGTTGATAAAATAACAACAGTGTAACACCTTTGCATATAAATTGGCTTGTACGGAAACCTGAACAGGAAAACAAACTAAACTAAACAGATAATCATAATATTGTTAAGTATAGTAGCATATTTCATTAACGTCTAGTAAAAAAAACATACAAAGGTCATTCCGAAACGACAGATAGACTTGACTATAAAAGCGATATAAAAGTGTGAATAAAATATCAATAAAAGAACAACAGTAAAACGGTGACATCGAGTACACATTAGGCCTAGGTATACACAAGAGATTACACACATCGCTTGTGTACGTATACATAAGCCTAGTACCATTGTAAGGAGATTATGTTTAAGCACAAGATGAGATATACTTTTATAGAGGGAGGGTGGAGTGAGGTCTTGTCTTCGTCTTTCCGTAGGCGCCCACAATCATACTTGTTGATTATACTGGCACTATGAGGGTTTTGCACATGTTTCACAAAGGCCGTTCTCCTAGTTCATGGACAGTCCAGATCTGATAAGTGACAGAGGGATTTGGGAGGGGGGGGGGGTGGGGGAAGGAGTTGTGGTGTTGTTGAGTAACTACCTATTCTGGTCGGTGGGAGGCTCTTGATGCAAAAGCATCAACAGTTGTGGCCTCCACTACCTCCTGGGGAAGAGCATTCCAGTCTTTTATAGTACGGGGTAGGAAAGAGGATGAACGGTACTCAGTTCGGCAGGTGATGCGGCTAAATTGGCTGTCATGTCCTCTGCGTTGGCGGAGAGGCAGTGGTATCATCTTAGTGAGGATGGAGGGACAGTGCACCAGTCCTCTGTTGATTTTGTATAGCATCGAGAGGCGAGATGTCTTCCTGCGCAGTTCCAAAGATGACCACCCCAGCGAATCCAACATCTGATTCACACTTGAAGTGTTGTGGTATCTATTGAGGACAAAACGTGCAGCCCGTCTCTGTACGGCCTCCAGCCTGTCAATGGCCTTCTTGGTGTGAGGATCCCATACCGTCGAAGCGTACTCCAGTATGGGTCTGACAAATGCCTTGTACGCCTGTTCTTTTATAGCCGCAGAGTTGATCTTGAGGTTCCTTCTAAGAAAACCCAAGGTTTTGTTGGCTTTATTGGCAATGCTGTCAGTGTGTTCGTCCCAGCTCATATCGCGTCGGATGGTAACCCCCAAATATTTTGCTGAGGAAACTGTCTCAAGGGTCTGGTTGTGAAGTTGGTAAGCTGCGCTGAGTGGGCGCCTGCTCCTAGTGATAAGCAGGGTGTTGCACTTGGCAGGGTGGAACATCATGTTCCAGCTCATCTCCCATTCCTCAAGGCGATGGAGGTCTAGTTGTAGCTGGTTCTGGTCCGATATGTTGGACACCACCCTGTATACTGCTGTGTCATCTGTGAATAGTCTCGTCAGTGCGGTCAGCTTGTCTGGCAGGTCGTTGATATATGCTAGAAACAAGCAGGGTCCGAGTACTGATCCTTGGGGTACCCCAGATCGCACAGGGACGAAGTCGGAGCGGCTGCCATTAACAACGACTGCTTGGCGCCTATCACTGAGGAAGCTGGAGATCCAGGTGAGAGCGGGGCCTTGGACACCGTAGCATCGGAGCTTGTGGAGTAACAGGCTGTGGTTCACCCGATCAAATGCCTTGGCGAAATCCATGATGAGGACATCAGTCTGCCTGCCACTCTCCATGCTGCTTGTCAGTTCCTCTGCGAACTCTAGGAGTTGTGTCTCACATGATCTCCCTCTGCGAAAGCCGTGTTGGTTGTCGGTAAGTACTTGGTGGTCGTCAAAGTGCTGCATCACAGCGCTGACCAGGATGTGTTCCATCATCTTGCAAGACCCACAGGTGAGAGAGATCGGCCTGTAGTTGGCGGGATTGTACTGCTCTCCCTTCTTAAAGATCGGTGTGACATGTGCATCCCTCCAGTCTGATGGCACAATGCCTGTCTTCATGGAGGTGGCTGTTAGCGTCGAAGTACTGTCATAAATTGGCTAGTTTTAACTCTGCCCAGTGACTATTTAGCCATGTGTAGTTTTTGTAATAGTAGAGAGTCAGTATATAACACAGCAGCAATTACAGCACACTGCGAGCCTGACCCACACAGCGTAGTGACTCAATCAACACTTGAGCTTTGAATCGGACCGTTTTAACCAATCAGAGCAGGCTCAGTGGGTAGAGCAGTATTGACTGTGTCAGAGCTTAGCACAGTTTGAATCAGTCGTGTGTGAGACGAGGTAGAGTCAACATCTCCACAGCTAGAGAAATCTCTACACTCATAGACCAGGAAGCAGGACTTAGGAATCTTAGAATTCTCTCAAGTCATCACGGGCCTGAACTTGTCAAACAGGTAAATGAACACCCTTCTGTTTCATCGTGATATATTTATATTATTGTTGAAATTATGTTTGTGGAATTTGCTATGCATAAATGTGAATTGTTAATCCGAATCTGCCGTACCACGTGGAAGAGCCTACCACGAGGTGAAACACGACCGGTTGCGCCGCCATGTTGTATCCCGTACGGAACCACTGTTGTTTAACTTATATGTATGTTTGCAGACCAGTGGCTGTACCCGTGAATGTTTATAATATTATTAATTCTGGATGTGTATAGTTAGACACGATTGATATTTATGTATGTATAGGAATTTAGAGTTGAGATTCCAGTGGAACCCGGAAGTAGCAGAATGTTCGTCGCTTATGTATAGAGATGTGGAGCTATCACTGAGGGCTACTTGGCTTTCAGTGAGACGCTCTGCACAAACCGATTATTCAGGGTTGTGCAGAATTTCGTCTCTTATATTACAGACGAGCAGGCGAGCTATCCCGAGCTATCCCGAGCTATCCCCACTCCACAGAAACGACCAGTTGGTTGAGGAGACTCTACCGCACAAGACGGAAAGAGCTGCCTTGAAAGACACCCTGTCAGACCCCACAGCGTGGCAAGGGAACCCAACTACACAACGACACAGGTGGACCAGAAGCTACCTCACAGAAGGACTTCGAACACCCCACACATGAGTTAAGTGCATAAGGCGAATGTGCACTTAAACTGATCATAGCAGGACCACAGTAGTCCAACTCTTCAGAAACTGTAAAAAGGACCACAGTAGTCCAAATCTACATGAGATATTATAGCAAGTGCCCGAGGAAGAAATAACAGCTGCCTAGACTATCAGCGATCGAACTATTAGCAGTGACTGAGACTTTTTAAGTTAGATTAGTACTTAGAGAATCTTGTATAGAGTAGAAGAAATAAATGTGTGATTTTAACTGTTATCAAGTGGCTGGACTACATATGATTCATAGCCGTGTGAAAGCTAGTGTGACAGTATCTTTTACCATTTTTCTATCTATTTCTGTACCCCAACCTTAACACAGAACGAGCTAAACAAATAAATTTATTAAAGTAATTTATAGGGTGACTTACTAGCAGTTCCCACCGAATAAACGTGAGGGTCCATAATTCCATTGTGCAGAGCCCATAAACCCCACGTGACACTTTAATTGGCGAGCCTTGCCAGGATCTGTGTATAATAGGAATTGGGTATAACCGGACCTAAGTACAATAAAATTAGATAACAACAGTAGAAGCAGAATAACTCAGAATAGTGTAAGGGTATAACACTGATCAGTTGTGGTGCACTATTCTTTAGTTAAAAACTTTTTTGCTTCAAATATTTTTGTGCCTGTATGTTGCATTGTTCTTTTGCAGGTTTTGCTTAAATAACTGTTGTATGCCATTTGACTCTTGTTTTATTCTATTATTGATTACGAATTTGATTGTCTTTGCATTGTTGTTATTGACTTGCAATATTGCTAGTGTTTTGGTATTCCACGTGATTCAGAGGTTGTTCATAGACACGTTTGGCAATGTCGGACCCAGTGGCCTTGAGATTGCGCTTCAAGGAATTAGGGGAAGCTTTACACTTAGCAGGGGGAGACCTAATTGCGTATATCAATGCAGAGGTAGAGAAGCAGGAGGCTAAGGCAGAGAGGGCAGCAGAGAGAGAGGCAAAGAAATTAGAAGCAGAGCAGAAGAAACTAGAGTTAGAAGCAGCAAGAGAGCAAAAGAAACTGGAACTAGAAGCAGAGCAGAAGAAATTAGAAGCAGAGCAGAAGAAATTAGAAGCAGAGCAGAAGAAACTAGAATTAGAAGTAGAACAGAAGAAGGCAGCATTAGCAGCAGAGAGAGAAGCAGAAGTTAGGAAATGGGAGTATGAGCGGGCAGAAAAAGAAAAAGAGAGGGAAGAAAAGGAAAAAGAAAGACAGCATGAGTTAGAGCTAAGAAGATTGGGATCAGGAGCTTCAAGTTCTTCCTCAACCCCTCCCCACTCAGATCAGCTAGAGGTAGCATCCAACCCTGTACAAGGAATGTCATTTCCCCTGGGAACATTCAACGAAAGAGAAGAAGGGCTAGATCTCTATCTGACTAGGTTTGAGCGCCTAGCAACAGAGTACAAACTAGATCCCACTCACTGGTCTTTCAAGCTTAGTCAAGGGCTTAGAGGAAAGGCTTATGACATCTACAGTAAGCTACCGACTGACAGAGTGACTGACTATCACAAAGTAAAAGAGGCACTCCTAACGGGATTCGAACTGACAGGAGAATGCTACCGGCAAAAGTTCCGCACCAACCGGAGAGTGAAAGGAGAGAGCTATGCGCAGTTCGCGGATCGGTTGTCCACAACGCTGGATAAGTGGATTAGCCAGTCAGCCACGGCTAAGACGTATGATGGACTGACAGAACTGTTAGTATGGGAACAGCTACGGGAAACCATGACCCCCGAGCTGAGAACATTCTCAGTAGAGCAGGGCGCGGAAAGACTAGAAGATCTGGTCAAGGTCGCAGATAGGTACGTGGCCGCACACGGAGAAGCCAAAAACTTCAGGCGAGACCTAAAGCCTAACGGGAAAGAGGCACAGAAACGAAGCCCTAACCGGGAAGAGCGCACCGCGAATAAGCCGAATAACCCCAGACCTGGGCAAAATAAAGGACCCAACACGGAATTCGGGAAAAGAGGTCCCGCAGAACAGAGACGGTATTGTTCGTTCTGCAACAGAAACAATCACTCCACCGCAGAATGTTTCAAGTTGGCCGCACAACGTAGGGAAGAGCGCGAAAGCCGGCCAGCGCACAGAGTTCTAACTCAAAGCAGCGGTAACAAGCCACACCCGATCGGAGATCACCCATCGGTGACAGACACGGTCAAGGTCAACGGAAAAGAAGCGAACTGTCTGTATGACACAGGTCTATCATACGACGCGATAGTTAGCGAATCTCTTGTATCGCGCGCGGACTTGACGGACAAGACAGTCGACTTACAAGGAGCAGACTTGACGAAACCGACGACTACTTGCCCAATAGCATGGATCGAAGTAGAGAGTAGGTACGTCACAGGACGAATCCAAGCAGCTGTTTTACAGAAACCCCTGTATGATCTAGTGCTAGGTTGTAGGTATGTGTTCTTAGGCACGCCCCCCAAAACTGTAGAGATAGCTGCAGTGCAAACCAGGGCCCAAGCTAAAACCCAACCACCCCAGCCCGAGTTCGCTCCGAATCCAGGACTCGAAGAGATCAAAACAGCACAGAAAGAAGACACCTCGATAGCGAAGTGCTTCCAGAAGCTACCCAAGGCGCACACACCCCCGCACAAGGGAGACTTCTACATGGAAGAGGGAGTTCTACATCGACAAGGAGATGGAGATCACACCCAACTAGTACTACCAGCCACCCTTCGAGCCCAAGTACTAGAATTAGGCCACAGCATGCCACTCAGCGGACACATGGGAATTGGAAGCCACAGTGCAGAGAATCAGCGCACACTACTATTGGCCAGGAATCACGGAGGATGTCAAGCGCTACGTGAAATCTTGCCACCAATGTCAACGATATTCCCCGCGACATCACACCGTACCAGTTACCTTAGGACCATCGGTAGTAGTCGGCGTGCCATTCCAGCAAGTCTCAGTAGACATAGTAGGACCACTGCCCATGACCAAGAAGCGGAACAGGTTTCTACTCACACTCGTCGACGCATGTACGATGTGGTGCGAAGCAGTCCCGTTGCCAGCGATCGACACCAAGAAGATTGCAGATGCACTCATCGCCATCTTTACCAGAGTCGGATTCCCGGACAGCATTAGAACGGACAACGGATCTCAGTTCACCGGCCGCCTGATGCAAGACGTGTTCGAGTTGATACAAGTTCATCACATTCGCACACCACCATACCACCCAGCCAGCAACGGACAAGTAGAAAGACTGAATGGAACCCTTCTCACCATCCTCAGGAAAGTCGCCGACGACAATCCAGAAGCGTGGGACACCTACGTGAATGCGGCACTGTTCGCGTATAGAGAAACGCCCCATGCAGCCACAGGCTACACCCCGTCAACTTTGCTTTTCGGCAGACCTCTAGCAGGACCGCTAGAAGCCCTACGCAGAAGTTGGACGGAGGCCAAGATAGACGACACACCAAGAGGTGCCACCAAGTACGTCGCAGACCTGCAGGAAACCCTCAAAGCAACGTGGAAGAAAGCTGGTGAAGCACTGAAGAAGGCAAGAGCCCGTCAGGCGAAGTACTACAACCGCCACGCGAAGGACAGAGAACTGCAAGTCGGCGATCAAGTGCTACTCTTACTTCCAAGTGGAACCAACAAGCTGGACATCGCTTGGAGAGGACCGTACCGGGTGACTGCCAAGAAATCCAAGACAGTCTACCAAGTAGAGGTGAACGGGAGAGCCCGATACCACCACATCAATCTCCTCAAGAAATACACGGACCGACCAGCGACCCCCAGCACGCACAACTTGTTAGCCATCGCCATCGCGGAAGAAGGAGAAAGCATGGAGACCAATGCAGTAGAGTATCCCCTGCACTCCAAGGAAACCTACAAAGACGTGATACTCAACGGAGACCTAGCCGCTACCCAGCGACAGCAAGTACTACAGGTCATTCGACAACATCAGACTGTGCTCACAGACCGACCAGGGAGGACAGACCTCGTCGAAGTAACCTTAACGGTGACCGACCCAACACCCGTCCGCCAGAAGCTCTACCCGATGCCCCTGTCTCAGCAGCGAGCCATCAAGGAAGAGATAGACACCTTACTGGCAGCCGGAATCATCTCAGAGTCTACTTCACCCTACAGCGCAGGCACGGTATTGTTGCGAAAACCCAACGGAGAGCATCGACTGTGCATCGACTTCAGACTCCTGAATGCGGTAACGCAGTTCCAGCCAGAGCCACTCCCGGACCAGACCGACCTATTTGCCAAGCTACAGCGAGCGAAGTACTTCTCACGCATCGACCTCAGCAAAGGATACTACCAGATACCAGTGCACCCGCAAGTCCGAAAGTATCTAGCGTTTAGCACTATGGAAGGACACTTCGAGTTCAACGTACTTCCATTCGGACTCCACAACGCACCCAGCATCTTCAGCGCCATGATGCGAAAACTCCTGGCACCCCTGAGCAGCGAGCACCTACATTCGTTTATGGACGACATCCTCATCGCAACACCTACGTGGGAGGAACATGTCACGCTCCTACAACAACTACTCGCCCGCCTCAGAGACACGGGATTGACGGCAAGACCCACCAAATGTCAGATTGGATTCACAGAACTAGAATTTCTGGGACACACCATCAGTCAAGGAAGCCTGCGACCGGTAGAAAAGACAGTGAAACGCCTACTCGACGCTCCTAGGCCCAAGACTAAGAAGGAAGTGCAGTCGTTTCTAGGACTCTGCGGCTTCTACCAGAAATTCATCCCCAACTACAACAGCATCGCCGTGCCACTGACAAATGGAACCCGGAAAATCGCCCCGGACAAAGTAGTATGGACAGCCGAATGCGAGACAGCATTCCAAACACTCAAGGACAGAATGACATCGGCGCCAGTACTCCACCTACCCGATTTGACTCAGCCATTCGTTCTTCGTACCGACGCAAGCGACTTAGGCCTCGGAGCAGTACTGCTACAGCGCGACCCCAAGAATGCAGAGACTCTATTCCCTGTCGCCTACGCCAGCAGAAAATTGAGACCCGCCGAGACCCACTACGCCACGTCGGAGAAGGAATGCCTTGGACTAGTCTGGGCCATACAGAAATTCCAACTCTACCTGTATGGGACCCACTTCACAGTTCAGGTGGACCACCAACCACTATCGTTCCTGGCAGCCTCCAAATCCTTGAACTCTCGCCTGATGCGATGGGCACTCACCCTTCAGGCATACTCATTCCACATCGAGTACATCCCCGGCAAAGAGAACCACGGAGCCGACTACCTCAGTCGCCATCTCGTGGAGGACACAGCAGCTGTCGCCCACCCAACACAACTAAGGGCCACAGCACCAGAATTCGTCCCCGCCCAGTAATACCCTGTCACTAGTGTCCATAGCTACCTGGCACAGCATTGCAGCTCAGGTAGAGCAACTTAACTAGTGTGTAAATAGGACCCTAGGATAGTGCAGTGTTAAACTAGGCTCTGTAGTAGAAAAAGGTCGAATCCAGTAGTCATCGCCTTTTTTCAGTTGAGGGAGCCTGTCATAAATTGGCTAGTTTTAACTCTGCCCAGTGACTATTTAGCCATGTGTAGTTTTTGTAATAGTAGAGAGTCAGTATATAACACAGCAGCAATTACAGCACACTGCGAGCCTGACCCACACAGCGTAGTGACTCAATCAACACTTGAGCTTTGAATCGGACCGTTTTAACCAATCAGAGCAGGCTCAGTGGGTAGAACAGTATTGACTGTGTCAGAGCTTAGCACAGTTTGAATCAGTCGTGTGTGAGACGAGGTAGAGTCAACATCTCCACAGCTAGAGAAATCTCTACACTCATAGACCAGGAAGCAGGACTTAGGAATCTTAGAATTCTCTCAAGTCATCACGGGCCTGAACTTGTCAAACAGGTAAATGAACACCCTTCTGTTTCATAGTGAAATATTTATATTATTGTTGAAATTATGTTTGTGGAATTTGCTATGCATAAATGTGAATTGTTAATCCGAATCTGCCGTACCACGTGGAAGAGCCTACCACGAGGTGAAACACGACCGGTTGCGCCGCCATGTTGTATCCCGTACGGAACCACTGTTGTTTAACTTATATGTATGTTTGCAGACCAGTGGCTGTACCCGTGAATGTTTATAATATTATTAATTCTGGATGTGTATAGTTAGACACGATTGATATTTATGTATGTATAGGAATTTAGAGTTGAGATTCCAGTGGAACCCGGAAGTAGCAGAATGTTCGTCGCTTATGTATAGAGATGTGGAGCTATCACTGAGGGCTACTTGGCTTTCAGTGAGACGCTCTGCACAAACCGATTATTCAGGGTTGTGCAGAATTTCGTCTCTTATATTACAGACGAGCAGGCGAGCTATCCCGAGCTATCCCGAGCTATCCCCACTCCACAGAAACGACCAGTTGGTTGAGGAGACTCTACCGCACAAGACGGAAAGAGCTGCCTTGAAAGACACCCTGTCAGACCCCACAGCGTGGCAAGGGAACCCAACTACACAACGACACAGGTGGACCAGAAGCTACCTCACAGAAGGACTTCGAACACCCCACACATGAGTTAAGTGCATAAGGCGAAGGTGCACTTAAACTGATCATAGCAGGACCACAGTAGTCCAACTCTTCAGAAACTGTAAAAAGGACCACAGTAGTCCAAATCTACATGAGATATTATAGCAAGTGCCCGAGGAAGAAATAACAGCTGCCTAGACTATCAGCGATCGAACTATTAGCAGTGACTGAGACTTTTTAAGTTAGATTAGTACTTAGAGAATCTTGTATAGAGTAGAAGAAATAAATGTGTGATTTTAACTGTTATCAAGTGGCTGGACTACATATGATTCATAGCCGTGTGAAAGCTAGTGTGACAGTATCTTTTACCATTTTTCTATCTATTTCTGTACCCCAACCTTAACACAGAACGAGCTAAACAAATAAATTTATTAAAGTAATTCATAGGGTGACTTACTAGCAGTTCCCACCGAATAAACGTGAGGGTCCATAATTCCATTGTGCAGAGCCCATAAACCCCACGTGACAAGTACAACGCTGATCACCAATGCTGACGTTACCGTGCCGAACGAACGGGCGTGGGTTAGATCCACGCACGAGGCGAAAGACTTAACTTAAGTCTGAGGCTTAGCAGGTCACTGAATTCCTTCGGATAAGAGCATACTGTAAACCGAGATCTAGTCTCTGTACGCTAGCAATTCCGTCGCACTAACTTTAAAAGATGCTGACGCTCATGTTATATGGACAGGCGAGTACAGTGCCTGATACACCAACACACCCTGCATGCACTATAGGATCCTATACCTCAGGCCCCCATGTCCTGATAGGCGCAGTTTTTGCGGCTGCCGCACTTCCGCTGAGAAGGCAGTCCAAATTTTGCCCACATCGGTGACTTGACGAATAAAAGAATAAACAGCTTTTTTTTTTTGAAGTATCAAAATCGATCACTGTGTTTAGATTAATGTTTCTTTCTTGGTATGTTTAGACTGGCCAACAGTTGAATGAAGGATAGGAAGTAAAGAAGAGTGGTTAAAGACTACTTCTTCGTGGTCTTACACAAAACATTGCTTGCGTTAGGAGAAACCTGAAATGAAAATATATTTAACATAACGGAGAATTAGGCATGGCCCACCATAAGGTTTGTATACAGTCGATCGGTCACAAGGTTTGGCTGGTTGGTTGTTTTAATAACTTCTTCTTCGTCGATGATAAGACACAGGCACGCACGCAAATACGCAATCACACGCATTCGCACTACACACATATAACATACATACATACATACATACATACATAAATACATACATACATACATACATACATATATACATACATACATACATACATTAAGTTAAAGTCTCCTCTCTGAAAATCCTTACCGGGAAGAGAGGGGACTATAAACTGATTAAAAAAAAAATACATACATACATACATATAGAATACCTATTTACATAAACCGAACCACTGGTTTACTGGTTGCACAATGTTTGCACTTAAAATTTTGCTTGTGGTTTTTTTTTCTGTTAAGTACAATGTATTCAAACTTCTCAGCAACGAAATAAACATGATAGGTTAATATTTCGTCTTGCAAGGTAAATGGCTTTCACCGAAACCTGAAGCAAAAATATAATTTATAGAAGTAGGACGATAGAATATAAAAGTGCAGGCAATACCAGCCATAATTTTAGTACAGGGCCGATCGATCAAAATATTTGCACTTAGTGATTAGGATCTTTTATCCTGCATGTGCAGTGTATTCAAAGTTCACTAAAGAGAATAGTTTAATATTTTGTATGTCTTTGTCTTGCGAGGAATATTGATTTCAGCTGCACCTTAACCTGAAACAAAACAAACAATATAACATGAGTGTAATAGGAGTATAATACGAGTATATTAGGAGAATATTCTAAAAGAAGGCAGAATAAGCCATATTTCTTGTACAGGCCCGATCGACCACATATGCATGCACTGTTGTTTATCCTTTTATGTTCAGCATGTTCCAGCATCACTGGAGCGGCGTACACGATGATAGTTTCAACATTTCTAGCCCGTAGCCTAGCAAGATAAAGCGCTTGCACACAAACTGAAATGAAAATATAATTGAAGAAGGCTAAAATAAAAGACAACTCGGGGCCCTCCAGAATTTTTGGTATAGATTCGATCGATCAAAATGTTTGCATTAGTTTGTTGTTGTTCGTTTTTTTTTTAATGTATTTTTTTTAATTTATAAGTCCAGCATTGGCCAAAGCTCACTGGAGCAAAGAATAGCTGATCGTTAAATACGTCCTTGCCGTCGTCCCTCAGGCAAATTGCTAGCATAGAAATCTGGAGTGAAATAATTAAGGTCGACGAACATGATGATGTTGATGCTGATTATGACGATAGTGATGTTACTTATGAACCAATTGCTAGCACAGGAAGGTGGTCAATAAATATAACTAAAGAAGGACATGATAATGTAAATGATGATGATGATGATGATGATGATGATGATGATGATGATGATGATGATGATGATGGTGATGATGATGATGATGATGATGATGATGATGATGATGATGATGATGATGATGCTGCTGCTGCTGCTGCTGCTGCTGATGATGATGATGATGATGATGATGATGATGATGATGATGATGATGATGGTGATGGTGATGATGATGATGATGATGGTGATGATGATGATGATGATGATGATGATGATGATGATGATGATGTGGTTTCTCTTGGTGGCGGTGGAGAGAGAGAGAGGGGGAGAGAGAGAGAGAGAGAGAGAGAGACGTAACTTTGAAACTTGGAACTTTATTTTAGTAGGGATACAGATTTTAGACTAATTATAAAGTATAATCTTCCAATCCGTCCCTTAAGAAATTAACATAATAGAAAACCTTAACATTAAATTGGAAATGAAAATAACTTACACACACACACACACACACACACACACACACACACACTCAACCGTGTGGAAACGCCGTTGTGATGACTTTCATGAAACTCTACATACTTTACTTTGACATTTTTACAAATTTGTCCATTTTTTAAGCTAGCACTAACCCTAACCCTTACTAAAACCCTAACCCAAACAATAACCATAAACCTAACCCTTAACCTAACCCTAAGCCTAACACAGCCATAACCCTAACGGAACACTGTTCTGACGTCAAAATAACGGGGTCTGTCAAAAGAAAGTACGTAGAGGTTCAGGTGTATGTCAGAATAACGGCGTTTCTACCTAGCCACACACCCACACACATACACACACACACACGCACGCGCGCGCAAACACAAACACACCATCATCTTCTTCATCATCTTTATACAAAGAGATAGAGGTAGAGAAAGAGAGAGACAGAGACAGAGGCAGAGACAGAGACAGATACAAAGAGGTGAGGAAGAAAAATCATAACAAAAATGCTATACCAGTGTTCAAATACTTTCAAACGTGTTTTCATTGTTCTGGAAACAATAGGACAACAATGCGTAAATCCGTTCTCGCACTTTAACCATCTCGTTGCCTCCTGATTCACCGCAGTAATTTAACCGCTCCGATCATCAACATCGATCTTGTTATTGACTGATCGTGTAACGGACGAAGTTACCCTATTATCAATGGAATGTCTCAGGTTACAGGCTTCATTCCCCCGTCTCAATCTTCCGCCCCTCTTTCAACATCACCCCTCTTTCACCCACCAACCCTTTATCCTCTTGCCACTCTAACCTCTTATACACCATATTTTCATCCATCCACTCCCCCCCCGCCCACAAACACACACACACACACACACAAGAAATGTATTCCAGTAATCAGTGTCCCATCACGAGCGTACATTTAAAATGAGCTTCTATTTTTCCACTGTACAATGTTATCATAACATCACTGTATAAGGAAAATGACAATCATATCAGTAACATCAATGTATAAGGACAATGACAATCATATCAGTAACATCAATGTATAAGGACAATGACAATCATATGAGTAACATCAATGTATAAGGGCAATGACAATCATATCAGTAACATCAATGTATAAGGACAATGACAATCATATCAGTAACATCAATGTATAAGGAAAATGACAATCATATCAGTAACATCACTGTATAAGGAAAATGACAATCATATCAGTAACATCACTGTATAAGGCAAATGACAATCATATCAGTAAAATCACTGTATAAGGCAAATGACAATCATATCAGTAACATCAATGTATAAAGAAAATGACAATCATATCAGTAACATCAATGTATAAGGAAAATTACAATCATATAAGAAGATAACGACCTTAAAAAAAGAAAACATTCCGTATATTCTTTTTTTTTAATATTTTTTTTACCTTATTGTCCTTTTTTCCATAGGGAAATTCTGGGCCGCCTCCCCTGGGGAAAGCGTAGTCGCAGCCTGTGGCGCGCCCAAACCCAACCTACCTAACATTAGTTGTGATTTTGAAATTTTGCTAGGGGAGCAAACCGGAGTACCCGGAGTAAACCCCCGAGACGTTGCCCGAGTCGAAAGTAAATAATATTCGGAGAAACATAACGTCCAGATGCTGGATCGAACCCACACCTGTCAGGCGCCATTGGTTTCTGGCCTGTGGACAAGGCAAGTTAGTCCCGCCGTAGCCCACTTGGCCACAACGCTCGTTCATATTCCTGGTATGGTTGACATTGTTAGTATTATTATTAAAACTGAGTTGTCCAAATTGTTATGATTTTTATACAATGCTATTCATTTATGTAAGTTACTTAGCTGTTAGATATCACTTTAAAGTGAACAGACGTAAAATGAAAGAATTTAATTTAATTGAAAGATGTTGGCGGCATTCACGACTCAAACCATGCACCCACTCTGTTGTTGATTTTTAAAACTGAAGTCATAATAATTATAACTTAACTTTAACAATACTTTGCTGAATCAGAACCACTTCCACTTGTGCTCCCAAAAGATCTCACGACATCTCTTTTTTTCCAACCTTAAGGTACATCGATGCACTCAGTTCCAATAGACCATTTTCTTTTATAATGCTTCCATGCGCAATATAACAGTTAACCAATAACCTGTAGCAACTGTTTCATAATTAACATAAAGGCTGCTGGATCAAGTAGATGATTGGAGCCATTGTGGTCGCAATCGCTGTTAACAGGTGGGTTGTTGATACTACTACTACTACTACTACTACTACTACTACTACTACTACTACTACTACTACTACTACTACTACTAAAACTACTACTACTACTACTACTACTACTACTACTACTACTACTACTACTACTACTACTAATAATAATAATAAAATAAATAAATAAATAAATAAATAAATAAATAAATAAATAAATAAATAAATAAACAAAGAAAGAATGAAAGAAATAATACATTCAATTTAAAAGTGCACACATCTCATCCAAAAGAGTGATTCAAGGCTCATTCTCACGCATTTGCACACATAATTAACAAAGTAATGGAACACAGAAATGTTGTGGTGACATCACACAGGTGAACACAATCATATATAAAAATAATCTATTTGTGTGATCATGTTAAATATGTTTTAGAATAGGGTTTTCTACTAACTGTATTTGTTGTCGATTTTGATACTTAGATTGTTTTGAGCGATCAGATTAGTTTTCGGGTCAAATCAGTTCGTGGCTTTGGAGCATTGAGGGTTTTCTTACTTTTGTCTTTCTTCTTTTCTTCTCTCTTTCTTTCTTTCTTTCTTTCTGTCTTTCTGCCTGTCTGTCTTTCTGCCTGTCTGTCTTTCTTTTCGTCTTTCTTTCAAATTTATTTATTTTAATTACTTTATATTTGCTGCTTGTGTGTGTGTGTGTGTTGTTTGTGTGTGTGTTGTGTGTGTGTGTTGTGTGTCCAATGTTTACTATTACCGCGATGCGAAGATCAAGGTTGGGTTTTCCATGCGTAACTCCAAATAAATCACCGTCATTTCTATATAATGCGAAGTGTGAAATCTTGTTTCACAGAGTAGGCCTACAATCAATTTATTTAATTCAGTTCAATGGGCTCTATGCACAAAGGCGTGGCGGTAACTTGCTGCGGGAATAACACAGCGTGCTCGAGTTTGAAAATGGTGAAGTACTGTGCTGCGTTTGGATGCTCTGACTCCGACGTAAAACCTTTATGCAAAGAAAAGAACATTTCCTTTCATCGATTTCCACTGAAAGATGAAATATTGATGAACTCTAAACTGAATGTCAGTGACAAATCGCTCTTTTAAAAAAAGCCTGTCCCCTGATAATAATTTGTCTGTAATCATTATTGCACGAATGTGCTATGTTCAAAACCTCACAATATCCCAAAATGTCGGTAAAGTTAAAATTTTTAAGCAGCATTGGAGTACACGCGAGCGAGCTGAAAGATGCCATGACCGCTTAGTTATTTCTGCGCCACGTGACCATGCCGCTTTCGCACGCCGACTTGTGCATAGCGCCCATTTATTAAGTTATTGTAACGTCTTTTCACATAATTATGTGATTTTAAACTATGCAGTCATTCACACGCATGGACACACCAACATAATCAGATCTAACAATTTAAAGTTGAACTATATAATAATTATAGAAAGTATTTAACAATACAAAACAGTTTGCGAACTGCAGACATGTAAATTATACGGGCAATATCTAGTATTGCCGGGCAATGCAACAAAATGTCAATGTATTCTCGACTATTTGCATCGCCATTATTTTCTGTATATAACGGAACCAAAATAGGCCATTAATAAAAAAGATATTTAACAGATATAGGTTGTAAACAAGCACAAAATAGATCTTTTGAAAACTTGGCATTGGTGTTCCATGAATTTACTCTTAGTTTATTAATAATTCTACATAAATGTCTTGGACCAGAAACATTGTCACTCTTTCTATTGCTAGATAAACAAGAATATAATATTCTTTTCTCATTAAGATATTAATTCAAATATTGGAAGGCTTTACATTGTTATATGTAATAGTGTCGTCTACTTTCATTGCTCCTCGTTTAGCCAATTTATCAACTATATTATCCCAGTAAATGCTGGTTTGAGAAGGATTCCAGCAAATGGAGACTCCGATACCTTTGAATATAATATAATGTATTAAAGACTTAATTTCAAATAAAATATCCTCGTTTAACATGACACATATTTAAAAGAATATAAACTGATTTTGAATCTACACATATAAGGATATTAAAGAAAACCATTGGAGTGTTACAAATGATATTTAAAGCCAAAATGATAGCATACAATTCTGCTGTTAATATTGAGACTTTCTTACCAATATAATATGACTTTTGAATTTAAAAAAAAAAATCAGGAACTGCAATTCCAGCTCCAACATCTGATGTTTCTAGAACTGAGCCGTCGGTATACATTTTACAATTATTAGACTGTGGTTTCTCCATAATGATCTCTAACCTTAGTAATAATTAACTGTAAATTTTCACTTTTAATTGTATTTGAGTAATCAATATCGAACATTGCTACCACTGCGGAATCTGAGGTAATATAGGAATACAAGAATAATAATATTACAATTTGCTAAGATATCGCATGTATAATTTTGTATTGGTTGGAAATATGATAAACGTCTAGCTACATTAGCATCAATAAATGTTTCCTCTGAAAAAAAATTTCAAACTGATAAACCTTTGAAAACATATTTTGCTACGGATGAGTGTTGTTGTTCAAAAAAATATAACAGGCAAGCTTCTTTTTATGGTGTTATTGTACTTGAATGCACTGGAACCCCTAATGCTATTTTTAATGCTTTACTGTCATTGCTTTGCAACTTATTCAACAAGGAATTCGATTCTGAAAGATACTCTTCTTGTCCGTAACTATGTGTGGATCTCACGAACGACATTGCCAAATGAAGCAATGCATTTGTGTCTTGACTCCATGGCTGTATACAAAGTATTTACAAAAAATGTAATCTTTTCCTAGCTTTTGATATTAAGTATTGAATATGATATTTTAAATTTAGTTTTGGAGTAAGATGTACATCCAAAAACTGTACATGTTGCTTTTAATTTAAAACCTTTCCATTTAGTTCCACCTTAAGCAATTATTGTGAATTTGCACCATTGCTAAACAACATTAGATATGGATTGTTTTCGCATATAACTAAAGACTGTTTTCTGTTATAAATTTTTTTTCAGTTAATTCTAATATATTTTCTGTACAATGTTTACAAATCTTTTGCGCGTATTCTTTCTTTAATTAGTATTAACCCAAATAGCTACATCATCTGCATACTGCACACCAATCGTGTGTTTGGACATAGCTTTTGGGAGATCATATATCCTATTCTATTCTATCCTATCCCGTAACTCGGAAGTTGTTGGAACACCACAGATAATCGATTAACCAGCGTACTCCACCTTTCTCTGTCCTTCGCTCAGTGTCAAGCCAGCCCATTCTCGAATGTTGTCCTCCCACCTATTTTTCTGTTTCACTCTTCTTCTGCCTCATTGCATCGTGCTTTGCATAGTAGTCTTTGCAAGGTCTGATGCACTTGTGACGTGGCCATACCATCGGAATTTCCGTTTCTTCCCCGCTGTGAGCATGTCATCATGTTGTCTAATGGCTTGTGTGATGGCCTGTCTCTTTGGTGATGTGCTGGGTATGGGAAATGCCCAGAAATCTTCTGTAGCACCTCATCTCTAGGCTTAGTATTCTTCCTTGTAGATCTGCTGTGAGGGTCCATGTTTCGCAAGCGTATAAGAAGATAGAGATTGCAAGGAAGCGCAGCTGCCTTACCTTGGAGTGTAGACTGATGGTCCTGTCTTTCCCAATGAGCTTCAACCTTGTCAGGGCAGCAGCTGCCTGTGCAATCCTGGAGAGGGCTTTCTGTTGGACGGTCTCTCCAGGATCATATATAAGAATACCAAATAAAATTAGAGCAACAATAAATCCTTGAGGCATGTCAATTTGCTAAAAGAAGAACATAACTTCCCAACATGGATACATATATATCTCTGAGATAAAAAATTTCTTAAAGTATTGAGAAATAATTCCAGATATTCCTATATTCTTCAATTTATATAGTAAACGTGCGTGCTATACACTATGTACTGTTTACGTACATCAAAAAATGTTTATAAGGTAAACTTTTTGCGAGAAAACTGGGATTTTTTAACATGAGATGTTAACGTAACTAAATGTTCCGCAGGACATCTTCCTTTTCTAAAACCTACTGGATTTAGTGGAATAATATATATATTGTTAACAATAGTGAGCCACTCTAATAAGAAAAATCTTCTCCAATAATTTGCCAGCTTCTGAAATTAATCTATTGGTCTGTAACTATCTACTGTAGATATTGTCTTGTCTTGTTTTAAAATTGGAATTATTATATTGGTCTATAACTATCCACTGAAGATCTTGTCTTGTTTTAGAACTGGAATTATTACAACTGATTTCTTCCAAATATAAAGAAGAGCTCTATTTAAACTATTATTTTTGGTAAAATTAGTGAAATAACTGTTTGCAAATATCAGGCAAATGGACGAACATTTTATAATAGAAATGACATCAATACCGACAGCAGACGTATTACATTTTAAAAAGTATTAGGGCAGAGGTACTCCAAGCCCTTCATTGGCTCTTGTCCGCTCGGCAGTTTTGACTCAGTTTTCACTTCACTTTCAACACTTATTATTAATGTAAAACTGCATCAAAACGAACAGTGGCTGTATTCAAATAAAAATTGAAAGCTTTATCTTTACATCTGTGTTGTTTTTAATGCATGTTTATGCGAAAGATTCCGAGAAAACAGCTTTTGAATACGCCCCTATCCGAACGCTGAATGCCGCTGCGAAAAAATTGTCACCGTCGTTTGCTGAGAGGTGACTCGTTTCAAACGTCAAGCGCTTTGCGATACTTCATTGGATGGCCTAAAAATAAGAACCAATGAGAAGTTCGGATACTTAGCTTCATTTACATATCAGTATGGTGGGCTCTCGTGTGTAAACGTTTTGTTACGAGCCGAACAAAGTGGATAAAGCGGTTTTGATGTAAGTTTGATTTTAACTAGAAGTTTAAAACTTAGCAAGAAATAAAGAGCAGACTTTCCTTTATAAAACTAGGGTATTTATTAATTTGTGCATTACTGTATCGCGGAGCGCTTTGCCGTAGAAAAGTCTACCCAAACGGTGTTCGGGTTTTCTTCCGGCCATGGGCCAACTCGTAGGCCTATTCAGCGACACGAGTGATGAGCGTAGTAGCACACCAGTAGGCCTATACTTTGCCGGCACGCACTGCGAATTTGATGATTTCCTAACTTTGAAGCACCAAAACGGCTGAACATTACATGGGATAGGCCTGAAGAAAATTGGGCTTGGTGTATAACATATGAAGGGGTTACCTGTCAAAAATCAGCTTTCTGGTATCAATATTGGCTTCACTTTGAGACTCCAAAGTTGTCAATTTTTTCAATTCCAAAACGTTGCCAAAAAAACACCAACATTCGGCATTTTCAAACATTAATAACTTTTTACCTATTTGTCCTATGGGGAAAAAAAATATACCACTGTGTTCAGAATGAAAAGCTCTTTAAATCTATGTCAGTTTTGTGATGAGGAAATCATTTGTTAAAAATGGCTTTTGACTACCGTTCTAAACAAAGGCTTTCTCTATGCCTACGTGTACATACACTGTTAAGAGTTATAGCATAACAATTTATGATAGAGTAGATCTATCGGTATGTCAATACAATCTCTTCCAGACTGTTTGGAAAAGGTGGTCACAAGAGTGCAAGCGACGGACCGTGTGATGTTGTCACCATTTTAGTAGGCTACAACGAGGAACGTCGCCTTGACTGGGACTATAGCAGACATCGAAAGATCTAGAACGAAGCACTGGTTCTATCTCTTCCATCTCCTCTTCCTCATTCTCCTTCTCCTCCTCCTCATCATCATGATAAACAACAACAACATTTCACATTACAGGATGCCCCGGTGACGAAAGATAAGGCCTCCAGCGGAAATAGCAATATCAGAAAGAAACCACGGTTCATTGAAGCTAAGCAATGACAACCCGAGCGCTTCGACCTCAACATCGGTATCGGCAACAGCAGTAGATCTATACCCATCACGGATGGGAATTGAAAAAAGACAATTAGTCTGAGAGAGTTAAATACTTTGTACAAGGAAATATTATTGAACACTGATTACATTTGACAACATCATAGCATGATTCATCGACACCATCATCATCATCTTCATCATCATCATCATCATCATCATCATCATCATCATCATCATCATCATCATTATCATCACCATCTTCTTCTTCTTCTTCTTCTTCTTCTTCTTCTTCTTCTTCTTCTTCTTCTTCTTCTTCTTCTTCTTCTTCTTCTTCTTCTTCGCTATCGTCACCAGAAATACACCTTCCTTAAAATATGAGCATTGACATTGGATCAGATTCTCAAAGCCTGAAATTTAAAGTGCTGCAGCGTCCTCACGCAAATACAGAATCCTTTAATTACAGTGCTCTTAGTCAAACACCACCCCCCTCTTTTACCCCCTCTCCTCCCCACACACACATCCGATGTTTGTCCGCTGGCAATATCCTCTTAATGAGCTATTATATACTTCCAAGGGAAAAAATAAAACGTCTTATAATAATTGTTATAAAATTGTTTGTATTATTTACAGTTTATTGTTGTTGTTGTTGTTGTTGCGCTGCTGTATCTAGGCCAGTCACGACTGTGATATATTCATTAAAAATATTATGCGGGGAAAACAACTAACAAAATACGATGGAAAATACAAGAAAGCAGAATCCTTGACCCAATTACACAAAAGTTCATGTTTCGTTTAACCTCTCAGTATTGGGCGAAAGAATATGTCTGTCTGTCTTTCTGTCTGTCTGTCTGTCCCTCTCTCTCTCCCTCACTTTCTCTTTCCATCAGTATTATGCGAAGAGTCTGCCAGTCTGTCTCTCTGTCAAACTGTCTGTATGTCTGTCTGTCTCTCTCTCCGTCTCAGTCTCCGTCTCTCTCTCTCTCTCTCTCTCTCTCTCTCTCTTTCTCTCTCTCTCTCTCCCTCCCTCATTCCTCTCACATTTTTAAAATGTATTCATTATTCTCGAAAGAACATTATTATAGAAAGCATCGTCTTCTGATTGAGATATGACATTGAATCAACAGAGGCATGATGAAATAAAATCAAAACCACACACCCCAAACAAACACAACATTCACACTGGCATAATGGACACACAGTAAACTTTTTTTCCTCATTGATATGAAATATAGGCAAATGGATGATTACCTGAACTGTATTTGCGTGGGAATTTATTACAAAACAACACAAGTAAATTGCTTTTACTTCAATGAGTGAATGAATGAATCTCTCTCTCTCGCTCTCTCTCTCTCTCTCTCTCTCTCTCTCTCTCTCTCTCTCTCTCTCTCTCTCTCTCTCTCTCTTCCTCAAACATACACATTCAAATAGACGACAAGTCAATTGCTTTTACTTCAATGAATCTCTCTCTCCTCTCTCTCTCTCTCTCTCTCTCTCTCTCTCTCTCTCTCTCTCTCTCTTCCTCAAACATACACATTCAAATAGACGACAAGTCAATTGCTTTTACTTCAATGAATCTCTCTCTCCTCTCTCTCTCTCTCTCTCTCTCTCACTCTCTCTCTCTCTCTCTCTCTCTCTTTCTCATACATACACATGTACTACATTGGTACTGACATGTGTATGACTAGATAAGCATATAGGGAATTATACTGTATACTATACAAACAAAATATTGTATGCATACAAGTATCCGAAGTGCATCTGAGCACAATAATAATAATTATCATCAAAGCTTTCATCATCAGAGCTATTGTACAACAAGATTAACACAACCAAATCGTATCAGGCCGTCAAACTTTCAGATCATAGCTTTTTTTTCCACACACGAGAAGAGCTCTCATGACACCCACACTGAGGATTTTGCAATCCATTTAACAGTATGAGCACGAATTCTTATCATCTTCAGCCCTGGCATAATTCTGCAATGGACAACACCACTGTTTTACATGAATAGCCAAAGGCATATTTTTCTAGGCATAATTGCAACAGACGTCGACAAAGGCATCAAATGGCAAAGCCACTTCTACCAAGAAAACTTTACGGTTTTCATGGTTTATAACAGTGATGTCAATCATTGGAAGTGGTGCGAAACGGATCAGTGTCAAACCCTTTAAGGAATGCATGACGTCACAACGTCAATCACTCTGTTGTGTTTCGCTGTGTACATGTTTGGGTATTTTGTGCACCCATTCAGTACATGAAACACAGTTTTTGTAGAGGAGCTGGAGCGTCGACTACACTCTTTCTGGAACCACAAAGCCATTATACTGTTGCACAGATGGACCTGCAGTCTACCTCTTACAACAAAGCTAACTAATTACATTACATTATTATTGCTTTAGGTCCAGCGGACTCTTCCGAGCCAAATCAGGACCGGACAACCCCCGATCCGCATAAAAGATCTGCTGAAACAACCCTAGTGGTAAAACCGAAAGCTCTCCACCAGCCAGTCACTTTACAATAAAGACATCCCACGCAGGGGACGGCTGAGGCTTCACCCCAACTTATCGAACCCCCGTTTATAAAAACAAAATAGAATACAAACATCATTATAAATTATCAACAAAACACATACATATAAAATGCCTACATTGCTAAATCAATCATCATTATTATCATTATCATCACCATCTTCTTCTTCTTCTTCTTCTTCTTCTTCTTCTTCTTCTTCTTCTTCGCTATCGTCACCAGAAATACACCTTCCTTAAAATATGAGCATTGACATTGGACCAGATTCTCAAAGCCTGAAATTTAAAGTGCTGCAGTGTCATCATAGGAAGCCCTAGTGACCACCTGGCAGAAAGCATCCAATATTCCCAAGCTGATCCAACAGACCTCATACACAAATAAGGAGTCTTATCCCGGAAGAGTTTTCAAGAAAAAAGGTAGGAGTCTGGGCTAGCGAAGAAGACGATAGTATAGCAGATTGATAGAAAAGAGCAGGAATGAGAAAGAGCAAATGAGAAAGACAGCGACAGTGGGAATTTAAAGCACTAAATTTCCAGAAAGTGTGGATACTATTTATACTGAAACTCCCGGCACCCCAACGGGGGTAGCTAACTAATTAGACTGTCTCTCGGCTTAGTGTTGCTAAGGTATGCACTGGGTAGCCTTTGGTCTATATGCGATGCATCTCTGACTATTCTGCCCTGCTTCCCCACTCCACACACACACACACACACACACACTCTCACACGTGCATCCTCTCCTTCTCTCCTTTAGTCGCATTGTATTGATTAATTTCGTTTTTTTACTTAACGTAAACTCCTTGTTTAAACTGATATGACTAGAGGCAGCTTTCGTCTGTATTTGTGTGTGTGTGTGTGTGTGTGCGTGCGTTTTCTGAGATTGTGCATATGAGCTAGTGCGTGTGTTGTGTGTGTGTTTGTATATGTGTGTGTTTCGATGTAGCTCCGTATGTATAAATGAATGCGTGTAACCTATGTATGTGTCACAGTGTGTGTGCAGGTGCACGTGCGCGAGTTAATTTATAAGTGTGTTTGTGTGCGGGCGCGTGATTTATATATACAAACGTATGGCTGTCTGATGGATTGTCTAAAGTTCGTTGTAAATTGTTTTTTCGATATAAAAAAAAAAAACAACGGACATGCATCAATTGCTGTCTGGCTATGCGGGAGAGCTTTTACAACGGCAATGGCCTGTAGTTATCGTCCTGTAACTGAGGTGATAATGATTGAATGATGTGCAAGACCATGGTGCTGTTTTGCTGTGAAAATGTCCACCACTTTGCCTATCACTATAACTGCCTCGGGCAGTTCTCGCCAACTAGGTAATCTCTCTGTAGTGTTCGGTGATGTATTATATATCAGAGTTCTCTCCCTCTCTCCCTCTCCCTCCCCTTCCATCTCCCCCTCTCTATCTGCAGCGTTCTATACTTGGGAGATATCCAAAAAATGATAAACGTTTTTGTAAAAGACGTATGTTATGGTTAATATTATTGGTGACATGGGAATAGAAATCAGATGTTTGTTTTATATTAAAAAGGTTAGTTGAAGTATTTGTATACCAAATATTATACTCCCGTTAAGGTGCCGGGGTTTTCTGTATAAATAGTCTCCCGCCCCACTTTGTGGAACTGGGGGCCAAGTAGCTCAGTTGGTAGAGCGTCTTACTAGTAACCGAAAGGTACCTGGTTCGAATCCCGGATTGGCCAAGGTGTGACCATATTATTTTCCCCTTACCATCAACTGGCTCGCTGGTGTCAGAATAATGTGACCAATAGTCGCCTATACGCTTCGGTGTCGTGTGACTATAATTTACAGTTACATTTTACATTGTGGAACTGTATCGCTTTAAATTACCTCTGTCAATCTATTATCTTCTTGGCTAGACCAATCACCTATCTTTTTTCTTGAAAACTCTACCAAAACTACTCATTTGTGTATGTGGTCTGTTGGGTCAGCTTGAGGATATTGGACGCTTTCTGCCAAATGGTGACTAGAGCTTTCTCTGTCATTATTATTTAGCAATGTAGGAATTTTATAGATATGTGTTTTGTTAATATTTTATAATGATCTTATATGTTATTTTGTTTTGGAAACGGTTCTTTGATAAATTAGAGTACAGCCTTAGCGCCCCCTGCATGGGATGCTTTTATTGTAAAGTGACCGGCTGGTGTCTTCAGTTTTACTATTAGGGTTGTCTCAGCAGATCTTTTATTCAAGTTGTGGTCCTGATTCGGCTCTTTGCGGTCCACTGGACCCTATAAACAATGACTAACTAACCAACTAACCAAATATCATCAAAATCGGTTCAGCCGTTCTAGAGAGATATTCAGCAAAACGTGATTAGCAACAAATATTTTTATGGTTTTGATGGTTCCAGTGGTCTTGACCTGTGCGCTAGAGCACATATGATGGCAAGGAAGCTGAGGCAGGCCACTAACCTAAGTAATATTCCTGTGAATCGTGGTCAGAATCCGTTCAGTGGTTCTTGAGATCGGACCGACAGATGAACGGACCGACAGACAGCCATTTGGCTCGTTTTGATACCCGTCCTCGTCTGCCTTCCTCCCTCCTCAGATAATTCTGGAAATACCAAAAAAATTGTGGAGCACAAGTAGTTTCAAGACCAAACATCTACCAGTTACATTGCAGTTTACGTGTATCGATATGGGAAATAAGATCGAATTTCATTTTCAACGCAATGAATGCGTTATACATCTTTGTACATCGCATTTCCACATATTTTTAATGATATTTTTGATAGTGTGCATGCTATAACAAGGGTCCAGGACAAGGTGGAGAAGAAGAATCCGAAGCAGAACGGGATGACACAGCAACAGGAGCACAGAGCCTGTGAAGGAGTCAAGGGCAACACAGAACAGCAGCTAAGATCAAAGCTACCGAAGATGAAGGTACAGGTGAAGGAAATGTGCAGAGAGAGAGAGAGCCCAGTCAAAAGAACGAACGAAGATGTGGAAAGGCAACACTGTATAGCAGCAGTCAAGGGAACAACGAGATCACACAGTTTAGCTGAGAGTCGCGAGGTTCCCGTTTGCCTCCAAACACTAATGAGAGGCAAAGGCAAGCCTTGGTGAGTTTCAGCTACGCAGGGTGCGACAAAATTTAGGCCGGAGCTGTTAAGGGCAGAACTCAAGAAAGAAGTGAAAGAAGAGAGTCCGCAAATGAAGGCAAAAAATGGTGCAGTCAAAAGCTGAAAGAAGAGGGATTCTTGGAAACACAAGCAGCAGTCAGAGAGAACAACAAGATTATAAAGCGGAACAGATTGAACTCCATAAAAACACGAGGACACTCCACATCAACAGAAACAGACGCATACAAAGTCAAGGGCAAAAGAATGACAACAGTCAGTGTCAAGGGACTCAAGGGCGGCGACCTTGTAAGAAGGACAGCAGTCAACAAACAAAACGAGATTGTAGAAGAGTCAAGGGCAACAGAAACAGAAGACAACAGTTAATGGGGAAAAAAAGAGAGCTGAAAGACCTTAATTAAGAGGCCACCAGCCATGGCAAAAAATAGAAACTATAGATATAATAATCCCATATTCCCCCTCATGCGGCCGGAAACAAGCAGAATGAAGTAAACGGAAATAAAACTATAAAACATGTTCTGCTAAAACACAGCAGCAGCAGTTCAGCTATTAGCATGGTCAAATTTCAGGGTCGTCCCAGTACGCAACAGTCTCAGGGGGCTTTTCTTTCGCGTTTAATCTTCAGCTTCTTCTGTCACTCCTCTTTCCTTTTTGCCATTCTTCACTCTGCCAAACGAATGAATACCCCCTGCAAACCAGCAGCGAGGAGTTTGCTGCCCCTGGAGCCGAAGCGTAAGATAAAGTAGCTGTGGAAACAACCAGCAATGACAAATTCGCCGTGCAGGAGCGGAGAGGAAGCGAAGACAAATGACAAATAAATGTACAACTATGCTAATCTGAAAGTGTGCGAATAGTATCGAGCTTCTCTCTCTCTCTCTCTCTCTCTCTCTCTCTCTCTCTCTCTCTCTCTCTCTCTCTCTCTCTCTCTCTCTCTCTCTCTCTCTCTCTCTCTCACTCCCCTCCTTCTTCCCCTGCCCTCAATCACTCTCTCTGGTTCCTCTCTCCCATATGTAAAACGGGACATTTTAGTTTTCTTCTTTTTTTCTGAAGTGAAAAGGCTGATTATGAATGAGGAAAACGGATTGCAGAATATTGCAGAAAATATTGACTCGGTGCTTGCCAAGGATCTCAGTGGCGGCATCTGTCACATCTGAGTTGAAGGTGGTGGTCATGGAATTGACATCTACTTCACCAGCTCCCAAAATTAGCAGTGGTGCAAATTTCCCTCCAATTGTGGCCTGAAATAGTTCTGCCACCTCCGGGTCTTGCAGTTTGTCCAGTTCGAACTTCAGTCTAGTGCACTTTGCTGTATTTACTCTCTTCAAGTGGAGCCGGAAAGACATCATCACGAGATCGTGGTCACTTCCGATGTCTGCTCCTGGAAAAGTGCGTGTCCTGTCAATGTTGATGCTTGATCTGAAGCGTTTCTTGACCATGATGTAGTCTATTTGGTTGTGATGCTCCCAGCCGGGACTGTGCTATGTCCATTGTCTGGAGTTTTTGTGGAGACCAAGCGTGTTTGACAGTACCAGATTGTTGTATCTGGCAAACTCCAAGAGTCTCAGACCCCTGTCATTTGTCTCGTTGTTGCAGTGGGGTCCACATGACTATCCACAATCTTTTTAATTACTTTGGGACTATCCACAATCTTTTTAATTATCTCACAAAGCGCTGATTAGAAATGGTGTCATACTTAACATTAAAATACACGAGGAAAGCACAATAGAATCAATAACGGGCCAAGCAATATTTTGTGATAATTTGATTTGGAATGTGATATAATCGTGTAATGAAGGGGACACAATGCGTTTGGCATTCCGTTCATCCTATAAAAAATATTATTTACAAAACAATAAAATGATTCCGGATTAAAGTGTATCTGAACATTTTATGAGAATACGAAAACAAAAACACCTTTTACAATGTCTAATTCATTCTAAGACATTACTTATACTTATGCGGGTTTTTTTTTCTGATAATCTCCGTGAATCTTTGGCCACGGTCCAGAAGAAGCTGCGAACTCTGCGCATATGTATGTATGTATGTATTTATGTATGAATATATGTGTGTGCGTGCATGCGTCCGTGTGTTACTTATCGAGACGGTTTTGACTCCACACTGCAGTCTTATAAAGTCTTATATATTATTATCTAACCCACGAGTTTGAAAAAAACAACAACAACAGCTTCAGGGCCAGACTCGCAATTGCAATTATGTTGTTTTTTTTGTTTTTTTTTGTTTTTTAATAAATCACAATACGTACATATACAACATCAATTATTCTCTCTCTATTTATTGCAATTATGTTTAATTCAATGAAATACGCAAATACTTCATTTAACACTAGGATACACAATTTAAAAAAAACATAGGAAATAAATGTGAAAAAATACAATCACATTGCTTGCGTCTCAATGGTTTCTTCTGTCTCAGTGTCTGGTAAGTCGATTTTTATATTGCATTACTTTTGGAAATGTTTCGACCAAACAAAAAGATAACATTTTAATCGAAAAGTCAAGCCAAGTGGAGTTAATAAATCTTTTTTCCACAACACAAGGACAAATTTGGTGTCTCACTGTTAACGAAAATATGGCAACGGGAAAAAAAACGAAAGACAATAGAACACGCCTATATTCACATCCTCGGACATACACACAATGTAACAAGTAAACTTTTTTTTTTACATTCGGCATTATTTTTGCACGTACCATATCCACTCTTTCACTTTCATTGTTCCACCCTCCGCCCCCACGTCCCCAACCCCCCTCTCCCTTCCCTTCACCAATTTCCTCACACCAACAGTTGTAAAACAGCAAGAGTACTAAACCAGCAAGAGCTAAGTACAGTCTCTCTCTCTCTCTCTCTCTCTCTCTCTCTCTCTCTCTCTCTCTCTCTTTCTCTCTCTCTCCCTCCCTCTTCCCAACACAAATCCAACAACAGACAACAGTTGACGGTTTCAAAACAAAATTACGCTACCATTTATTCAATCAGATAAAATAAAACCAATATTAATAATGCTAAGTTGGTAATTATGTCGCAGCCTTAATTTTTTTTAAGGTATCTATTAAGTGTTCCTTTTTAACAATTTTATTTTGTAATATAAACTGTATTATAATTGCAAATGTTAAATTCATGTTATAATGTATATCATAAATGTGCATGTAAAAATCAAATGTATTGCTTCATATTGATTAATTTGTTTCCTAAATATGTAAAATTTTTGTTGTTGTGTACTTTGCTTTTAACTAATTGAACCTCTTAAGATTGTTTCATTGTTATTGTCTTCTAATAAGATTTGCTTTTAATGTTTCTAGCCGTTTATTATAGTAGTAGTGGTGGTATATATCGTTGTAGCAGTATTGGTGGTTGTGCTTTGTTTCTTTTGCATTTGTTGTAATAAACGTGTTTTTTTTTGTTTTGTTTTTGAATGGTATAGTACATTTTGATGTTTTCTTATTACAAAAAGTCTGATTGTAAGAATTAGGCTTATGCCTAAAATCTTAACCTTTTAAAATAAAGTTCTGAAGTCTGAAGTCTGAAGTCTGAAGTCTCTCTCTCTCTCTCTCTCTCTCTCTCTCTCTCTCTCTCTCTCTCTCTCTCTCTCTCTCTCTCTCTCTCTCTCTCTCTCTCTCTCTCTCTCTTTCTCTTTCTCTCTCTCATGCGCTCACACAAAACAACTAGCGCACCCTTTTTTTTTAATCATTTAAAAAGAAATTCGTAAAGGAAAGAGAATGTTGCTGGTCATCTTCCTCAACCTAATATATTTATTGTAGAATGTGGAGTTTGAGAATGTAACATGAGGTTTCCTCGAAAATAAAACGTTTGTTTAACAACAAACCACAGGCGCTTGTATCTGGACACGGGAGCGCCTATGCCTGTGACGCGTCTCCCTTTGGTTACGTATTATAGCTAACCAAAGGGAGACGCGTCACAGGCATAGGCGCTCGCGTGTCCAGAAACAAACGCCTGTGCAACAAACGTATTTCAGTTCGCACGAATTTGTTTGAGTTTATGTCTTTCAGACGTTCAGTTTTGTTTTACATTTTTATTTTGGATAATTTAATTTAATTAGTTATCCTATTTTTATTGTAGTGTGTTTTGTTTTGTTCTTTCGCGCAGGCATTGCGCTGTTGATTGGAAATATTTTCATATCAAACACACACAAAAAAGAGAAACTTCCGATGTTGGAGGGTGTAAGGGGGGATCACCGCGACCTAACATCCTATTAAGCTATTGTGTCGTTCATTGTCCGGTCTTATAAGGAGACACATTAGTCATAACTGTGCCCTACGAGATGAAGCGATTAACTCCCACATTAAGGGAGACTGAGGTCTTTCCTCTTATAATTAACCTTCCTGTAATTGTTCCACAAAGATGGCTCTGGCATGGAAAAAAATCTTAATAACTTAAAAATTCCTGAGCGACAGAAGAAACTAGATGTCCACCTTTTATAATCGAATTATAACGAACCATGGTTAAATTGTACTCTACAGTAGCAGAGGAGCAACTGTGTTTTGTGTTCTCGGGTAAATAGCCACATTTCTGCACACGTTTGTTTTTATATTTTAAACTGCTGTCTTAAAGAAAAATGTCTTCATATCACACCTGACAGGTTCTATATATGCATAATTATGTATTTCTGAGATTTCTGAGCGTAAAACACTGGGTGTATTCCTTGACATAATAAGCTAAGGTCAAATTCTAAATCAGGTGAGAAGATAATTCACAATTCTTCTTGTGAATAGTAATGAGGTCAATAAAGGATTTTGTATTCTAATTCGGTATTCTGTAATACAATTTATACACATCCATATGCTTCAGTTTTTCCCTTACTGGATTTAAAAAAAAGAAGTATATATTTGGTTGAGATTCCTGAGCGTGGGTATCGGGTGCTTGTGTTGTCTGTGTAATTGGGGTTAAGTGTTGCGGGTTGCACGCGCATCTGATAGGTTAAAGAAACGATTTATTAGGCTAAGGATCCGTTTCGGCAACAATTAGCTGATAGGCATGTGCTATTTTCAGGGTATCTTCACTTTGAGTCTCAGAGCCTCGGCTTCTGCGCAATAATATCAGGCGCATTTCTTAACAGTCCCCTAATACTCATGGCATTGTAGCTTATCTATAGAACTAAGTGGCAATAAACAAAATTTGTTGTTGTAGGTGACATTTAATAGGCTGTAAAGGTGTGTGTGTTCCCCTTCTAAAGGAATGCATGTAAACTACTCACGTGTTAAAAAAACAAAGCAAACAAAAAAGAGAAGAGATTTGCAAAATCCATTAAGCATACATTTAAATGAATATATATCTATACCAATATCAAGATAAAATCAAAAAGAAAAGAAAAGAAAACAGGAAGAAAAATACAGATTAAAGGAAAGGAAAATAAGAGAAAGGATGTATCACAGGAAGAAGAAAGAAAGATTCAAAGAAAGAAAAAAAATTGCTAAAGCAAAAAGAAAGGAACGATTGTAAGAAACAAAGAAAGAACTAAAAAAAAATAAAAAAAGAGAGAGAAAAGAGTCTGAAAGAAAATATTTTTTTTAATGCTTACTTATTTAGAACATCAGACGAAATGCAAATCACGGGAGAAACACTGCCATCTGATCGGTTACATCATTAGTATCAAGTCACAATCACAGAAGAAGAAAAGAAATCCAGTCCCAGCTTTTCGCAGTAACTCCAGCACTGATCGGCAAATGGAGAATCCAGAAAATGTTGTCCACTAGCTTCCTGTGAATGCGAAAGTCAAAACAGCCATGCAAAACAAAGCAAAAAGTAATCCACTATTTTGTTTTTTTTAAAAATCAATCAAATGTGTTTAGTCTAATTACAGATAATCAGCCAAGCTTAGACCAGATTAATTTTGTTTAAATGGCTGGCTGTCACATTCACTGAAAAGGTCTAACTCCTGCAACAAGTCAAAGCAAGGGGCGGTATTGTAGAGCTGCAAACGAACGAGAGAGAGGGAAAGATGAAGAAAGAGAAGCAAGCAACTAACTCTTCACTCTTTTACTGAACTTAACAGGGACCGGACAGGTAGAGAGAGTCTGAGAGAGACTGAGTCGCTTGCTGGAATAGATAGAAAGGATGCTTTGAAGGAACGCCAGCCCGCGAGAGAAAGTGTGAGCGTTCGTTTGTTGGAAGACTGCTAAAAGAGAGGCACACGCACGCCTCTTCACGATCGTCGCCCTTATCACTGTTTATACTTATCATGTGCTTCTTGGCCAGTATCATTAACATAGTTTTTTTGTCTTCAGGGTATTCACCATTTGCATCATTATTTTTTATTATATATAGCAGGATAATAGATGGCATACTCCGATGTCGTTTTTATTTTGTATCAATGTACTTGTATTATTGTGGACGGCAACATAAATTGTGTTTCGCACTTTTATAATAGAAAAAAAAAGTAAACCTTAGTAGCAATTTTGGCTCTCTCTTTAAAAGAAGAACTAACTAACTAAATATCACCTGAGCTCGATTCTCATTATAACATGGATTGGATTTCATTTTCCTCCGTCCTGCTTTCTCCTTCTCCAGAAGTTATTTATGTATGTATTTATTTATGTATTTATTTATTTATTTATTTATTTATTTATTTATTTATTTATTTATTTATTTATTTATGTGTCGGTTTTGAGTGGCGCAGCAGTGTAATGTTTTGGGCACACAACAATGTTTGATGTTAAGAAACGTCGGGATGGGGGATGGTTCTTGGATGGGTAAATATGCTTGAAAGACATTGCACCCACACACACACAAAACTTTTTTTTTTAACAGTTTGAAACAAGCGCACGGCGCACCCCAAAACACCGAGCTGCGAATGGGTGCCTGGATCTGCTTAGCACCGGGGAAGGTAAAGCAGCGAGCGAGAGGAAATAGGCCCCGCCCACATTAAGCTGGTCTAGAGAAAAAGGAGGTCCCAAATGCGTCCTTCCCCAACGACCGAAATGGGTACGGGGACACCTAACTTTGCCTTACCGTTTTTATATAGCGAGCTTTCCTTCCTTAAGGCGCTGAGCTGTAAAATCTAACTTAAGTTGACCACGGAACACGCTTGTTGCCGTAAGCGCATCGAGTCACCTGACCCCCGGACAACTGAGCACAATCCTGAGAGATCCTGCCCTGCTTCGCCCCCTGAAAATTGCATCTGAAAATGTAGAACAGGTTGAAACTTTTAAGTATTTAGGGACGGTTTTAGACAAGAAGTTCAGTGATCATGTTGGTTTTATTTGCAAAAAGGCCAATCAAAGGATGTATCTAGTAAGAAAGCTAAAAAATTTGGGGGTCAATGTACATATCTTAGAAATAGTTTACAGATCTCTAGAAGTATTCTATGCTTTAACATTGTTACCTGGTTCGGAAATCTTGGCGTTAGAGACAGGAACAGACTCAACCGCATTGTAAACCTAGATAGCAGAGTGATAGGAAAGACACAAAAGCCAATAAAAGAAATATATAAAGATTCTATAAAAAGTAAAGCTAGAAAGATCATGTCTGATAACAGTCATCCCATGTGTAGATCATTTGAACTGTTGCCCTCAGGTCGGAGGTTTAGAACCACGGCCTGGAAAAGAAACTTGTATGGCCACTCTTACGTAACAAGTGCAATCCGCATCTGAAATTTAAGCAAACTGTAATACCCCCAGTTACCTACAGTTTTTCTTCTGTGTACTGTGATGATGTAATGTATTATGATGTGAGTTGTGCAATAAAGTAAGCTATTTGTTATGCGTATGATTGTCTTAATTAATGTTTTATATAACAAAAACTGTTAATATTTCTTTTAGTTTTTAATCTTTCCGTCTTAGTCTTTGTGCTACTAAAGACAAATTTCCATGTTATTGTATTTTAACTATGGACAATAAAGATTCGTATTCGTATTCGTATTCGTATCCTCTGCGACCGTGAATGCAGCAGAAAAAAGGCCCTGTGCTTGCTGGGTGTCGCTGGCACTCAGCCCTCTATAGGACATGAGCGTCAGTATCCGTGGACAGACTTACGCCTCTGTGCATGCTCTCACTCCAAGGAGTAGGGGCCCGCTCCTTTTTTCTCACTTCTCTTTCTCGGCATTGCGGGTCGTCAACTAGCTTGGAACCACTGCTGTTGCACAACATCCAATGCTGTCACGCACACCACTGAGCGACCAAATTATCAATGTTTAAATTTGATTTTCTGTTATTAAGTGTATGCTGCATTGTAGACCGGCATGACGACGACGACGATGATGATGATGATGATGATGATGATGATGATGATGACGACGACGACGACGACGACGATGATGATGATGATGATGATGATGATGATGATGATGATGATGATGATGATGATGATGATGCGACGACGATTTTAGAATCACTGATGATGATGAAGATGAGGGCGATGTCTGATGATTGTGATAGCCCTTGTGATTGCATTTGTGAGTGTGATGAGGACGATGACAACTATACAATTAACAACCATTCCATTTCCACTCAAAGTTAACTTTCTGATCGACATGAAGTGCTAGCCAGTTGAACAAACTTTTTTTTTAAAATTTAAAATCAACAACAACATTGTTTTATTTGGTTTTTATTAAAGTTGATTGGCATACATAGCGAAAAACCAGTGGCCCGATTCACCGAGCCGCACTAAACGACAGCTTAGACAATAACAGTTGACCCAGTTCAAAATGCTTTATAAAAAATGTGTTGGCTCCAACTTAGTCCCAGACTCATCGTTGTCGTAGTCTAAGCATAAGCATGAGCGCACAATTTTTTTTAGATAGGATAGCACACTGAGATGACAATTTTGTAAACATAAATATATTTGCAGATTTATATTTTCAATCATTATTATAATAGTTTAGTTTGTTTAAAGTAACATTCATTGAATTTCATTGAAATGATTAATTAAACGGTCCAATGTTTGTTTGGTTTCTTTTACACACACACACACACACACTCAAGAACGCACACACGCACGCACGCACGCACGCACACACCCACCTGTTTTCCGCTATTTGGGTGTAGCTTATTCCCGTCTTTTTATTCTTCTCAAATTAATAATCAGTGTCAGAATAACAGTAAACAATGAATTTAAAATAAATAAAGGGAACAACTTAAGGATAAATTTACAAGTCAATTGCAGGAACACGGGTAACCTATTATTGCCTTACAATAATTAAATAATAATTGTGTTGTCATATTAAAAAGACCCGTCCTTTATTTAAATATTCTTAAAAACAAACGATTTCTTTGTTTTTAAATTGCAATTGTCGTAATACTGAATCACATAATATCCTTAGAAAGTTCGTGGCAGAAATGAATACCACATATTATCCTTTGATATGTGAGGTTGCCCCGTCTGTCCCTTAATGCATATACTCAGACATACGAAATTAAAGAACATGTCACGAAACGTCTGTCATACGTACTGCACATCAGAAGAGAATGCCATATCGGCTCTATCCAATTTTACGAACATTAGAACACCAATTTCCCTTGACATGAAGTCAATCATGGCAGATAACTAGAAAAGAGGGATGTGCAGTTCCCCCTTCCCCTCCCCTTCCAATTTTTTTCACAGAGAGAGGGAGAGGATTATTATTGCACAGCACATTTTCTATACATACACACGCACGTGCGCGAGTACACACACACACAAACACACGCACGCGCGCGCTCACACACACATAAATACACATTTTGCAAATGTATTCAGATTCTCTTTAACTCACTCCCTCCCTCTCTCACACACACATTCACATGCACACACTCACATACACACAAATACTCTTACACGCATACACACACATACACGCACACACTAACCTTCAGGGTAAAATCAGACATTCTCTTCTATCAGGCTGCAATGACAGTGCCATAGCAACTTTAATGACAAGGACATGAAAAATAATACTTTAAAAGAGGGTGAAGAGTTAACCCTCTTCTATTCTTTTTAGAGATGCCCTTAGATACAGGTAGAAAATGAAGAACCTTATATATTAAAAAAGGAAGAAGAAGAAGAAGAAGAAGAAGAAGAAGAAGAAGAAGAAGAAGAAGAAGAAGAAGAAGAAGGAGAGAGAGAGAGAGAGAGAGAGAGAGAGAGAGAGAGAGGGAGAGAGAGAGAGAGAGAGAGAGAGAGAGAGAGAGAGAGAGAGAGAGAAAAGAATACAGAGAGAGAGAAGCAAAAAAGCAGAAGAAGAAAAAGAGAGAGAAGAATAACAGAGAGAGAGCCGGTAAATCAATAAAATAAAAAATAGTTAACATTCCTATCCTATCCTATCCTATCCCGTAACTCGAAGGTCGTAGGGGCACCACAGATAATCGTTTAACCAGCGTACTCCATACTTCCCTGACCTCAGCAACCCTGATTGATTCGCTCAGTGTCAAACCAGTCCATTCTCGAATGTTGTCCTCTCACCTTCTTTTCGTTCTCCTTCTTATTCTACCTCATTGCACTGTGCCTTGCAAGATGGTCTTTGCAAGACCTGATGATCTGGTGACGTGGCCATACCATCGGAGTTTACGTTTTTTCACCACTGTGAGCAGGTCATCGTGTTGTCCGATGGCTTGTGTGATGGTCTGTCGGACTTTGTCGTTGGTGATGTGATGGGTATTGGAAATGCCCAGAAGTCTTCTGTAGCACCTCGTCTCCATGCTTTGTATTCTTCGTTGTAGATCTGCTGTGAGGGTCCATGTTTCGCAAGCATATAGGAAGATGGATATGGAGATGACAAGGGAGGGGCCGGGTAGCTCATTTGGTAGAGCGTCTTACTAGTAACCGAAAGGTACCTGGTTCGAATCCCGGATTGGCCAATGTGTGACCATATTATTTTCCCCTTACCATCAACTGGTTTGCTGGTGTCAGAATAATGTGACCAGTAGTCGCCTATTCGCTTCGGTGTCGTGTGACTATAATCTACAGTTGATGACAAGGGAGCGCAGCAGTCTTACCTTGGAATGTAGACTGATGGTCCTGTCTTTCCAAATTGGCTTCAACCTCGCAAGGGCAGCAGTTGTTTGTGCGATCCTGGAGAGAACTTCCTGTCGGGACCCATTGTCTGATACTATGGCTCCTAAATATTTGAAGCTATGGAATGGTTATAATGAAGGGAGAAAAAGATTACCCAAACTGAACAATTAAACAATCAAATTTGTAAAATATTTATGACTTACACAAATAACGTCCAATATAACTATTAACCAATCCTTGCAAAATAATTTTAATTGCGTCTCGTATTTTGTTAGTTAATCATGGTTTATAGGGTCCAGCGGGCTGCAAAAAGCCGAATCAGTACCATTATATCTGGCTGACATAAGGGCCGCTCTTGATAGCCATGAGATCCCACTCACTAACCCATTCTCACCTTCCCTCACCACCGCAAAGATGGAAGTTTTTCAAACAATAACAGAGCAAGAGGTCAAAAAAGTCATCTTAAGCTCAAAACCAACATCTTGCTCTCTCGACCCTATTCCTACCCCCATGTTGATAGAGAATCTTGACCCTCTACTCCCGACCATTACCCACATTATCAACGAGAGTCTGTCCTCTGGTGTTGTTCCGTCTGTGCTCAAAGCGGCTGTCATCAAACCCCTCCTTAAAAAGCCAAGTTTAGACAAAAATAATCTAAAGAACTATAGACCTGTTTCAAACCTCTCCTTCCTGTCCAAAGTCATAGAAAAAAATTGTTCTCAAACAACTGTTTGCCTACCTATATGATAACGCTTTACTTTGCCCCAACCAGTCTGCCTACCGACCATTTTACAGCACTGAGACAGCCCTCCTAAAGGTAACCAATGATCTGTTGCTTGCCTTAGATAATGGCAACGTCTCCGTTCTCACCTTATTAGACCTCTCAGCCGCCTTTGACACAGTCGACCATCACATTCTCCTTAACACTCTTCAACACTATTTTGGTTTCTCTGGCTCGGTCCTGGCTTGGTTCCACTCATATCTTTCTGACAGATCACAAGCAGTCACTGTCGATGGCTGTTTCTAGGCAAGGCAAGGCAAGGCAAAGGCAAGGCAAATTTTATTCCAGAAAAACCCATTAAGGGCACATGGACATGGTTAAAATAATATACACAAACATGCACAATAATTAATTAACATTTTAGATTAAAAAAATAAAATAAAAATTTTAAACTATTTATTTATACAGCGGAATAGCGTGGAGTGGGGGAGGTCGCAGGGGGAGTTATGGAGTGGGGAAAAGAAGAAAAAAGAACTTGATTGGGGACAACAACTATGAATCATAACTAACAATACAATTCAACCTAAACACATCAATGACAAACTACTGGAATAATTTTTATTACACATAACCTGTCAACATCAGAACTATATTAATTTTTGACATGAAATAAAAACGTTACATTTGTTTAATTATTAATTTCATTAGACTTACAAGCTTTAATAATTCTGACTTTTTGTTAGATGACAATAATTCTTGAAATTTGATGGCATTGGGATATCTATAATAGTATGATTTTAATAAATCTCTTCTCGAGTTACAAAAATGTGAACACAAAAATAAATAATGAAACTCATCACCAAGATCGCCACTATTACATTTTTGACATACACGTTCGTGTCTAGGAATGTTAAAATATCGGCCTCTCTGCACTGGCATTCTGTGGTTAAGTGTCCTAAACTTTAGAACAGATATTGCAAGATTTGTTGGTAGAACATGCAAATATTTTTCAAATTCAAAATGTAGCTTAAACATTCGATAATTATAGTAAAATTCATTATTGTTTATTTCCTCGAACCAGCCTTGAATAAACTGATCATGTAGGCGTTGTTTAATTGTACAATTGTTGTTGTACAAACTGATCATGTAGGCGTTGTTTAATTGTTTAATTTCTCCAGCACAGCAGACTTGGTGTGCGGCGTGCCTCAGGGTTCCGTTTTAGGGCCGGTGTTATTCACTCTGTACACCAAGCCACTGCTTCTCCTGCTTAGAAAGCATGCTGTTGAGAGTCAGTCATTTGCAGACGACACACAACTGTATAAATCCACCGCCCACTCTCTCATTAATTCCACTGTTCAGACTTTGGAGAACTGCATCACAGACATTAAGTCATGGATGACACTCAACAAGCTTAAGCTTAACGACGATAAAACCGAAGCCCTCCTCATTCACAAGCACAACACCTCCTCCTCACTCTCGCCTCTCCCAACATCGCTTACAGTAGGGACAACAAACACTCAGTTCTCATCCTCAGCAAGAAATCTCGGCTACATTCTCTCCGATGACCTGTCCCTCAACAACCACATCTCCAACGTCTGTCGCTCTGCATACACGGCCATACGCCAAATCAGCTCCTTTCGCCACTATCTTACAGTCCCGGCCACCAAAACCCTAGTCTGCGCTCTCGTCCTTTCTCGTCTTGACTATTGCAACTCTCTCCTTGTTGGCTCCCCGAAACACATCATTGACAAACTACAAAAGGTTCAGAACTCAGCAGCTAGACTAGTATTCCGAGCTAAGAAACGTGATCACATCACACCTCTACTACATTCCCTTCACTGGCTTCCTGTGCAAGCACGCATAGAGTACAAACTCTCTGTTCTCTGTCACAACTTCTTCACAGATTCTTGTCCTTCCTACCTTGCTGATCTACTGTCTGTCTACTCCCCTTCACGCACTTTAAGATCTTCTGCTGACACTCGCACACTCAAGGTTCCCGTCACCCGCACTAAGACATACGGCCAACGTGCATTCGCCTACTCCGCACCTAAGCAGTAAAATTCCCTTCCCTCCCATATCCGCAACATACAATCAACACAAGCATTCAAAAAGGCCCTCAAAACCCACCTCTTCAAACTGCATTATTCAGATTGATTTGTATCCCGCTGCCATTCTCTCATCACTTGTCTATGTCTGATCCGTAAGTGTATACACGGCTGTAAATATTTATACTGTTTTCCTTCCTGGGCCTAACCGGGCATATAAATAGCTGTAAATAGGTTTTTGCTATTCTATTTTCTGTCTTTTTTGTCATTTGTGTACATAGTTGTAAATAGTATATCTTTGTCTCTTTTTTGTAATTAATGTACATAATTGTAAATAGTCTGTACCTTTACTGTCCCGTCTTTTGGTGTATTGTAGCAAAAGTAATGTTTCATCGAGTGCATGTATTTATATGTTATGACTATGTAAAGCGTGGTGAGTCTGGTCATAGGCTGGAGTACCCGCTATATAAAAATCCGTTATTATTATTATTATTATTATTATTATTATTATTATTATTATTATTATTATTATTATTATTATTATTATTATTATTATATCTCATATATATAATATTAAATGTTCTGAATGTATACATAGCCTATATAATATTCAATGTTCTTAATTTATGTACAGTGTACAGATCAAACACAACATTTGAAAACAACACTAAAAGAATAAGACTCAATATGAAGAATAAGGCTCAAGAAGAAGAAGAAGAAGAAGAAGAAGAAGAAGAAGAAGATGATGATGATGATGATGATGATGATGATGATGATGATGATGATGATGATGATGATGATGATAATGAATGTCAAGAACATCAGAGAAATAAAGAAAAAAGTGGAGTCTGTGTGTGTGTGGGGGGGAAGATTAAGGGGGGTGGGGGAGGCAGGAATGTTTGGGGTGGGGGGTGGGGGGTGGGGGGTGGGGATAGGTATAAGTCAAACAAATAGACGGTGGGCGCGGAGATGAATAAGGAGAGACGGTGTAACGGACCCCGAGGGGTAGGGAGCATCTCTTTTATCTGCCTCCTGAGTCCTGATGGTTTCATTGTAAACTAGCAGCATCATTAAAGCTGACATGTAAATGCTGTCAAGATTGCATGCTTTGGCAGACATTTCTCTCTCTCTCTCTCTCTCTCTCTCTCTCTCTCTCTCTCTCTCTCTCTCTCTTCTCTCTCTCTCTCTCTTCTCTCTCTCTCTCTTCTCTCTCTCTCTCTCTCTCTCTCTCTCTCTCTCTCTCTCTCTCTCTCTCTCTCTCTCTCTCTCTCTCTCTCTCTCTCTTTCTTTCGTTCATTCCTCCCGTTGTTGTTGGTTAGCTCACGCGGTAAAGTGCCGAGTTAGGTTGAAGAGGTCGCTGCAATTTGATTCCAGTTTTGCCTCAATCACTGATTCTATACCTTGGGCAAAGTGTTGGAAGGGGGGGGGGAGGGGACAGAGGGACCGGAGTTGGGGGGAGGAGAGGGAGGAGTCTGCTTGGAAATAAATTATATCAGTTAGTGCGTGGTGTTCTAACAGTGCGTAGTGGGTAGTGGTGTTATATCCGTGCATGATAGTGGCATTGTTCTATCAGTGCATTGTGAGTGGTAATGCTATATTGGTGCATAGTAGGCGGTGTTATATCAGCGCGTAGAGGGTGATGGTGTTATATCAGTGCGTAGTGGGTGGTGGTGTTATATCAGTGCGTAGTGGATGGTGGTGTTATATCAGTGCATAGTGAGCGGTGTTATATCAGCGCGTAGTGGGTGATGGTGTTATATCAGTGCATAGTGGGTGGTGGTGTTATATCAGTGCATAGTGGGCGTTGTTATATCAGCGTGTAGTAGGTGGTGGTGTTATATCAGTGCGTAGTGGGTGGTGGTGTTAGATCAGTGCTTAGTGGGCGGTGTTATAT
>CM072511.1:82998698-83178698 GCA_036898135.1 Oncomelania hupensis | reverse complement strand
TTGGCTTCGATAAATTAGAGTACAGACTTAGCGTCTCCTGCAAAGGGTGCACTTATTGTAAAGTGAGCTGCTGGTGGAGTGCCTTCAGTGTTACCAGTAAGGTTGTGTCAGCAGATTTGTTAATACGGACTGGGGGTGAGTCTTCTTTCAACCAAGTTGTGGTCCCGATTGGGCTCTTTGCAGTCCGCTGGACCTTATAAACAATGATTAACTAACTAACTAACTAACCTCTTTTTCATCACTATCATGATCATCACATTGATCATCATCGTCCTAATCATTGTCACCACAACCCTCACCATCAACATGAACATCCTCATCCACATGAAAGGCTAAGTCCCCCATAGGCCTATTACTCGCATGTGTTACGATTGAGACGCGCACGATAGATCCGACCAATTTGTTTTGCAAAGCATGCAATGATAGCGGGTATTTACCTTTGATTTAATTTTTCGCTGTTGCTAGAAGAGCTTTGTATTGTGTTGACAATTAATTTTTATCGGTCGATTTTGTTGAGAATTTTCTGGAATTACTTGTTTATTATCGAAGCTTCTAGTCCATACGGGTAACAGCTGGTCAAATCTAAACATTATGTGACACAAGGCAGTTCATAGTTCCGTGACGAGTTTTAATTTGATTGGGTGTTACTGCGTCATGCTGGAATGTTCGAACTTTTTTCTCGATTGCAGAGAGGCTATATAAGTAATGCACTGTCTGCTTGTACGGATGATTTTTGAAGTGATTTTCGGAAAGCGATCTTGTATGCAGTTGTTGATGTATGCTGAATAAAGTTGGAAAACTTTATACGACGACTCTTTCCTTGTTGCTGAGTGAACAGGCTGCGTGGATAAACTAATTCGAGTTACACATATCAAGATTCAAGCACCGGGGTTGACTCAACAATTGATAAATAACCGTATTACAACATGAAAGCCCATCTGTCAACTTTACCTCTGTAAAGTTTTGACATAGTGTTAATCAAAGTCGAGACGAGGCGTCTTGTGTTCCGTTCCACGAAATAATACTTTAAAAAACATAATATATTACAGTGCATAATACCTGTGGACAGACTTCCCGCATTCCGCATTAACCCGCCCAGAAAATAATATCTGGCCATTTGCATAATAACAAATGGCGATTAAATCTGTTGGTAATGATTAGGTCTGCTGGAAACTAAAGCAACATGAAATCAAGCCTGCGATCGTAAATACTAGAACCAGGAAAGCTGAATAAAATGAAGCGATGTCTAAATACATGGGATATTTGTTTGCCCGCTATGACTTTATCCCTACTCAAACACGCGTATACATGCAAACATACACATACGCACGCACACAAACGTAAAATCATATATAATGGGTCTTAATAGAAACTAGATTTGCTCATGTTTCTCTTTCTCTTTCTATTTCTCTCTCTTTCTCCCAACCCCTCATACATCCACTGAAGGTAAAGGAAACAATGAAAATTAAATCCTTGAAAAATAAATATTGGAAACATGAGGTACAGCAGGTCACAGTTATTATAATCTTATTTTCAAGTGCCGACTACGACGATGCGGACGCTACAGATGCTGACGCTGTTGATGACGACGACAACGATAACGACAATGATGACGATAATAACTAAAAACGAGACAAAAACCAAGTTCCAACCTACAAATGCCGTCCAGCCTGAGTCCCGCAAGTTTCCACTGATAGCTAGACACCATTGTTTTCAACAGAGATAGAGAGAGAGAGAGAGAGAGAGAGAGAGAGAGAGAGAGAGAGAGAGGGGGGGAGAGAGAGAGAGAGAGAGAGAGAGAGAGAGAGAGAGCTGGTTGCATATTCATATGGATATTTATTCATCAAAGTATTTTCAGTCTGTATCTTTACTATATTCTTGCAATTCGAGTCAATCGACCCAGTGCTTGAGGGATGGGGAGGGGGGAATGGGAGAGGGGGGAATGGGAGAGGGGGGAATGGGAGAGGGGGAATGGGGAGAGGGAAGAAGGGGTCGATTTACTTTTCTTAATATCCAAATATTAAAACATCTATGCCCGCAAAGTAAACATTATTTTTTAAAAAGTTATTAAATAAAAAATTACGTAAATGACAAAGAAACAACTCTCAACACTATAATCACTAGTACTAAGTACTAGTCTACTATAATATCAAGTTAACGGCCAAAAGAAAACAAAAGAAAACAAATTATCAAAGTCTTATCAAAATTAATTCTGTAAATAATAGAAATCAATAACTGTCAACTTAACTACTATACTGCCCTATTATCAATTAAATTCAAAGCCAAAAAGAATTGTTAAACCAAAAAATGAAAATTACAATACAAAAGACTATCAAAACTACCAATCAAGAATGAACTAAGGGAAACTATTATCAACAACTGAGCTACATCAAGGGAAACAATCTTATCAAGAATAACTAATTATAACCACATACAGAAAATTAAACATCACAAACAATACAAATCAAACAATAACAATGAATAAATAAAATAAAAGAAATTAAATGAGGCAGAAAATCTAACACTATAACTTACTTAAAATATGGTCAAAGAGAACATACACACTACCACACGCATAAAAAGGACAGAACCCTACAACAGCAAAGAACTAACAAAACAAATACAATCCCGCCTAAAGGAGAACAAAGCTGAAATAGAGAACAGCAACCCACAAACAGAAAAAGAATTAAATCCTTAGTGCCCAGAAGCTATACAAAGGCACAGCCGTTATACTGGAGATGGCATAGGTCACACAAAACAACACATCTCAGTCATACACAATATAACAAGAGTTTCAAGGGGGATAAGCCCACTAGTTTATTAATATATAAATAATAACTAGCGGTGCCCTCAATAAATATAAATATGTATGACTTAATGCTAGCTAACACAGAGAAAGTCTAGGGTCACCAAATGTACCACGCGGATTTGTGTTAAATTAAATATTTATATAAGTAAGTATAAATAAACTAATGAAATAAGTGTGTGCGTGTGGCTTTCTGACGTTCAGTTTAAGAATGCATGTTCTATCTCTGTTTACTCTAAATTTTCAGCCACCACCACAAACGTGCTTACAAACAAGGACAAAGACCACACAGTTATCTCTCTTTGCCCTTCTGTTTCGCTATTTCTCAATCATATATACAATCACATTAAATCACACACACACACACACACACACACACACACACACATATATATATATATATATATATATATATATATATATATATATATATATATATATATATATATATATATATATATATATATATATATATATATATATATATATATATATATATATATATATATATATATAACACTGATACAGTCACTATTGTCACAGTTCTTATGACAATATCTATAGCCAATTCAAACACCGTACACACACTGTGTAGCCTACATCACAATTGGCCATGAGCCAAACTTTATACTCACAGCTCACTTTCAATTTATAACAGATTTATTGCACATTCATTTATCATTAGTATAAATTATACAACTGAATTACATTTCTATTTCAGCCCCATATCTCCACATATGAATGAATACAACAAGGCATCATAATTCTAAACTGCATCACCATCTAATAATTACATGAATAAATACGGTATTTACATTTACACCATTTACCGTACTTCCTTCAAACAATGGATTCTTCTGCAACCCAATCACAATAATTCATTAAAAAACAATACTTTCCATTTTCGTCAAAATAGCTTCACATCTTATTATAAATAACTGATAATAATAAATACCTGTATTCAAGATACAGCTAGATTATTCCATAGAAAATTCCCAATTTCTTAGGACTCAAAAGAACTCGTCTTTCTCCTTCAACTGGTATGTAATCTCTGAATAAAATCAGCTCACTCTAATAATTAAATTTTAGACATGCGAACTCTGCACTTACACTAGTGACGTTATGGATATATGCATACACGAATTGTGTTCGTTACAACATCGGTCCTAGTGGCCAACGGAAGGCGCGGTCATTGGTAACCAGGGCGACGACCGATCCGGTATGGAGTGAATGGTTCTTTTCATCCTTAAGTGTGTCTTGGGCAAGAAGGACCTAAATCAGAGTCTCCTCTCTGAAAATCCTTACGGGAAGAGAGGGGACTATAAACTGATAAACATAACAGAAGGACCTGGCAGGGCCCAATCCTCTCCAGGCTGTTGGCCACAGCCGATATCCACGAATGCAGTGTGGCTCGCTTTGACCCCGAGCACGTGGTCGTTGAACATGTAGTAATATGAGGTTTCTCCGTCCTGGCCGATGGTTTCTGTGTAGAAGACTTTCGCCCAGCGATGCCGTGCTGACATCATCCCTGTTAGTCACCTCTTACGACACGCCGGGAAACTGTGGGTCTATTCTATTTTATGCCCGAACCCACAGATCTCCCTTTTGTACCTTTCAGCTGTTTTATGATTTTAATCTTCTTATTCATTTATTGTGATTTGCTGTCAACTTGTTCACTATGTTTTATTCAATTCAATTCAACACATCTTTATTACCACAGGAATGGAAATATTGTACAAGTCTCATCACATTATGTTATATATTGGCTCCACACATCAAGACAGTTATAATGAACAATAATAAGACACAGACTAATATAAGAGGTTCAGAAAGCATAGAATCCGTATGCACATCATCCGTACATAATTTAACTATGTGTTACACTCTGTGAGAAATACCTACAGCACCAACAACATCTATATCATGTGTTCATAGACTTCAAGAAGGCATTTGACCGAGTCTGGCATGCAGCTCTATGGGCAACCATGAAAGTGTACAACATCAGCCCTAAAATTATAGAAGTCATCAAAAGCCTGTATGACAAGGCTACCAGTGCAGTCCTCCATAACAGCGTCATCGGGAACTGGTTCAGAACAACAATCGGTGTGCGTCAAGGATGCCTACTCTCTCCAACACTCTTCAACATCTTCCTAGAGCGCATCATGTCAGATGCTCTTGCAGATTACGAAGGCACAGTCAGCATAGGGGGCAGAGCAATCTCCAATCTTCGTTTTGCGGATGATATTGATGGATTGGCTGGAGAGGAACAAGAACTTGAACAGCTTGTACAGAGGCTTGACACCACCTCCGGAGCTTATGGAATGGAAATAAGTGCAGAGAAGACCAAAATGATGACCAACAACACCAATGGCATCAACACGGACATCAAAGTACAAGGCCAATCCCTCAACACAGTGCACAGCTTCAAATATTTAGGAGCCATTGTGTCAGACAATGGGTCTCGACAGGAAGTCCTCTCCAGGATCGCACAAACAACTGCTGCCCTGACAAGGTTGAAGCCCATTTGGAAAGACAGAACCATCAGTCTACATTCCAAAGTAAGACTGCTGCGCTCTCTGGTCATCTCCATCTTCCTATATGCTTGCGAAGCATGGACCCTCACAGCAGATCTCCAACGAAGAATACAAAGCATGGAGATGAGGTGCTACAGAAGACTTCTGTGCATTTCCTATACCCAACACATCACCAACGATGAAGTCCGACAGACCATCACACAAGCCATTGGACAACACGATGACCTGCTCACAGTGGTGAAGAAACGGAAACTCCGATGGTATGGCCACGTCACCAGATCATCAGGCCTTGCAAAGACCATTCTGCAAGGCACAGTGCAAGGAGGTAGAAGAAGGGGGAGACCGAAAAAGAGATGGGAGGACAACATTCGAGAATGGACTGGTTTGACACTGAGCGAAGCCATGAGGGCTGCTGAGGACAGAGAAAGATGGAGTATGCTGGTTAAACGATCATCTGTGGTGCCCCTACGACCTTCGGGTTATGTGACAGGATAGGATAGGTGTTACACTCGGTTTGATGTTGGTGTTTTTCTATCAGTATCTGATTCAGCCCCGATGCTTGAATTCCTGATAGTTGTGTAACTCAGATTCGTTTATTCACACAGCCCGCTCAATCAGCATACAAGTCACAAAGTCGACGTATGAAGTTTTCCACTTTTTATTCAGCACACATCAACAACTGCATACAATCGCTCAATCGTCTTTCCACTCTCAAATTTACTTTCCAAATCACTATCAACAACAACACTCTCCCAACAACAGTGCGGCACACAATTTTATAATCTCTCTCTCTTCCGGAACAATTTCGAATACAGTAGAAATGACGCACTGCCACCAATCGAATAAAAGATCGTCATCACTGACTTACGTCAATACATATTTTTTCTCCTTCCGGAACGTCCTCTTGCTTCGACAGGTATCGGGAAATTTCTATCGAGCGTAAACACGCGGATCCAGAAAACTCTACAACAACATCGACCAACGAAAATTATCAACGTTATACAAAGCCTCTCCTAACAACAATGCAAACTCAAATCAAAGGTAAATAAACTCTATTATTGAGTACTTTGCAAATCGAAACGATTAGATCTATCGTGCGCGTTTCTGACGTACTACCATTCGCGTTTCAACGTAACACTATGCATTAATTGAGCGAACGCCTCTTGCAGGTAAAAATATTACAGGTAAGAAATAGGACTAAAGAATAGGCACTATTATTTCAGTCATAAAAGCCTCGCGCAGTTACAACACACTCACGCACTACATTTGCCCACTCATCACTGCAGCCGTGCACTCATCCACACAGAACACATCATAAGCAACTATAACAACGAGATAAAAAATACCAAACAGTCCTTGACAAATAAGGTAATACACTCACACTTACAAACACAATAATTATCAATGGACATGTGGGTAATAGAATAAAATAAAACATACAAGTTTGATTATAAAAGCAATTAATCAGATAAAAATAAATGATGGGGTTATTAATTTGAGGGTGGTGAGGTGTCCTGAGCAGAGCCATCAGCGTTTGTTGGTTGAATTGAAAAGGGTAATTGCAGTAGGGATGAAAGTGGAACTAAAGCGAACTGTTCGGCATTGCATTGTCCTGAGTCGAACCCCGGACGGAAGACACTGGAAGAGGGGGCACATGGGGTGGGTGGGGTCTTTAATGATGCACATGGCCTTGCTCAGGGCCCTTGTTTGGAACAAATCGCAGAGACGGGGGAGATTTCTGCCTACAATCTTGCTACATGTTCTGGAGATACTGTTAAGAGAATTTTTGTTTTTGAGATTAAGAGACTGATAGAAACAGATGAATGAGAATGTTAACACAGACTCAATGAAAGCAGTATAGCACTGCTGCAAAATTCTTTGCGACACCATCAGTGAACGCAGTTTGTACAACATATACATCCTCTGTCTGCACTTCTTGAACACTGCCTCAGCGTTAGCTGTGAACTTTAACTTATTGTCAATGAGAATGCCAAGATATCTATAGGTGTCTACTCTTTCTACCTCTTCTCCCTTTAACAAGAGTGCCGGCAAATCTGTCCCATTCCGCCTAAAGTCCACAACCATTTCTTTAGTTTTTTTTACATTCAGTTCAAGATGGTTCCTATCACACCAGTTGACAAAAGAGTTGACACTTTGCTCGTAACATGTCACAGAGTCTGAAAGGTCGACAACAGCAGCATCATCAGAAAATTTGATAATATGTGTGTCATCTCTGGAAATTTGGCAGTTGTTTGTGTAAAGGGTAAAGACAAAGGGGGCTATCACAGTACCCTGTGGCGCACCTGTGTTGATGACCTTGACAGAGGAGATACAGTGGGATGCTGCTGCTGATGATGATGATGATGATGATGACGATGATGAGGATGATGATGTAGCTGCAACTGCTGCAGATGATAATAGTGATGACGTCGGTGATGACGAAGACGATGATGGTAATGAAAGTGGCGGAGGGGGGGCTTTAATGCACACTGTCTGTGTTCGGTTAGTGAGGAAGTCTGTGACCCAAAGGGTAAGAAAAGGGTTGATGTTCATGGTTTGAAGTTTTTGAGCAAGAATATGGGGCTGGATGGTGTTAAAAGCCGATGAAAAATCAGCATAGAGAATGCGGACGTACGCGCCGCCGTCTTCCAGGTGGGAGTGTGCACGGTGTAACAGAGTTATCACAGCATCCTCAACACCCCTGTTCTGCCTATAGGCGAACTGCAAGGGGTCGAGGGATTGCTGTGCTTCCACCTTCAGTTTAGACAGTACAAGTCTCTCAAAGCACTTCATCAAGACAGAAGTAAGGGCTATGGGCCTATAATCGTTCAGGGTAGAGGGGTTGGACCTTTTTGGAACGGGACAGATCGTTGCCTCTTTTCACGATTGCGGTACCACATGAGTTTGTAGTGACTGATTAAAAATATCGCAGAACACTGGGGCTTTATGTGTGCTTTTGAGTTGGTGCTTGTCACGAAGTGAATTGGCAAATATTTTAATTTGTGTATACATCACGTGTTTATAGGGCTAGTACAAGCGATGGTTGTTGACATAGGCACGTGGCGTATGTACACGCTTTGCTTGGGCACTATATTTCCTAGTTCATTAATATTTTGATGATGAGACTCAGCTATATAAAGACTGCTTAGAGAACAGGAGGCTCGTGCTCCCCTATATGCCTAGGTGTCCGGGGACTTTAATCTACCCAACAGGAGGCTGTTCTCGTATGCATCTGAGGACGTCTGTGATTGGTTGGATGAAATAGGACTAGGATACAGCATTAGTGGAATGAACGATAGACTGAAAAAAGAGTGAATGATAATTTTGTGTCACCTGGAAATATGTGCTACCGTGTAGGCTACTTCAATTTTTCACCTTTTGATTCTGGATTCTGTTCATGACAGACACGGTAAATTGAATATTTATATTTTATGATTTACTTGTTGGAAATATCATACTGAAACTAATATTGTAAATGCATAACATATTTTCATAACTTGATAAATGTAATTTTCTGTCAGACCGCAAACGGGATTGCTTGAAAGAAAAATAAGATTATATTATAGCTCAGCAATTTCTTAATTTATTACTCTAGGACATACCCCCGTTGGGGTGCCGGGGGTTTAAGTATAAATAGTATCCCCACTTTCTGGAAATTTAGTGCTTTAAATTCCCACTGTCACTGTCTTTCTCATTTGTTCTTTCTCATTCCTGCTCTGTTCTATCAATCTGCTATACAATCTTCTTCTTCGCTAGACTAGTCACCTACCTTTTTTCTTCAAAACTCTTCCGGGACAAAAACTCCTAATTTGTGTGTGAGGTCTGTTGGATCAGCTTGGGAATATTGGACGCTTTCTGCCAGATGGTCACTAGGGCTTCCTATGATGTTATTATTTAGCAATGTAGACATTTTCTATGTATGTGTTTTGTTGATAATTTATAATGATGTTTGTATTCTATTTTGTTTTTGTAAACGGGGGTTTGATAAATTAGAGTATATCCTCAGCGTCCTCTGCGTGGGATGTCTTTATTGTAAAGTGACTGGCTGGTGGAGAGCTTTCAGTTTTACCACTAGGGTTGTTTCGCAGATCTGTTATGCGGATTGGGGGTTGTCCGGTCCTGATTTGGCTCGGAAGAGTCCGCTGGACCTAAAGCAATAATCACGTAATGTAATGTAATGTACTCTAGGACATATAATTTTCTTGAATATAGGTTTCTTGAATTCAATTTTATTATTCTACTACCTTGAGTGTGAAAGAAGAGAACCATAAAATTAGCAAAACATATAATTGGTGTTGTGTTCCGACAGTTGTGTATTTTACGCCTTCAGTGTTTCAAGTTTATCTCTCTGTCTCAACTTGTGTAATTGTATAAGAAAGGTCTTTTGATGAATGGGTGTATACGTGAAATTGTAACATTAAAAACTGTTTACAAACTATCAAATTTGTAGGAATCTTCTAAGAATAAAGCTAATTATTTTATAACACGCACGAGAACTTTATGACAGTGATGCAGAGTTAATCAAATGCATTCTTTTTGTATTATTATTTACTTGGCAGTAACATATCTTGTATCTTGTTGTTGTTGATGATGTTGTTGTTGTTGTTGTTTTTAATTTATGGCACATTTTATTTTATTTTTATAGCACTTTAATTATGCAATTATTTTACTTTATCGTCCTTGTACAGCTGTTTTTCCAGCTCAAGAACTGCTAAAGGCGCTGGCCCGCTGGTGGCTAACGCAGCCCCTCACTCCCACCTCCTATATCCGAGATGCCCACTTGCGCCGTTATGCGCCGCCATTGTCTGACTCCACAGACAACTGAGTACAATTTTTGTGGACCGGGGATGGGGCAGAAGGGAGACCTAATAGATGGTTGTATGATGAGTGCATGTTGCCCCGGCACTTTTATGCCCGTGCTGTGGAATCGGTGCGTGCACAGACTGGGCCTCGGCTTTTACTCTCTATCCAGCGAGTGGGCACTTACATCCATGGGACAGCAAGCATGATCATACAGACTATCGCTGCATGTGCGTCCTTTTAAACATTCAGCAGCAGGACCACAGCTGAAATGAATCATGTCCAAATATGTTGAGCGTTGTTCTCTTGCGTTCTTATCTGATAAATCTTTTATTTACGCGGTAAGAAGGAGAAGATAAAGAAGAAGAACAAGAACAAGAACAAGAACAATAAGAAACAGAAGAAGAACAAGAAGAACAAGAAGAAGAACAAGAACAGACTTTCAGATAAAGTGCAAAACGTGAATGGAGCTCAGCGAAATTGACCTTGAAAAAGTGCAAGTATGAATGTTATAAAGAGCTGCGTAGTAGTCGAAGTATCTGTATAATAAAACATACAATAAAAATCGGTCAAGTTATCTTTTAGATAATGTAACACAACATGTGTTTCGAAAAGACATGTGAAATACGGACCAACAGTTTGACTGGCTGACCAACAAAAAGATTTATATGATAAGGGTTTGAAGAACCTGTCTGCCACAAACCAAAACCTTTCCATGAGCCATTTTTTTTAGATCTACATGTAGCTCAACACTTGTTAAAAAGGAATTGATCCCCAGCGACCTTGACATTTGAGGTACAGCGAATACGATGGCATGAAAAGCTGCAAGTCACGAACGTAGACCTAATGCTCTTTTGTAATTTTGAACAAAATCTGTCCATATATTTTTGGCATAAATATGGCATGCAACGGACATATTATATTATCTTGGGAAAAAAAAGAACAAACAAAATTACTTGACTTAGAAATAAGGAGTGCTAACCCAGCAACAAGGACCAGTAGAAGCTGTATCTTATCCATGATGTTTACAATGCAGCAGACGACAGCAAACTATCACAAATTATAGGAGCCTAGTACAATGGCTGCTTGAATCCTGGATCTCAATGTCTGATTCTCATTCAGACATGATTACTGTATAAAAAAACTTATATCATCATCATCATCATCATCATCATCATCATCATCATCATCATCATCATCATCATCATCATCATCATCATCATCATCATCATCACCACCACCACCATCATCATCATCATCATCATAATTATCATTATCATCAGTGTCGCAGCCCGAGAGGCTGTTGGGGCAGACATAAGTGATGCTCATGCAAAAAGTTTTGGATTGTCTGCAGCCGTCGTCAGAATGCGTGGCATGTCCTGCGCCGTCCTTGGTTTGACATCGCTAATATAATCAAAGATGTGTTTGCCTTTTAATTATTTTGTGTCTGTTTTAAAGTTTCACTTTTATGTCATATTTCAACGTGATGTTCTATAACACAGCCACTGCTAGTTATCAGCACATGATTTTGCTGCCCTTGCTGTCCTACAGGACCGCTACAGGTTTGAACAACAATTAGACATAGACTGTGTAAACTACAAACTCCGCCGCGAATTTCCATGAAACCTTATTGCCACGCTCCAAAGTAGCAATAAAAAGCTCAACTTTAAAAGTAGCTTTAAACGTGAATCATGAAAATAATTTCAATAGACATATAATGAGGCGATCAGCGCTGCGTATCAGCTGAAGTTCACGGTCTTGTTATTTTCTCCTTTTTTGAGTATTACTATTAGTCTACGTTTGAAACTGTGTTAACAATAATTACAACACATGTTACACAACATCTCCTTACTGGTCAAACACATTGAACTTCCACGAAACTTGTGGTGGCACACATACAAACATGTAGGCTACACTAATACACCAACGCACATGTATATATGCGTAGGCCTGCACCTTTCCAGATTGTATTCTCCATAACCCGTATGAATATATGCATTTAGAGAAGTGAATACATCAAAGACAATACTGAAGGTTGATCATGATAGCATATAGGCACATTCGCGTAATCAATTCTCTCATCCACTCTCTTCAGGTCACGTCATATTTAGATCTAGCAGAACGTAGCAGTCCTACTTCCTCTTGTATTTTAGTTTTAGCACCTGGAACGTTTCAGGACCCCCTCACCCCCCCCCCCCACCCCCCCCCCCCCCCCCCCCCCCCCGTTGGGTGCTTAGAGTTTCTGTACAAATAGTATCCCAACTTTCTGGAAATTTTGTGCTTTAAATTACCACTGTCACTGCCTGTCACCTTTGTTTTTTTCTCATTCCTACTGCGTTATATCAATCTATTACATATAATAGAGTAATCTCCAACCTCCGTTTTGCGGATGACACTGATACATTGGCTGGAAAGGAACAAGAACTTAAACAGCTGGTACAGAGGCTTGACACCACCTCCAGAGCCTATGGAATGGAAATAAGTGCAGAGAAGACCAAAATGATGACCAACAATACCAATGGCATCAACACGGACATCAAAGTCCAAGGCCAATCCCTCAACACAGTGCATAGCTTCAAATATTTATGTCCCATTGTATCAGACAATGGGTCCAGACAGGAAGTCCTCTCCAGGATCGCACACACAACTGCTGGCCTGGCGAGGTTGAAGAAAATTTGGAAACACAGGACCCTCAGTCTACATTCCAAGGTAAGGCTGCTGCGCACCCTTGTCATCTCCATCTTCCTATATGCTTGCGAAACATGGACCCTCACAGCAGATCTACAATGAAGAATATAAAGCATGGAGATGAGGTGCTACAGAAGACTTCTTGGCATTTCCTATACCCAACACATCACCAACGACGAAGTCCGACAGACCATCACACAAGCCATTGGACAACACGATGACCTGCTCACAGTGGTAAAAAAACGGAAACTCCGATGGTGTGACCACGTCACCAGATAATCAGGTCTTGCAAAGACCATCATGCAAGGCACAGTGCAAGGAGGTAGAAGAAGAGGGAGACCGAAAACGAGGTGGGAGGACAACATTCGAGAATGGACTGGTTTGACACAGAGCGAAACAATCAGGGTTGCTGAGGACAGGGAAAGATGGAGTACGCTGGTTAAACGATCATCTGTGGTGCCCCTTCGACCTCCGATTTATGGGATAGGATAGGATAGGATATGTATCTTCTTCGCTAGGCCGGTCACCTGCCTGTTTACTTGAAAACTCTCCCACATCTCCTCATTTGTGTATGGGATCTGTTGTGTCAGTTTGGGCATATTGGACTATTTCTGCCAAACAGTCGCTAGGGTTTTCTATGGTATTATTATTTAGCAATGTATGCATTTTATATGTGTGTGTTTCGTTAATATTTTATCATCCCAAGGCTAGGATAGGATAGGATATAATAGGATAGGATAGACTAACCAACAATTGGAAGGTAGACAATCTCCCTCATGCGTGAACAGTCGTTCTTCGCCCAAGATATGCACATTTTAAAATGTTATTTTGCATTATCAAGATGCATGATCTGTCACGGCACCCGAGCGGGTTCCGTGACGTCAGCACATAAAGCGAGTGAAAGGAATAAAAACTCAAACAAAATAAACTAACACAAAGTGCCGGAATACAATCACACTCTTTTATTCAACAATTGACATACACGCACAGGACAAATGGGAAACTAACCACCCTCCACCCCTATCAAGACCCCCGTCCCAAAATTAAATAACGATTACCTCCCTTTGTTTAACCCCAAACAGAACTAAACAGCAACAGGTTCTTTACAAAATGTGTACAACAAAATCACAATCAGTAAATCAATTCAAAATATAAATCTTCAAATAAGAAATGATGGTGCTATGAATCTCTAATCTACGAACTATTGTCCAGGTGAAACTGTAGAACTGAAGCACTGTTCAAATGTTTTGTCAAGTAGCTCAGAGAGAGCTAAACAGTCTCTTTCACAACGTAAAGGATGATTTTCTGCAACTAAATGAAATATGTTTTTAGGTGTGGTGCTGTGCCAGTCTGTGTGTGCGCGAATGTGGTGTGTGGAATTCCTGTAATAAGGTAATGCCCCGATATGGAGGCAAAACAAGCGGCAGTGGCAGAGTCTACCACCACACTCCTCCTGCTGTAGAGGCAAGGTCGCAACACAGAACCACGACTGCGCAAGTTGTCGGTGTGGCGGAATACAGCTATACTGACTAGGGATTAGTCAGCGCAATACAGATGATAACAGGTACAACATCAACGACATCAGAACATCAGGTACAACGTCAACATCATCATCAGCCCAAACCTGTAAGCAGATACACAGTCTTAACAGTCTGCCTACAAAACATAAACACTATATAATATAACACGCCGTCCTCCGTCCGCCATCTTGACCTGTTTATGCCACAATGACAACAATACAAGATGCTATGCATATATATAAATCAACCTTTGATGCTTGATAATTCATATCTTCTATAACACAGACATTTATATAAATATACATAATTATTGCAACCAAACTTCATCACACAATCCTGATACATTCCATCTCCCTCCACCTTCATTATTTTCCCAACTGTTATAACACATCTCGAGTATCTCCCTTCATCCATACCGTCTTGACGTACTACTGTAAACATGCTTTCTTCATAATCATCATTTCCTTCATGCCTCTCTAGTATATTACAATTATCCCTCTCTCCGTACATACACCCTCTCTCTCTCACTCTCCCTCTTTAGCATGCATTTCCCATCGTCGCCGTTGACCCACTTTTACAACAACAGCAGCAACGACATTTCTCTATCATATACATAATAAGAAAATCATATAAAATCATTATGCATCAAAAATACATCCCCTTCCCCCACATTCAACACCATCCATACGCGTACGCAGTCTCGGAGTGCGCCACTAAGAAATTGGATTACAGGGTTTACTCACCGTCTCAGCCTCGACTTGTGACACACCCACCTTCTTCTCCAACACAGTACAACACAACACTGTCACAATACAGATGGTTAGTTTTTGAGAGTTACTTTGTGTCTGGCTATTGCTGGTTATTCTCACTTCAAAAATAACACTTATAAACGAGGTTGAGGTCACCTCAATTCTGTCACAGAAACTGAGTCTCAGCGGGTGTTCAATGGAGAACCACACACACCTTAGGAAAAAAACCTACATTCACTTATAAATGGCAGTTATATTCCTCCTCTTCCAACTCTAGGCATCCTTACCCCGACGAGGGCGTAAGACCTTGGGTGGCTTGTATCTACAATATCACACCCTTCCACACAGAAACCTATTCTACTATGACACTCTGTCACAGGGTCGCTGCCTGGCTAGAATTGACCTCTTCGCAAAAGCATTTCAAACCACTCTGCCCCACCAAATGCACCTGGCCACGAGCAAACAGTCAAGCTCTCCTCATTATACATATTTCTATTATGCATAGCCCTGTTCTGTATTTGGCCTACCCCTGTCTTCTACGTTACGCACGGACTTTACGATTACTGCACTCTTTCATACGCAATAAGGAAACCGGTCAAGCTATTCTATATACACTACATAACAGAGAAGTGCAACTTCGTGCAAAATATAGCTTCCTCTGTTACTCTGAAACTCGTGTCGTCACAATCTCCACCGTCCTTTGTGCACTCACGAAACGCTGTAGACACACACACACGCGCTCTCCCCCCCCCCCCCTCTCTCTCTCTCTCTCGGTGTCTCTCTCTTACACATACACACACCGCCCCATATTTGCCTCTAAAATAAAGCATTTTGAAGAAGGAATATAATTTTTAAGTTTAATATTCGTATATATGTAAATAGGGTGATGATGAATATTCCAAAGATTCTTTGCATGAAATAAGAGAGAGAGAGAGAGAGAGAGAGAGAGAGAGAGAGAGAGAGAGGCAGGGAGGGAGATAGTACTTATTTATGTATTAAATCGTTTTTAAATAGCGCTTCTCCAGTTGTTCAAAGCGCTGGCCTGTACAAGATCTAACTCCAGGCGCCCGAGGCACTTTTTCGCTTTCTTTTGGCAATTGCATAGTGTAACGCCCCGACAACTGAGCACTATCCTGTGCGACCGGCTGTGGGGGAGAAGGGACATTCACCTAGTGCATGATGGGTATATTTACGTAGCCGGTACATACCCATCTAAGCCCCCCGTGGGGGTGCCGGGGGTTTCAATTCTGTATAAATAGTATCCCCACTTTCTGGAAATTTAGTGCTTTAAATTCCCACTGTCGCTGTCTTTCTCATTTGTTCTTTCTCATTTCTACTCTGTTCCATCAATCTACTTACTATCTTTTTCTTCGCTAGACCAGTCACCTATCTCTTTTCTTTTGTTTGAAAACTCTTCCGGGAAAAAAACTCCTCATTTAGGTGTGAGGTCTGTTGGATCAGCTTCGGAATATTGGACACTTTCTGTCAGGTGGTCACTGAGGCTTTCTATGATGTTATTATATGGCAATGTAGGCAATTTATATGTATGTGTTTTGTTGATATTTTATTATGATGTTTGTATTCTATTTTGTTTTTGTAAACGGGGGTTCGATAAATTAGAGAATAGCCTTAGCGTCCCCTGCGTGGGATCTTTATTTTAAAGTGACCGGCTGGTGGAGTGCCTTCAATGTTGCCACTAGGTTTGTTTCGGGAGACCTTTTATGCGATCAGGGTGGAGACCTCTTTCAGCGAAGTTGTGGTCTTGATTTTGTGGTCCTGATTCGGCTCTTTGCAGTCCGCTCGACCCTGTAAGCAATGAATGACTAACTATCACCCATCCAAGAGACGAGCGTCACCATCTTTAAAGTTCGTGCAATGGAGTGCGTGAAAAGAAAAAAAAAGTAGAACAACTAGATATCGGTTTTATATTCTTATCCGAAGAAGCAAAATATAGATAGATAGATATAGATAGATGGATAGATAGATAGATAGATAGATAGATAGATAGATAGATAGATAGATAGATAGATAGATAGATAGATGGATGGATGGATGGATGGATGGATGGATGGATGGATGGATGGATGGATGGATGGATGGATGGATGGATGGATGGATGGATGGATGGATGGATGGATGGATGGGCGGGCGGGCGGACGGACGGACGGACGGACGGACGGACAGACAGACAGACAGACAGACAGACAGACAGACAGACAGACAGACAGACAGACAGACAGACAGACAGACAGACAGACAGACAGACAGACAGACAGACAGACAGACAGACAGACAGACAGACAGACAGACAGACAGACAGACAGATAGATAGATAGATAGATAGATAGATAGATAGATAGATAGATAGATAGATAGATAGATAGATAGATAGATAGATAGATAGATAGATAGATAGATAGATAGATAGATAGATAGATAAACTGTACGGCTCAGAGGCAGTTTGAAGAGAGCAATGAAAAACTGACCTTCTCTGTCACTGCTAATGGACTGACGTGGGCGAAAGATAGCGCTAAGAATCAGCGCGTCCAATCAAAAGCTTCGGAGCGAGAAATGTGCGATCCCGCAAATCCTCTATTTTTCTTCTGGTGAGATCCGCGCATAAGTACACTTTCTTGGTGACAGTTCCGGTAACTGCGAAACGCCGATGTTCAATCTTATACGCTTTCAAGTACGCAAACACACCCACACACACCCTCACACACAAACACACACACACACACACACACACACACACACACACACACACACACTGTGTTTCAGACAATAAAGAAGAAGAACAAAAAGGGAAAAGAAGTTGGAAGAAAAGGAGGATTAGGTTCCCGGATTTTAAAGATACTGACGGTCATGTCCTAAGCGGGTGAGTGCCAATCACTTAAATACAGCTGGAAGAGCGCTATATAAAAACGATAAAATACATTAAAATACATTAAAATATGACGTATTCATGATTACATCACTCGATTTGCATAAGTTTGGTTTTACGTTGGAAGCATAGGTAAAGTATAATTATGTACCGAACTGGAACCAAATCCCTCCAGTAGTTTGGGAGAAAAAGAAAGGATTAGAAAAAGAAAAAAAAATGTTAACTTCACCGTGGTGACGTCACACGATGACATCACTTAATATACTATAGTTTCGTTTAAGGCTCAAGGCACCTATACATTCTAATTAAGCTTACATACGACATTTTTAACAAAGTTTTAAAAAAAAGTAATTGTTAAAACATTTCTTAAGTGACGTCATCATGATTATGTCAATCGATTTGCATAAGGTTGTTTTTTAGGTCAAGTCTAAATATATACCAAACTTGAACCAAATCCCTGAAGTAGTTTGGGAGTAAATAGGATTAAAAAAAAAACAACAAATAATGACGTCACTCAATATACCATAGTTTCGTTTAAGGTTCAATGCATCTATACACTCTACTTACATACGAAGTACAAACAAAACTTTTAACAATTTCCTTTACAGTTTAAAAATGACGTCACGATGATTACGTCACTCGATTTGTTGTAAGTTTGATTTTACTTTAGAGGCACACGTGAAGTCTAAGTGTGTATGAAACTTGAACCAAATCCCTCCAGTAGTTTGAGAGAAAATAGGATTAGAAAAAAACAAAAACGCCACAAATTATAACGTCACCCGATGAGCATATATACCATTTTTTAATTTTATTCCCACCCACCACGCAAACAAAAAAAGCTACGGTTTGAGTCTAGTGAACTAAAGTTTTTTTTTAAAATAAATATCCCATGCAGAGTCTCACAATATTCATGAGGCTTTGTCCCGAGCCTAGTCTCACTCGCCTATTCAATGGTTGATACGTAACCCAGACATACCTAGCCTCGCAATGTCTTGGAAGTCCGCAAGTGTCTGACTACTTTTAGGGCAAATTGTTCCAGACATGAGGTATTTAAGCAATGAAAGGAGGGATTGGTAGCATCGTTGATAGGGTTTTGGTTTCCTATATTCCGAAGGTCGCGAGTTCGAACCGCGCCTGGGGCGAACTTACGTGACTTAGGCATGAGGCTTTTCAGGACACCGAGCGTGTTCTCCGGGTACTCCGGTTTCCTCATTCCACTCAATAAAGGTATTGGATGCAGTCCGTCTACATTTGAAAAATAAAAATGGATTTCTCTTCCGCCTTCTGTAATAGCGATATCTTCAGATCGCCGCCTTTGATTTTGATTTGAAGAAAAAGTGCGGGATAACATCCACTATTATTATTATTATTATTATTATTATTATTATTATTATTATTATTATTATTATTATTATTATACATTTTTGTTGCTGTTGACGAGACAAGGGAACAAAACATGGAAGACACAAAGAGCACACAAAAGTAAAGCTTAAGAGACACCCTTTGACCACGCCCCCTGCACAGAAAACATAGTAAGCTCAACTCTAAAATCTCATCATGTATAATCAATTAGAAATAATACTTTGGACAATCATTACCAATGTTAAAATAACATAACAAAATTCAATGTAGTCATTCTCCACAAAAACAATATTTATATAACTTTTAAAAGCAAATGATTTGTTTTTTAAAAGCAACAACACACAATAAAACCATCGTACAATTTACTGTACATAGTCCTATGTATTATGTCACATCAATTTGAAAGGACATTTCGGATGATCGTTACAAGGACGACAAACCTAAGAGCTAAGCTCTCTATTAAGCAACCGCTGAAAGAAAGCTTACAGCGGACATCATTCTTAAAGGAAACTTGAAGGCAATGATTTAAAGCCAAGTTCAAGACTTACTTTACTAGCCGTATCTGATTTGGACTGAAGCCATTGAATCAGGCATGAACCGGTAGCTTCTCGCTATGCTGTCTGGATTGGTTTCTTGAAAGACAACAGCCAATTTGTAGGCTTTGTCTCCTAGTTAACTTCTACATGCATCCAGGTCATGATAGATATCCTGAGAACGATGGGATCTTTCCCTTACAAGTTAGACCTAATAAACTGAGTTTGTTGGCCATTGCACCTACGCACTGAAATAGTTAAGCGCACGTTTATTGTACACCAGTTTTGTGATATCTCCTGAGACATCTATAGCCGCGTCAGGAGTGAGCCTCAGCCACGTCTATGTTCCATCAATTCTAGGTCTATGTTTCTCCAGGAATATATTCCCAAACGCTAAAAATCAAATCTGAAAATAAGTTAAAATAGCCTTGATGGATGGAAAAAGGTGAACATAATTTAGATGAGCTACGTTGAACATCAAAGCATGCCAAGGATTATGTCTGACTATAATTGTCGGCCTCTGACCAATAGCATCTTTGAGAGGAAGAAGAGAAAATAAGGGACATTCGTTACTTGTAGTTACGGAAGGGGAGGTTTTAGATGCTAAGTGTTTGTGCGTCTCTGAGGAGAAGCTTATGATAAATTATGAGAAACTAACCTGAGAGGAAGAATGGGATGGTGAAAAAAATAACTTATACGTACTGGTAATAATTTGGATATGTTGAGATGATATTGTTTTTTACCAATGCGAGCAAAATTCGGATGGCCTTAATCTCAGCAAAAGCGCTGCAGCCGCAGGTCCGCGCTATTCAGTGATTGTAAAAGTGTGAGGCTCCGTTAAAGAAAGTGTGAGGGAATCCACGCATTCATAGACTAGACCTCGTGTTATATAATCTCATTCGAAAAAAGATACTGTGCTGTTATGAAGAGGACGTTATAGCTTAGTAGTTGTTATTCAAAGGTTAAGAGAAGCTCCGTTGAGACCCATCAGTTCTCGCATGTACATAGTACAAACAAGAGGAAGAAGCCCTACGAGAAAAAGTTGAGGCAGCAGTTTAATCGCTGAAGAAGGGGAAATCAGCGGAAGTGGACGACATCCCTGCAGAATTGCTTCAAGCAGGAGGAGGAGAGATGATTGACGCTCACACCATTATCTGTAACAAGATCTGGCAAAGTGGGGAGTGACCAACACCATTGGCCCAATCGCTTGTCATCACTCTTCCCTAAAAAGGGTAACCTTCAGAAGTGTGAAAATTCCCGCACCATCAGCCTCATCAGTTATCCCAGCAAGGTCCTTCTGAAAATAATAATCAACAGATGGAAACACCAAGCTCAACAAATCATAGCTGAAGAACAAGCAGGGTTCAGGGCTGGGCGAAGTACAAGTAGCAGATTTTCAACCTCAGAATAATTTGCGAGAAATGCCTACAGCACCAACAACATTTATATCGAGTGTTTGTAGACTTCAAGAAAGCGTTTGACAGAGTCTGGCATGCAGCTCTGTAGGTAACCATGAGAGTGTACAACATCAGCCCTAACATTATTGAAGTCATCAAAGGCCTGTATGACAAAGCTACTAGTGCAGTCCTCCGACGAGCGCCATCGGGAACTGGTTCAAAACAAAAATCGGCGTGCGTCAAGGATACCTACTCTCTCCAACCCTCTTCAACATCTTTCTAGATCGCATCATGTCAGATGCCATTGCAGAACACCCAGGCCCAGTCAGCATAGGGGGTAGAGCAATCTCCAACCTCTGTTTTGCGGATGACATTGATGGATTGGCTGGAGATGAACAAGAACTTAAACAGCTGGTACAGAGGCTTGACACCACCTCCAGAGCTTTTGGAATGGAAATAAGTGCAGAGAAGACCAAATTGATGACAACAACACCAATGGCATCAACACGGACATCAAAGTCTAAGGCCAATCCCGCAACACAATGCATAGTTTCAAATATTTAGGATCCATTGTATCAGACAGGAAGTCGTCTCCAGGATCGCTCCAACAACTGCTGCCCTGGTAAGGTTGAAGCCAATTTGGAAAAATATGACCATCAGTCTGCACTCCAAGATAAGGCTGCTGCGCTCCCTTGTCATCTCCATCTTCCTATATGCTTGCAAAACATGGACCCTCACAGCACACCTACAACGAAGAATACAAAGCTTGCTTGGAGATGAGATGCTATAGAAGACTTTTAGGTATTTCCTATACCCAGCACATCACCAACGACGAAGTCCGACAGACCATCACACAAGCCATTGGACAACACGATGACATGCTCACAGTGGTGAAGAAACGGAAACTCCGATGATATGGCCACGTCACCAGAGCATCAGGTCTTGCAAACACCATCCTGCAAGGCACGGTGCAAGGAGGCAGCAGGAGAAGAGGGAGACAGAAAACGATGTGGGAGGACAACATTCGAGGATGGACTGTCTTGACACTGAGCGAAGCCATGAGGGATTGCTGAGGACAGATAAAGTTGGAGTACGCTGGTTAAACGATCGATCATATGTGGTGCCCCGACGACCTACGAGTTACGGGATGGGATATGGATAGGATAGAATAGGATAAGTGAAGCTCATAGCCTCATGATGGATTCCAAGGACAAGAAGAAGGGGAAAATATCGATAATTATAATGTTTGTTATGGTTGAGAGGTTTGAGCAATGGAAGTCAGGTTCCTGCTCGTTTGGGAATTGTGGGAGTTATGCTGCGTTTGTTGTAAGAAATAGAGAAAGAATACTGAAGTAAACAAAGTCATCACGTACGCTCGCTGTACACCTTGTGGCTTGTTCCTCACATAGACTTGGTCAAGATGACGTCGTGCTCTGATTATTAAATTACTGTGATCACAACGTAAAAGTGGGAATATAGACTTGTCTTTTGAATATGGAAATTGAGGGAAAAACAAAATGAACAAAATTACGAACACAATATTATGAATTGCTTTTCGTCTCAAACATCAAACATCTTTCAATCGGCAGCATTCTGAACTCAGAAGGAGAAGAATGACATACCATTAAAATAATACTAAATAAAATACGTCGTTCTATATCGGACAGTTGAAACAAGATGTTGGAGTAGGAGGAAGACGAGGAGTGGGGTGGGGAGAGGGGTAAAGTGGTGGTGGGAAGATGGGTGAGGGTTGATTCAGACGTTCGCTCTTACTTGTCGCAGACAATCCGTGTGATATGAGAGACGAGGAGGATCTACGGAAGAAGAACAAAAGAAAAAGAAAATTGATACTGACGGTGGGTACCCATTCCAGGGGCGATAGTCTTGGTTCCTGTCTTCTTCCGTTCTGTTTCAACATAAAGCGCGGCTGTTCTACCATCAGCCTTAGTAGCTTCCGATTGGCTAAGACCTTCGAGTAGGAGCGAGAGTGAATGGTTAGTGTGTGGTGTGTGGTGTGTGTGTGTGTGTGGGTGTGCGTGTGTGTGTGTATGGGTGTGTGTGCGCGCGCGCGTGTGTGTGTGTGTGTGTATGTGTCTGCGCGGGCGTATGTGTTTGTGTGATCGGAGTCTGATTTCGCCCACCAAAGTTTCACAAGGCAGGTGGATCGAACTAAACTTAAAAGTACAAGACACAGTTGTTAGTTGTTGTTTTATTTCCTTTTTGTGTGGTTAAAAATAATCACCAAGTAGGTAGGTGTTCCGTGAGCTATGAAGTAGAGAGATAGAATTTAGTAGAGTGGACTATGATGGTACGTGATACAATTAATGGCATACATTTATCGTTTCTTAATAACACGGCAGTACCACGATGACATAATGCAGTAACCTACATAATGCGTGCATATACACTAGACGCATTTAGTAGACCAGAAAATAATCATGAATAATCCGTATATGATGTTCCCTATTTGAATTGATTTACAGGAGAAAATTAAAATAAATAAAACTTGTTTATATGTTGTTGTCTTTTAATATGAAGGGCCATGATTTCACATTTTGCTTCATAATAATAGCAGGATGCCAATGGCGCTGAAAATGTAGTGTACAACATTTTACACTGCATGAACTGACCAATGATAATATAAGAAAAATAGTGTTTGTCCGAATAAATTGGACAATTTTGTGTGTGATGGTTTACGCGAATCTTGAGGCAGGGGCGGATTATGTTCTTCATGAGGGGGGTGGGTTGGGGGTTTCCTGATTAATTTATGTGATACTATTAGACTACTAATATATATGTACCGCTGCATTGCTATAGCTACAGTCCCTTTCTGTTGTCCGCTAGAGGGCAACATAAAACAGCCGTTAGTTCTTTTCTTTCTAATTAAAAAAAAAGTTTTAAATATTAGTTATTGTTCAGCAGGAGTTTGAAGTCAAAACCTAACCTGATTCTGCTTCTGCTGGACTGCCAGAAGACCCTCATAAAATAAATAAATAAATAAATAAATAAATAAATAAATAAATAAATAAATAAATAAATAAATAACTTGTAGGCTTACAGATGTTTTTGCATTTTGAAATCAAAAGAACTACAAATTCTGCTTCTATTGGCTCTTAAAAATTGGACAAACAATTACTAGATCTACATTCGCTTTTGCATTTTGCTTATTCAAGCCTAAACAATGTCGGCCACTCCTCATCCATCCTGACCGCAAAAGAAATAAAAATCTAATAAAATGGGATTACATTACATGATTATTGCTTTAAGTCCAGCGGACTCTTCCGAGCCAAATCAGGACCAATAAAATGGGATGGACTTGGGCATGGATGGTGATATAGGATTACGTCATCAGAGAGTAAAAGCTCTATGCCAGTCATGGCAAGCCTACATCAATGGACAATAGGCTAACTGGGTACCAAAACTACGCGATTGTATGATGTTATATCGAAAGACCAAAGACCGAACGGCGGTTGATCGAAAACATATGATTGAAACGTATAAAGATAGAAGCGACATAACGTACTTAGATCGAACCGACTTCAGATCGGAACGACACATGAGCGACAAATGTCTCAAAATCGAACCGTCAGTGTATCAAACAGACAAGTGATCGAAGCGTAATTGGCTCAAAAGACGAGATATCGAACGACAGAAGATCGATATGACAAATAAAACGGTACTTTGAAATGGCTGTAATGAGATTAAACGGCTCGATGAAAGTGGATAATACCACCGATATGACACTTTATCGAAAAGACAGTAGACAGAACGTCATAATTATCGAAAAAAATTTGCATATCGAAAGTAGTAAGCCTAATATGGGTCGAATAATATCAAACGGACAAAATATCGAGGAAAAGAATGGTGTCATAGAATTCACTTTTGGGGTGCGAGAAACAAAATGGATTTGTGTTCGTTTGCGTGTATGTGTAGTCATGTAATCTACATCCGTGCGATCCAGGATATATGTCATCCCGTTAAAGTACAGAAGAGGCTTGCTTTTTTGTGTCCCACCTATTACCATTTCCATCTTGCAAAACCAAATAAATGATATTCAAGCAAGAGCTATTAGACTTTCTCGAAAACATGAGTAGTCCACATACATGTACTATCCAATGAGTGCTACTTAATCAATAGTTCATCCTACTATCTTGTTTTATCCACCTCTTATAACTGGCTCGATTGATTGAAAAATACACAAAAGATATTAAAAACGTTCGCGTAAATTACGCTTCCATTTTTTGTCTGATCAATATGTTCCATATTTGCATCATTCGATGCATTTTCACTTCGATCAATTGTGGTTCAGTTCGATTTGTAGACGTTTTGATCATATGTCAGTTCGATTTTAAGATTTTTTGATCATATGTCGGTTCGATTTAGAGACGCTTTCATCGTTTGTGCTTTGATATATTGTCAGTTCACCAACTACCAGCTTTTCAAAATCTAAATTAATAAAGAATTTATTGAATATAACGACACTGAACACATACAAATGTGAGAAGGACAGAACCCTGATGAAGTTTTACTGCAATCTTTTTCAAAACATGAGAACTCCGTACAATGAACACTTCATTAAAAGGGTGTATGTCATAATGGCATAGGAGGTTTGAGGGTGAGCAGGTGGGGTGGGTGAAGTGAGGAAAGAGAAGGAAAATGTGTGTATGTCGTTGTTTTAATTTGTGTGTGTGTGTGTGTGCGTGCGTGTATACGCACGTAGGTGTGTTATTTTATTTATTAATTTAAAACAAATTGGTTGGGAGGGGGCCCGAGAGGGAGTTTCCGTGCTCCTTGGGACCACCCTATCATCCGCCCGTGTAGGGCTCACAAAGACAGACAAAAAGACAGCCAAACAGTTGATGATAATAATGTCCAGACTCCATGCTACCACAGCATGCTCGGTGCGTTCAAAAATAAAGTTTTTTTTTTAAAAGTGCCACAGAGAAACTGAATTATTGCATAAACAAAAAGGTCATCATCTGTTGTTGTTTTTTTTTAAAGTGTTCCTGGAGCTGCATCCCCCAAAGTGCAGAGGTAATCTATTCTACAAAAGTGGTGCAGTTTTCTTCCTATGGCTCTCGACACTAGGCACCCACAGCAAGGACTTGTTAGCAGATTTTAGACCCCGAGAGGGAATGTGCTGTTTACCAAGCTCACGTAAATACTTTGGTGCGCCCTTTTCCATGCAGCAGTAGACAATTGACTAGAGATTAGGCTCGGAATGCTTTTGAACAGGTAACCGATGGAGATCCCTTAGGACGGGTGTGATGTATTTTTGTCTTTTGTCATTTTTGTACATAGTTGAAAACAGTTCTTACTTTTACTGTTCCGTCTTTTGGTGTATCGTAACAAAAGCGATGTTTGATCGAGTGCATGTATTTTTATGTAATGACTATGTAAAGCGCGGTGAGTCTGGTCATAGGCTGGAGTACCCGCTATATAAAAACCCGTTATTATTATTATTATTATTATTATTATTATTATTATTATTATTATTATTATTATTATTATTATTATTATTATTATTATTATTATTATTATTATTATTATTAATGTGGTCATGCTTCTTGGTCTTGATGACAATACGGGCTGCAGTGTTCTGGACCTTCTGCAGTCTTTAAAGCTAATACTGAGGAATACCCCAAAGGCAGCTATTGCATAAGTCCAATCTGGATTGAATCAATGTTACAGCAACTGCGTTAGCTGTCTCCATATTGAACTGTGGTCTAAGCTGACCTAAAGACCTCAGATGGCAGTAGCATGTCCTAACCATTGATGTGAGAAGTCTGATAAAGCTATTTCAGAGGTCCCCAATTGGATGGATTCAATAGCAACTCTGCGACGACTGGCATTAGAGCCACAGGGAATGACCTCGGTTTTCTCATAATTCATTTTGTCTGTTCTGATTCATCCAACACTGTATATCCTGGAAGCACCCCTCTATGGACTGTATAGCAGCTGCAGCCGACTCAGGTCAGAATGAAAGCAACGCTCTTGTAGACCTCTGTGTCATCTGCAAAGAGCTTACGACACATGCCATGTTTCTCACTAAGCTTGCCTAATGGACGTGTGTACATGGAGAACAGGATTGGGCCCAAAGTGGAACACCACAAATCAGATGAGAGGCCTGGGGGAAAGAACAGCCAACTTGAACTCGCTGGGTTCTATCACCAAGATAAGAGTGGAAACCATTGGAGAACAGTCCCAGATACACCAAATTCAGGCTGAAGTAAAGTGAGCAAAAGACTGTGTACTCGGATTGAAACGAACAAGCAGAACCAAGTCACCAACATCAGCACTACATAGTACATCATTCAGGAGACGAAATGGGGCAGTCTCACCACTATGGCCAAACTGAAACGCTGAGTGGAACTTGTCTATCAAGTCATGTGTATTCAAGTGGTCAACCCAATGAGCACAGACAGCTCTCTCCACCACTTTGGAGATGTACCGAAGACTGGAGATAGGCCTGAAGTTCTACATTCATTGGGATCCAAATCTTTCTTCTTCAATAGCGGTTTTACTACTGCAGTCTTCAAATGATATGGCAGTGTGCCAGACAACAGACTACTGTTGACAATCAGAGTAAGAATAGGAAGCAAAATGACCAGACATATTAACACCAGCTGCGTAGCAATGGGATCGATTGCAGATAAGGTGGGTCTAAAAGTTGAAATGATCTTCGACAACTGTTCTTTGGTGATGGGCAAAAAAATGAGACAATGGTTGACCAACAAACGAACAAATCACTTGTGACGGCTCATCAAAATATTCATGTCTGATAGCTTCAATCCGGTCCACAAAGAAAGAATAAATACACCAGCCGTCTTAAAGTCACTTAGAGATGGCAAAACAGGAGGAGTAGAATCCGTGCCTAAAAGGCTATTCACAATGGAGAACATCTTGGGGATCAGAGTCGGCTCCATCCAACAGCGACTTTGAATGCTCAGACTTGGCTGGACTGGCTGTTTGCGTGAAGACATTTCTGGCATTTTTATAAATCTGCCGGTCCACTTCCAGCACACTTGCTCGTCAATGCTTCTCTGCTCGACGCAATGCGGACTTGGCATGGTGAATCTAAAAGAACTTTTATTTGTCTCTGTGGCATATGTATCCAAAAGAGTAGTTAACGTCTCATTGTACAAGCACACAAGTTTCTCGACATCCTCAGTAACCGGAGGGATTGGAACTAACTCTGAAGCACTCAATCATGACGGAAGGACTCATATTCATCTTGGCGATGTTCCTCACACGAATCTTCTTCTTAGGTTCTGGGGATCTAGCCATATTGGTTTCAAACATCACAGGAAAGTGATCAGACATCTGCAGGTCTTCCATGAACTAAAGCTGACAGGTCGGACCTAGAACTCAACCAGTCTAGAATGTACCGCTTGCGATGTGTAGGTTTATCAAAATGTTGAGTCAGACTAGCATGCAGAGTCAAACAACTGATCCAAACGCTTGATATGTGGATATATGAACATCCCAGTGAAAATTAAAATCACCAAACAGGCAGACAGACAGACACAAACACACACGTACACACAAACACACCTTGGTATCGTTTATTGTGTCTCAATGATACTCCCGAAGACAATTTCGTGTTATTAAACAGACCACAGTCGGCCTTGTGATTAAATAGAAATCACTGAGAAACGTTCCAACTCTCAACCACCTCTCTCTCTCTCTCTCTCTCTCTCTCTCTCTCTCTCTCTCTCTCTCTCTCTCTCTCTCTTTCTCTTGTTACTGTCGAAGAGTGCGGGAGGAAGACGAAGATGAGGAAAAAGAAGACGCATTCAAGGGAATTAACCTACAGTGGTAATTTAAGGGAGCTAACCTAGAAAGCCAGACGACTAGACTACTGCTGACTTTCATTTGTTTCAAGAACTAGAACACGTTGGACAGTAAGAAAAAAAACGGAAAAGAAAAAAATCATCAAATAGACAGATAGACAAGCACAAACACACACACATCTACTCACACACACACATCCACAAACACACGCACACACACACACACACACACACACACACACTTGTTCTAGAGCTATATAGGGGGACTGAAAACACCGAAGAATGTTGTTTACTTGATAAATATCCAGAACGAGTTCATTCTAAATAAATTAGTTTCAACGCACAACAGGATTGTTTATGTTTGAAATTACTCCTCTCCACCCCCACCCCTTCCACCTATCTTTCTCGACATATAGAATTACTCGCAAAACAGTATTATTCAATCCATTGGATCCCATATTGTCACAAGAGGCGAGTTTGGACACTGCAGCAAATCTTCTCGCCTTAAACATTCAACCTTCTTTGGCCTTTGTAACTGAAAGTCGCTGCCTAGCAGATGACAAAAGTTAGGATTGTTCTAATGTATGTAGGCTAAATCTTCAATAGGCAGGCAGTGGCATAAACTAGCTGACCTGTATCCGTCAACCCCCGCGCGAGGCCGCAAAGGATCTTTGGATATCGCGCGCTTCAGCTGACCACAGCGTTAAGAAACGTCAGTCTTTGTCTAAACCCACAGCCGAGAGGACGCACGCGCTGAAAGATCTCTCTTAGAAGACTACGCAGGTGACGGGTGAAATCCATTCATCGCAGTATAGCCATAGCCTGACATTGTCAAAAAGGTAAATGATCAATCTTTTGTTTCACAGTGATTTATTGATATTATTAGTGGATTATGCTTGTGAAGTCTTGCCATTTTTTATAATTGTAAATGTTAGTAAAACTTTGCTTGATTACATGGCTGACCCACGGACCAACTGTTGTTTCTACTATTTGTATTATTGCAGACCAGTGGCTGTACCAGAGAAGGTGTATATTAATAATTACTTCTCCCTGTGTTTATTTTGGGTCCATGTTTCGATTTTATACCCGAAACATGGACCCTCACAGCCGATCTCCAATGAAGAATACAAAGCATGGAGATGAGGGGCTACAGAAGACTTCTGGGCATTTCCTATACCCATCACCAACGACGAAATCCGACAGACCATCACACAAGCCATTGGACAAAACGATGACCTTCTCACAGTGGTGAAAAAACGTAAACTCCGATGGTATGGCCACGTCACAAGATCATCAGGTCTTGCAAAGGCCATCCTGCAAGGCACAGTGCAAGGAGGTAGAAGAAGAGGGAGACCGAAAAAGAGGTGGGAGGACAACATTCGAGAATGGACTGGTTTGACACTGAGCAAAACAATCAGGATTGCTGAGGACGACCATCTGTGGTGCCCCTACGATCTCCGAGTTATGCGGTAGGATATGATAGGAATAGGATAGGTGTTTATTTTAACCACGATGTATATATTATATAGGAATTATGTTGGGGATTCCAGTGGACCACGGACGTAGAACGCTGTTCGTCTCGTATCTGTAAAAGTGGAGATGATCTCGCTGAGGTCTGTTTCTGCTAACATTGAGACGCTCTGCACACCCTTTGTAAACAAGGCGTTGCAGAAACTTGTCTTATGTTCAGGCTTGGTCCGCGGCTGGAGATAGACCCCACAGAGACTCATCCCAGACACGCGGCCTGCAAAATTGAGCAGAGAGCACTGAGCTCCAATAGCTCAATGGTCAACAAACAAGATGAGGGGACAACAGAACCGCGCCTCGAAGCACAATTTAAGTCCTTAGAGCAAGTGCACAAATATTAATCTATGGGGACTGTGCGGTAGTCCACTCTTCCTGAGAAAAGAACATTACATGTAGGCAAAACAAGAACAAAGCCCAGTGATGAGACAGTAGCAAATATCGAGAACAGTAGCAGAATAGATCCATCAAAGATCTGCACAGATATAGATATAGATATAGATATAGATAGATATAGATACATGTATATAGATATATACATATACTGTATATACATGACAACACTTTGAGCTTGTTTAAGGAGATTATGATCGATGGCCACAACAAGTTTGTATTCTGTAAAATTCTTCTTCTTCTCCTTCTTCTTCTTCTCCTCCTCCTTCTTCTTCTTCTCCTCCTCCTCCTCCTCCTCCTCCTCCTTCTTCTTCTTCTTCTTCTTCTTCTTCTTCTTCTTCTTCTTCTTCTTCTTCTTCTTCTTCTTCTTCTTCTTCTTCTTCTTCTTCTTCTTCAGAATACTGTGAATACTGAGCTACTGTGAATACTGAGCCGGGACGAAGAGATAACAAAAAGACGTATTTGATTTTTTTAAGCGTTAGAAATCGCAATGACCTATGCATTACTATCTGTTCGGGCAATACATGTACATACACAATGGTATAAACAGAAAAAGTGAAAGTCACTGTTGCCGTAAAGCACAGTTTGCTCTAAGCAGTACAAAATGCTACTAAAGACACTCATTCTGGCATGCTCAAATGAAATGCTCCCTCGCCCCCCAGAAAAAAAGGGTAAAACACAATCTATCTATCTATCTATCTATCTATCTATCTATCTATCTATCTATCTATCTATCTATCTATCTATCTATCTATCTATCTATCTATCTATCTATCTATCTATCTATCTATCTATCTATCTATCTATCTATCTATCTATCTATCTATCTATCTATCTATCTATCTATCTATCTATCTATCTATCTATCTATCTATCTATCTATCTATCTATCTATCTATCTATCTATCTATCTATCTATCTATCTATCTATCTATCTATCTATCTTTCTATCTATCTATCTATCTATCTATCTATCTATCTATCTATCTATCTATCTATCTATCTATCTATCTATCTATCTATCTATCTATCTATCTATCTATCTATCTATCTATCTATCTATCTATCTATCTATCTATCTATCTATCTATCTATCTATATCGATGGAACTATGCAGGCATTCCTCTCCCCTCTCTTACCTCCACCTCCTTTCGCCTCTGAAGTCAGACCTTTGAGTACACGCCACCCAACTTCAAAATAACAGTTGTTGCAACTGGGCATTTTCTATACCCAACACATCACCAAAGACGAAGTCCGACACACCATCACACAAGCCATTGGACAACACGATGACCTGCTCACAGTGGTGAAGAAACTGAAACTCCGATGGTATGGCCACGTCACCAGATCATCAGGCCTTGCAAAGACCATCCTGCAAGCCACAGTGCAAGGAGGTAGAAGAAGAGTGAGACCGAAAAAGAGACGGGAGGACAACATTCGAGAATGGACTGGTTTGACACTGAGCGAAGCCATCAGGGCTGCTGAGGACAGAGAAAGATGGAGTATGCTGGTTAAACGATCATCTGTGCTGCCCCTACGACCTCCGAGTTGCGGGACAGGATAGGATAGGAAGGCAACAAATGTGCGCATTGCCTCGTGAATGAACATTTAAGTTTAACTGCTACAGGCACCTTTTGCGATACGCAGACGGGAATAACCCTACCAGAGAAGGGGGTTTAGGGAACACTGAATCATCAAGGCAAGCATACTGCTAAAATGGACAGTGAAAATGTGCAGTTTTATCTTGCTCACACCGGGATTCGAGCCTGGGTCATCGATGTGCCAGCCGAACGCTCCATCACTTTGCTACAGGACACAATGTCCTAAAGTCATGAACTACAATACCCCACTCAAGCTATCTCTGACTTAAGCGATGCTTTGTTCCCGAGAAAAAAGACTCATCTTCAGCCTTGTTTCTAACTTCTTGCTGCAGACGACTTGGAACAGAAAGGTCCTCCAGTCGGACACGTTGATACAAATACGTGACTAATTCTCCTCTACAACTCCCTACGTGACTGCTCTATGCTGCGAGGCTGTTTTGCCAGTTTCCTGCCGTAATGGCGACCATTTGAGGCTCTCTGAATAGTCTGCCATCTACGGCGTCAAACATGCCCTGAAAATGTAGAAACTGATACAGTAGCTTGGTGGTGATTATCTGAATAATGTGGGAAGCGTTAGTACCAATATGGGTTAGGATGAAACTCTAGCAGAAATCGCAAATGTGGAAGTTACTGATCTGGATGTTCCTCATTGGCCATTCCTACGACATGATAAAAAAAGAAACTAACATTCATTACAAGTGAATAAGAAGACAACTAAAAGAATGAATGGGATGCTGAGTAAGAAACGGATTGCCTCATCCTCGTTTTCTTTTTATTGCCTCCTCTCTATCTTCATCCGCCATAATAACTGCAACAGCAGTAGGTCAACTCATCAACGAACATTTTCGTCACTCCCATTATTGTGTTGCGAGAGTGATAAATACGGCTTTAGGAAATCCAAAATCACCTGAAGAAAGATTAGAGCGTGTTGAGAATTTGGAAGTAATAGACTTAGACTATAGCGTAGGTTGTGGGAATTTATCCTATCCTACCCCGTAACTAGAAGGCCGTAGGGGCACCACAGATGATCGTTTAACCAGCGTACTCCATCTTTCTCTGTCCTCAGCAACGCTGATGGCTTCGCTCAGTGTCAAACCAGACCATTCTCGAATGTTGTCCTCCCACATTTTTTTCTGTCTCCCTCTTCTTCTGCCTGCTTGTACCGTGCCTTCCATTGTGATCTTTGCAAGGCCTGATTCTCTGGTGAAGTGGCCATACCATTGTAGTTTCCGTTCCTTCACCATTATGAGCATGTCATCGTGTTGTCAAATGGCTTGTGTGATGGTCTGCCGGATTTTATTGTTGGTGATGTGCTGGGTATAGAAAATGCCTAGAAGTCTTCTGTAGCACCTCATGCTCCATGCTTTGTATTCTTCGTTGTAGATTTGCTGTGAGGGTCCATGTTTCGCAAGCGTATAAGAAGATGGAGATGACAAAACAGGGTTGAGCTTTAACGTTCGCCAACTCGCCAATGGCCCCTAAAAATAGTGTGTGGCGAGCTCGATTTGGGGTGCCATTCGCCCGGCTGGCGACTTGAAAATACCGCCAGTGGTAGAGATTCTGTACCTGTACACGGACTTTTGACTTGCAATGTAAAACAAAACACGCGCCAACCGCTTCTGCAGTCAGCACCGGAGACCCGTTCCGATGCATGCTAGGAAGTTAGATAACGCTAGCAAAGCGAGGGATTTGCGAAGTAAAAATAGCCTTTTCTCGCGAGACTTTCTTCTTTCCCTCGCCGCGAAACGCTACTGCCCTGCGAGATCCTAGCCTTCTTGCTTCCTTGCGTGTATCGGAACGAGTCTCTGACTTCCTTGATGAGCCACGCGAGACTTGCCGTACTTTCGATATTCCCCATTCTCAGTCTTTTGTCAATCTCGAACGATGTGGCGCTTTTTAAGCGGTGTCTCGGAGCCTCCAGCAAAAAAAATAAAGTCCGAAGAAGAAAAAAATCAGCTGAAGAAGGCACACCCAAGCTCTTTCAAGTTTTGGAACATTGAGGAGGAGGATGTCGATGATGAATAAATTATACAGTGCTTGTTTTAAAAAATGAAACAGTGTTGTTGTTGAAATTTATCTTGTTTATTAGCTGCAATAGTTATACAGTTTAAAAAAAATGACCGTGCTTTCAATCAAGGGGTCTGGCAACCTGAGAAATATTTTGGCAACTTCAACTTCCCAGGTTAGGAGCCCGGCTGGCTCCTTAGCCTGGCTTGCTAAATTTCAGCCCTGCAAAAGAGCGCAGAATGGAATGTAGACTGATGGTTCTGTCTTTCCAAATGGGCTTCAACCTTGTCAGGGCAGCAGTTGTTTGTGCGATCCTGGAGAGGACTTCCTGTCGGGATCCATTGTCTGATACAATGGCTCGTACATATTTGAAGCTATGCACTGTGTTGAGGGATTGTCCTTGGACTTTGATGTCCACATTGATGCCATTGGTGTTGTTGATCATCATTTTGGTCTTCTCAGCTCTTATTTCCATTCCATAGGCTCTGGAGGTGGTGTCAAGCCTCTGTACCAGCTGTTCAAGTTCTTTTTCCTCTCCAGACAATCCATCAATGTCATCAGCAAAACGGAGTTTGGAGATTGCTCTACCCCCTAGGCTGATTGTGCCTTCGTGATCTGCAAGGGCATTTGACATGATGAGCCCTAAGAAGACGTTTAAGAGTTTTGGTGAGTGTAGGCGTTGTGGGAATAGTACATGGTTAAATGTGAAATTCTATTTGGACGAATTTAAATTAAAAACATTGGCTTCTCGTGAAAAATCAACAAATTGCGAGCATTTGCTAGTGTTTCAATCACAAACATTTAATAACCGCTCTTGCTTGTTTTCGTCTTGAAAGAAGGTATGTCAACTCAATCTGGAAGCATTTAACTTAAATACACTTGCTTCTCGTTGGAAACAAACAAACAGACAAATAAACAAACAAACGAGTGTGAGCAAATGCTAGTACTTCTATCGCAGACATTTAGTATCCACTCTTGTTTGCTTTGGTCTTAAAAGAAGATTTCTAAATCGCTTATACAATAATTTATTGAGACATTTCACAATGGCAAACGAAAGGGAAACTATCAAGATACAAAATAAAAGATGATTTATTGTCCCCATTTTTATTTACACAAACAAACAAATTTATCATGTGAACAACGACACATGACGACGAAAATAATTATAATAGTCAATAAATAATCATAAAAATTCTCAACTCACAAAATCCACTCATCTCTTATACTACATAATATATTACAGTCATTGACACGCCCAACACACACACACACACACACACACATACACGCACACACACACATGCACACGAATTAAAACTCTGCTACCACATTACGTTCCATTTTGCTTTTAATCAAACACACATTTCCGAGTCGTTAGAAGCAACTGAAACAATTTTAAAGGCACCAACAGTTGGAATATTACCAAGAATATAAGTCTACAGGACCACTGAAGCACTTTTAATGAAAAACTTTAATAATACAAGAGAGTCTAAAGCCTGTAAAAGAGCAAGGACGCTAAAGAGATTCTGTCTATATATCCCAATGACAGGTCTCTGGTACTCATATCCCGCAGCTCAGCAAGGCTCAAAAACCTTAACTTGATCCCTGTCTAGACTTGACTCAATCATCGTGGTTTGGGCACGTTTGACTGGCTTCTCTTACAAAAAAGCTACCTTACAAATATATTGTGACCCAGGAGTGAGAAAATGGTATACCTTTCTTGTCAGGACTTCTTTAAACTTATGAAAGCACCTTGAAATGGCAGACTGCCTATGGATTTCCCGTTGTAAAATATTTATTTGCGATATTTTTCGGTGTTCGCCACATACGTTTTGTTGACATGTGGTAATGATTTGTATCCCTTTTTTAAAAAGTAGTTTAAAGTCTTCTAACGCTAACCTTAACTCGTACACTCATTTGATGTCAACATAACGAGGTCCGCAAAAAAACCGCCGTAGATAAATTATATTTTTTTAAAAAGCCGTCTAATCACACGCACAGCCACGCGCACACACACATACACACACATACATACATGCATACATCCTATCCTATTCTATCCCGTAAAGTGGAGGTCGTAGGGGCAAAACAGATGATCGTTTAACCAGCGTACTCCATCTTTCTCCGTCCTCAGAAACCCTGATGGCTTCGCTCAGCGTCAAACCATCCATTCTCGAGTGTTGTCCTCCCACCTCTCTTTTGTCTCCCTCTTATTCTACATCTTTGCACTGTGCCTTGCAGGATGGTTTCTGCAAGGCATGGTGATCTGGTGATGTAGCCATACCATCGGAGTTTCCGTTTCTTCACCAATTTGAGCAGGTCATTGTGTTGTCCAATGGCTTGTGTGATGGTCTGTCGAACTTCGTCGTTGGTGATGTGCTGGGTATAGGAAATGCCCAGAAGTCTCCTGCAACACCTCATCTCCATGCTTTGTATACCTCGTTGTAGATCTGCTGTGAGGGTCCATGTTTCGCAAGCATATAGGAAGATGGAGATGACAATGGAGCGCAGCAGTTTTACCTTGGAATATAGACTAATGGTTCTGTCATTCCAAATGGGCTTCAACCTTGTCAGGGCAGCAGTTGTTTGTGCGATCCTGGAGAGGACTCCTTGTCGGGACCCATTGTCTGATACAATGGCTCCTAATATTTGAAGCTACGCACTGTGTTGAGGGATTGTCCTTGGACTTTGATGTCCACATTGATACCATTGGTGTTGTTGGTCATCATTTTGGTCTTCTCTGCCCTTATTCCCATTCCATAGGCTCTGGAGGTGGTGTAAAGCCTCCGTACCAGCTGTTCAAGTTCTTGTTTTTCTCCAGCCAATCCATCAACGTCATCCGCAAAACGAAAGTTGGCGATTGCTCTACCCCCTATGCTGACTGTGCCTTCGCGACCTGCGAGGGCTTCTGACATGATGCGCTCTAGAAAGATGTTGAAGCGTGTTGGTGAGAGCAGGCATCCTTTTACGCACACCGATTGTTGTTCTGAACCAGGCATCCTTTTACGCACACCGATTGTTGTTCTGAACCAGTTTCCGATGGCGCTGTTATGGAGGATTGCACTGTTAGCCTTGTCATACAGGCTTTTGATCTTTGATGACTTCAATAATTTTAGGGCTGATGTTGTACACTCTCTGTCACGTGGGGTTTATGGGCTCTGCACAATGGAATTATGGACCCTCACGTTTATTCGGTGGGAACTGCTAGTAAGTCACCCTATGAATTACTTTAATAAATTTATTTGTTTAGCTCGTTCTGTGTTAAGGTTGGGGTACAGAAATAGATAGAAAAATGGTAAAAGAATACTGTCACACTAGCTTTCACACGGCTATGAATCATATGTAGTCCAGCCACTTGATAACAGTTAAAATCACACATTTATTTCTTCTACTCTATACAAGATTCTCTAAGTACTAATCTAACTTAAAATGTCTCAGTCACTGCTAATAGTTCGATCGCTGATAGTCTAGGCAGCTGTTATATCTTCCTTGGGCACTTGCTATAATATCTCATGTAGATTTGGACTACTGTGGTCCGTTTTACAGTTTCTGAAGAGTTGGACTACTGTGGTCCTGTTATGATCAGTTTAAGTGCACCTTCGCCTTATGCACTTAACTCATGTGTGGGGTGTTCGAAGTCCTTCTGTGAGGTAGCTTCTGGTACACCTTTGTCGTTGTGTAGTTGGGTTCCCTTGCCACGCTGTGGGTCTGACAGGGTGTTTCTTCGGGTAGCTCCTTCCGTCTTGTGCGGTAGAGTCTCCTCGACCAACTAGTCGTTTCTGTGGAGTGGGGTGCACAGGATAGCTCGGGATAGCTCGGGATAGCTCGCCTGCTCGTCTGTAATATAAGAGACGAAATTCTGCACAACCCTGAATAATCGGTTTGTGCAGAGCGTCTCACTGAAAGCCAAGTAGCCCTCAGTGATAGCTCCACATCTCTATACATAAGCGACGAACATTCTGCTACTTCCGGGTTCCACTGGAATCTCACTCTAAATTCCTATACATACATAAATATCAATCGTGGCTAACTATACACATACAGAATTAATAATAATATAAACATTCAGTGGTACAGCCACTGGTCTGCAAACATACATATAAGTTAAACAACAGTGGTTCCGTACGGGATACAACATGGCGGCGCAACCGGTCGTGTTTCGCCTCGTGGTAGGCTCTTCCACGTGGTCCCGCAAATTCGGATTAACAATTCACATTTATGCATAGCAATTCCACAAACATAATTTCAACAATAATATAAATATATCACGATGAAACAGAAGGGTGTTCATTTACCTGTTTGACAAGTTCAGGCCCGTGATGACTTGAGAGAATTCTAAGATTCCTAAGTCCTGCTTCCTGGTCTATGAGTGAAGATAGTTCTCTGCTAGCTAAGGAGATGTTACTTCTTCCTCGTCTCACACACGACTGACCAAGCTGTGCTAAGTTTTGACACAGTGAAAACTGCTCTACCCACTTAGCCTGCTGCTGATTGGTTAAACTGGTCCGATTCAAAGCTCAAGTGCTGAGTCACTGCGGCGCGTGGGTCGGGCTCGCGGTGTGTGGCTTGCTGTGCAATTTACTTGCTGCTGTGTACTAGTCTAACTTCTCTACTGTTACAAAGACTACACATGGCTAAATAGTCAACAAGCAGAGTTAAAACTAGCCAGTCGTGACAGGCTCCCTCAACTGAAAAAAGGCGATGACTACTGGATTCGACCTTTTTCTACTACAGAGCCTAGTTTAACAATGCGCTATCCTAGGGTCCTATTTACAAACTAATTAAGTTGCTCTACCTGAGCTGCAATGCTGTGCCAGGTAGCTATGGACACTAGTGACAGGGTATTACTGGGCGGGGACGAATTCTGGTGCTGTGGCCCTTAGTTGTGTTGGGTGGGCGACAGCTGCTGTGTCCTCCACGAGATGGCGACTGAGGTAGTCGGCTCCGTGGTTCTCTTTGCCGGGGATGTACTCGATCTGGAATGAGTACGCCTGAAGGGTGAGTGCCCATCGCATCAGGCGAGAGTTCAAAGACTTGGAGGCTGCCAGGAACGATAGTGGTTAATGGTCCACCTGAACTGTGAAGTGAGTCCCATACAGGTAGAGTTGGAATTTCTGTATGGCCCAGACTATTCCAAGACATTCTTTCTCCGACGTGGCGTAGTGGGTCTCGGCGGGTCTCAATTTTCTGCTGGCGTAGGCGACAGGGAATAGCGTCTCTGCATTCTTGGGGTCGCGTTGTAGCAGTACTGCTCCGAGGCCTAAGTCGCTTGCGTCGGTGCGAAGAACGAATGGCTGAGTCAAATCGGGTAGGTGGAGTACTGGCGCCGATGTCATTCTGTCCTTGAGTGTTTGGAATGATGTCTCGCATTCGGCGGTCCAAACTACTTTGTCCGGGGCGATTTTCCGGGTTCCATTTGTCAGTGGTACGGCGATGCTGTTGTAGTTGGGGATGAACTTCTGGTAGAAGCCGCAGAGTCCTAGAAACGACTGCACTTCCTTCTTGGTCTTGGGCCTAGGAGCGTCGAGTAGGCGTTTCACTGTCTTCTCTACCGGTCGCAGGCTTCCTTGACTTATGGTGTGTCCCAGAAATTCTAGTTCTGTGAATCCAATCTGACATTTGGTGGGTCTTGCCGTCAATCCTGTGTCTCTGAGGCGTGCGAGTAGTTGTTGTAGGAGCGTGACATGTTCCTCCCAGGTAGGTGTGGCGATGAGGATGTCGTCCATAAACGAATGTAGGTGCTCGCTGCTCAGGGGTGCCAGGAGTTTTCGCATCATGGCGCTGAAGATGCTGGGTGCGTTGTGGAGTCCGAATGGAAGTACGTTGAACTCGAAGTGTCCTTCCATAGTGCTAAACGCTAGGTACTTTCGGACTTGCGGTTGCACTGGTATCTGGTAGTATCCTTTGCTGAGGTCGATGCGTGAGAAGTACTTCGCTCGCTGTAGCTTGGCAAATAGGTCTGTCTGGTCCGGGAGTGGCTCTGGCTGGAACTGCGTTACCGCATTCAGGAGTCTGAAGTCGATGCACAGTCGATGCTCTCCGTTGGGTTTTCGCAACAATACTGTGCCTGCGCTGTAGGGTGAAATAGACTCTGAGATGATTCCGGCTGCCAGTAAGGTGTCTATCTCTTCCTTGATGGCTCGCTGCTGAGACAGTGGCATCGGATAGAGCTTCTGGCGGACGGGTGTTGGGTCGGTCACCGTTAAGGTTACTTCGACGAGGTCTGTCCTCCCTGGTCGGTCTGTGAGCACAGTCTGATGTTGTCGAATGACCTGTAGTACTTGCTGTTGCTGTTTAGCGGCTAGGTCTCCATGCTTTCTCCTTCTTCCGCGATGGCGATGGCTAGCAAGTTGTGAGTGCTGGAGGTCGCTGGTCGGTCCGTATACTTCTTAAGGAGATTGATGTGGTGGTATCGGGCTCTCCCGTTCACCTCGACTTGGTAGACTGTCTTGGATTTCTTGGCAGTCACCCGGTACGGTCCTCTCCAAGCGATGTCCAGCTTGTTGGTTCCACTTGGAAGTAAGAGTAGCACTTGATCGCCGACTTGCAGTTCTCTGTCCTTCGCGTGGCGGTTGTAGTACTTCGCCTGACGGGCTCTTGCCTTCTTCAGTGCTTCACCAGCTTTCTTCCACGTTGCTTTGAGGGTTTCCTGCAGGTCTGCGACGTACTTGGTGGCACCTCTTGGTGTGTCGTCTATCTTGGCCTCCGTCCAACTTCTGCGTAGGGCTTCTAGCGGTCCGGCTAGAGGTCTGCCGAATAGCAATGTTGACGGGGTGTAGCCTGTGGCTGCATGGGGCGTTTCTCGGTATGCGAACAGTGCCGCATTCACGTAGGTGTCCCACGCTTCTGGATTGTCGTCGGCGACTTTCCTGAGGATGGTGAGAAGGGTTCCATTCAGTCTTTCTACTTGTCCGTTGCTGGCTGGGTGGTATGGTGGTGTGCGAATGTGATGAACTTGTATCAACTCGAACACGTCTTGCATCAGGCGGCCGGTGAACTGAGATCCGTTGTCCGTTCTAATGCTGTCCGGGAATCCGACTCTGGTAAAGATGGCGATGAGTGCATCTGCAATCTTCTTGGTGTCGATCGCTGGCAACGGGACTGCTTCGCACAACATCGTACATGCGTCGACGAGTGTGAGTAGAAATCTGTTCCTCTTCTTGGTCATGGGCAGTGGTCCTACTATGTCTACTGAGACTTGCTGGAATGGCACGCCGACTACTACCGATGGTCCTAAGGTAACGGGTACGGTGTGATGTCGCGGGGAATATCGTTGACATTGGTGGCAAGATTTCACGTAGCGCTTGACATCCTCCGTGATTCCTGGCCAATAGTAGTGTGCGCTGATTCTCTGCACTGTGGCTCCAATTCCCATGTGTCCGCTGAGTGGCATGCTGTGGCCTAGTTCTAGTACTTGGGCTCGAAGGGTGGCTGGTAGAACTAGTTGGGTGTGATCTCCATCTCCTTGTCGATGTAGAACTCCCTCTTCCATGTAGAAGTCTCCCTTGTGCGGGGGTGTGTGCGCCTTGGGTAGCTTCTGGAAGCACTTCGCTATCGAGGTGTCTTCTTTCTGTGCTGTTTTGATCTCTTCGAGTCCTGGATTCGGAGCGAACTCGGGCTGGGGTGGTTGGGTTTTAGCTTGGGCCCTGGTTTGCACTGCAGCTATCTCTACAGTTTTGGGGGGCGTGCCTAAGAACACATACCTACAACCTAGCACTAGATCATACAGGGGTTTCTGTAAAACAGCTGCTTGGATTCGTCCTGTGACGTACCTACTCTCTACTTCGATCCATACTATTGGGCAAGTAGTCGTCGGTTTCGTCAAGTCTGCTCCTTGTAAGTCGACTGTCTTGTCTGTCAAGTCCGCGCGCGATACAAGAGATTCGCTGACTATCGCGTCGTATGATAGACCTGTGTCATACAGACAGTTCGCTTCTTTTCCGTTGACCTTGACCGTGTCTGTCACCGATGGGTGATCTCCGATCGTGTGTGGCTTGTTACCGCTGCTTTGAGTTAGAACTCTGTGCGCTGGCCGGCTTTCGCGCTCTTCCCTACGTTGTGCGGCCAACTTGAAACATTCTGCGGTGGAGTGATTGTTTCTGTTGCAGAACGAACAATACCGTCTCTGTTCTGCAGGACCTCTTTTCCCGAATTCCGTGTTGGGTCCTTTATTCTGCCCAGGTCTGGGGTTATTCGGCTTATTCGCGGTGCGCTCTTCCCGGTTAGGGCTTCGTTTCTGTGCCTCTTTCCCGTTAGGCTTTAGGTCTCGCCTGAAGCTCTTGGCTTCTCCGTGTGCGGCCACGTACCTATCTGCGACCTTGACCAGATCTTCTAGTCTTTCCGCGCCCTGCTCTACTGAGAATGTTCTCAGCTCGGGGGTCATGGTTTCCCGTAGCTGTTCCCATACTAACAGTTCTGTCAGTCCATCATACGTCTTAGCCGTGGCTGACTGGCTAATCCACTTATCCAGCGTTGTGGACAACCGATCCGCGAACTGCGCATAGCTCTCTCCTTTCACTCTCCGGTTGGTGCGGAATTTTTGCCGATAGCATTCTCCTGTCAGTTCGAATCCCGTTAGGAGTGCCTCTTTTATTTTGTGATAGTCCGTCACTCGGTCAGTCGGTAGCTTACTGTAGATGTCATAAGCCTTTCCTCTAAGCCCTTGAATAAGCTTAAAAGACCAATGAGTGGGATCTAGTTTATACTCTGTTGCTAGACGCTCAAACCTAGTCAGATAGAGATCTAGACCTTCTTCTCTCTCATTGAATGTTCCCAGTGGAAATGACATTCCTTGTACAGGGTTGGATGCTACCTCTAGCTGATCTGAGTGGGAAGGGGTTGAGGAAGAACTTGAAGCTCCTGATCCCAATCTCCTTAGCTCTAACTCATGCTGTCTTTCTTTTTCCTTTTCTTCCCTCTCTTTTTCTTTTTCTGCCCTCTCTTTTTCTTTTTCTGCCCGCTCATACTCCCATCTCCTAATTTCTGCGTCTCTCTCTGCTGCTACCTTCTTCTGTTCTGCTTCTAGCTCTAATTTCCTCGTTTCTCTCTCTGCCTCTAATTTCTTCTGCTCTGCTTCTAGTTCTAATTTCCTTTGCTCTGCTTCTAATTTCTTCGCCTCTCTCTCTGCTGCTCTCTCTGCCTTAGCCTCCTGTTTCTCTACCTCTGCATTGATATACGCAATTAGGTCTCCCCCTGCTAAGTGTAAAGCTTCTCCCAATTCCTTGAAACGCAATCTCAAGGCCACTGGGTCCGACATTGCCAAACGTGTCTATGAACAACCTCTGAATCACGTGGAATACCAAAACACTAGCAATATTGCAAGTCAATAAAAACAATGCAAAGACAATCAAATTCGTAATCACTAATAGAATAAAACAAGAGTCAAATGGCATACAACAGTTATTTAAGCAAAACCTGCAAAAGAACAATGCAACATACAGGCACAAAAATAATTGAAGCAAAAAAGTTTTTAACTAAAGAATAGTGCACCCAAACTGATTAGTCCTTGTTACCACTATTCTAAGTTATTCTACTTCTACTGTTATCTAATTTTATTGTACTTAGATCCGGTTATACCCAATTCCTATTATACACAGATCCTGGCTAGGCTCGCCAATTAAAGTGTCACGTGGGGTTTATGGGCTCTGCACAATGGAATTATGGACCCTCACGTTTATTCGGTGGGAACTGCTAGTAAGTCACCCTATGAATTACTTTAATAAATTTATTTGTTTAGCTCGTTCTGTGTTAAGGTTGGGGTACAGAAATAGATAGAAAAATGGTAAAAGAATACTGTCACACTAGCTTTCACACGGCTATGAATCATATGTAGTCCAGCCACTTGATAACAGTTAAAATCACACATTTATTTCTTCTACTCTATACAAGATTCTCTAAGTACTAATCTAACTTAAAATGTCTCAGTCACTGCTAATAGTTCGATCGCTGATAGTCTAGGCAGCTGTTATATCTTCCTTGGGCACTTGCTATAATATCTCATGTAGATTTGGACTACTGTGGTCCGTTTTACAGTTTCTGAAGAGTTGGACTACTGTGGTCCTGTTATGATCAGTTTAAGTGCACCTTCGCCTTATGCACTTAACTCATGTGTGGGGTGTTCGAAGTCCTTCTGTGAGGTAGCTTCTGGTACACCTTTGTCGTTGTGTAGTTGGGTTCCCTTGCCACGCTGTGGGGTCTGACAGGGTGTTTCTTCGGGTAGCTCCTTCCGTCTTGTGCGGTAGAGTCTCCTCGACCAACTAGTCGTTTCTGTGGAGTGGGGTGCACAGGATAGCTCGGGATAGCTCGGGATAGCTCGCCTGCTCGTCTGTAATATAAGAGACGAAATTCTGCACAACCCTGAATAATCGGTTTGTGCAGAGCGTCTCACTGAAAGCCAAGTAGCCCTCAGTGATAGCTCCACATCTCTATACATAAGCGACGAACATTCTGCTACTTCCGGGTTCCACTGGAATCTCACTCTAAATTCCTATACATACATAAATATCAATCGTGGCTAACTATACACATACAGAATTAATAATAATATAAACATTCAGTGGTACAGCCACTGGTCTGCAAACATACATATAAGTTAAACAACAGTGGTTCCGTACGGGATACAACATGGCGGCGCAACCGGTCGTGTTTCGCCTCGTGGTAGGCTCTTCCACGTGGTCCCGCAAATTCGGATTAACAATTCACATTTATGCATAGCAATTCCACAAACATAATTTCAACAATAATATAAATATATCACGATGAAACAGAAGGGTGTTCATTTACCTGTTTGACAAGTTCAGGCCCGTGATGACTTGAGAGAATTCTAAGATTCCTAAGTCCTGCTTCCTGGTCTATGAGTGAAGATAGTTCTCTGCTAGCTAAGGAGATGTTACTTCTTCCTCGTCTCACACACGACTGACCAAGCTGTGCTAGGTTTTGACACAGTCAAAACTGCTCTACCCACTTAGCCTGCTGCTGATTGGTTAAACTGGTCCGATTCAAAGCTCAAGTGCTGAGTCACTGCGGCGCGTGGGTCGGGCTCGCGGTGTGTGGCTTGCTGTGTAATTTACTTGCTGCTGTGTACTAGTCTAACTTCTCTACTGTTACAAAGACTACACATGGCTAAATAGTCAACAAGCAGAGTTAAAACTAGCCAGTCGTGACACTCTCATGGTTGTTCACAGAGCTGCATGCCAGACTCGGTCAAGAAGACAATGGAAACCCAATCTCTCTTGGTAGTGAGGCGAATCCCGATTTGCCCGGGTTTCCTAGTTGAAAGCCCGATAGCCTTACAGAATCACCGCTAGACCACCGAACCATCTACGAATGAAAGTACACCATAACAATAATAGTTAGCTGAGATCAGCACTGTCAGATCTACGCAACGTGCGTTTATAAAAGAATTGATGTAGAGGAAAAAAAATGCGATAGCACGGGAGTTTGGCCGCTAACCCATGTAATGATAGAAGTTTGGTCAAAATCTGTTCAGTGGATGATAAGATACGGCCTGCAATGGAATGACGGACCGACAGACCGACATTAGTGCTCTAACTTCTGATTCCCAACTAGTTCAAAGTATTTTTAGATATTATGCCTACATTTACGACGATTACGGTTTCTCCATCTACCCATGAAGAATAATATTGAAAACACGTTTCAAGCACTTGCTCATCCCCGAGACCTTCATCGACTGGAAAGCGTCTTGGTGATGATCAGGCCGGTGAGCCGGCGACTGTTAGAAATTGTGTTTGCTGACAAATGGTTAAAAACACCAGTATCCAATTGGAACTCTGTTCTTGACTAGCTTTAATTGAGTCTTAAAGAATAACCCACGGATCAGTAACTTTTTAAAGGCTACTTTAATTGGAGTATTGCTTAAAATGTGTAGTCTAACCACAAACCAATTGTGAAACGAAAGACAAAATTGTTAGTTAAAACGGGATAGAATGCAATGGTACTTAAAACTGTTCAAGGACAGCGAGAAAAAAAGATATAAACTGTTCTTCAGAAGAAAAAAGAAACACCTATAGAAGAAGAAGAAGAAGAAGAAGAAGAAGAAGAATTATGGAGGAAGGAAGCGCGAGATGTGTGAGAAAGGATGGAAGAAAAGAAGGTGTAAAAGTCTGATTGGCGAGAGAGGTGTACAGCTAATGTAATATAACCGATGGAAAATGTAATTACAAGAAAACGTAAAATAGCTGTACCTCATCAAAACAGACATATTATAGTATGTGAAGTGGGGAAGAGGCAATAAATATAGCCTTTCGCTGGGCCAGTGCGAAAAAGTGAGCTTTGCTGAACATCAGTTGACTTGTACAAAAAGAACTAATAACACAGCATTCTCAATGAAGATTTTTCGTCACAGTTGATAATAACACAATATTACACTGCCTTATTCTTTGAAGGTAAGGTGAGAGTCTTTCTGGCATATTTCCTCCATTGTACCACTATTTGTTGAGAGCGTAGTGTGTTGATATATTATATACTGTTGGCTAAAAAAAAAACTATCTTGGAAAGAAAACAATTTACAGACGCAATAAGTATTCCCAAATAGGCTTACTGGCTGGGACTGGACTAAGAAAGCAAATCCAATTTTGTTGATGTTGATTCTGAACACTTGTAGGTAACAGCGGTTTTTTTTTTCTTCAGAAAACTAATGACAGAAAAGTAAAAAGAAGGGGGAAGGAAGGAGGAAAGGAATGGAAAGAACATAACTATTTGTTTCTACAATGAAAAATTTGCAGTAAAGCGGTTGACGGGAAAGAAACTTTGGGTGGGAGTCCTTAAGGAAGGCAGTGGCTCAAAGAATGTCTACAAAGAATTTGCAGTCAAGACAGTTTCAAAGAATTCAATTGGACCAGAATGATAGGTGCTCTCTGCTATGCTGGTGGGTTTGACCTGACGTCAATAAGAATCAAGAAAAGTGTATTGTCCCCATAAAAATACAACTGGTTTGTGTGTAGTGTTCATATACATGTATATACAGTGCCAACACGGTACTAGAAAAAAAACAACATTAATCGGGTACAATAGTATGCATTAAACAACCACTTTTATTTACCCACAGTTATATCACGCATTAATGACGCTTACTGATATTGTTCTATGCACTGCGAGTGTTTTAGAATCCCCGTCTTTATTGTGCCAGTATGTGAAAATGTGCGTGTGTATAAACAAAGGTATAATGCGCATTAAACCATGAAAAGGTTGTTTGGGTTATAGCAGTACAGAAGGAAGATAGGTTGTAAACAAATAGGTCTAAAGACTTTGTTACACGTAATTTTTAATAGCCGATTCAGCTCCGACGCTTTAATCTTGATATATTGTGTAACTCGAATTCATTTAACCATTCAGCTTGTTCATTCAGCAACAAAGGGCATGAGTCGTATAAAGTTTTCCAAATTTATGCTGCAAACACCAACAATTGCATACAAGATCGCTTTCCGAAAATCACTACAAAAATCTTTTTTTTTTACTCAAGTAGACAGTGCATCTCTCTGCAATCCAGAAAAGCTTAGAACATTCCAGAATGACACAATAACACCAATCAAAATTAAACTCGTCACCGGAACTACGTCATAAAACATTCCTCAGTTTACAAACTATAGCCAGATAGATCTGCAAACTTCGATCGATACTAAACAAGTAAGTCCAAAAAATTCTCAACCATTCTACAACAATCTAGAGCGACGGAAATTATCAACATTATACAAAGCTTTTCTAGCAACAGCGCAAAATCAAATCAAAGGTAAATACATACTATTATTGCAAACTTTGCAAATCACAACATTCTGAAATATCATGCGCGTCTCAATCGTACCAGATTTGCCGAAGGTGTGGACGTCGAGATAGAAGAATGCTTGTTTATAAATAATTATTGTCTCCCTTCTGTACTACCCTCACCCAAACACCCTCCGTCTTTCTTCACCGCCTTCTAGGTTACGTCAGCCGCAGCATTTCCACGGTCACCACTTAAATTCATCAATGAAAAAAAATTTCTTATCAGGAAAACAAACAATATCATATCATCATTTCTCGCGACAGCATCGTCATCCTTCATAAAACGCGTATCCAGTAATAGTATTCCAAGTAATCAAGTGTATCACTTCCTTTTTCACAACAATTTGTTTTCTTTTTCTTTTTTTAAGCATGTCTCCTATGCCGAAGCCGCTTCCATTTAGATGTCGACTAAGCCGACTGCTAAAATCGCAAAATATATCCCTCTGTGTGTATCCCTCTTATAAATGTAACACATGCATCATACAATTACTGCATAGGTCAAGGTCATGTAGTTGGGAACGTGGCTTGCGTGAGAAATTGTGTTTCTGGTTGAAACAATGTGTGTGTGTGTGTGTGTGTGTGTGTTCGTGTGTGTGTGTGCGTGTGAGTATGTGTGTGTGCGTGTGCGCGTTTGTGTGTACGATTATGTTTAGACGGATTTGTTTTGACAATTTCATGAAAATATTCGATGTTTTTTTTTGTGTTATTTTTTATGGACCTCGGTTTTTTTTACGTCAAAAGAGAATTCCGTTAGAGTTAGGGCTAAGGTAAGGGTTAGCGTTAGCGTTAGAAGACTTAAAAGTATTTTTTTTTATTTTAATGGACAAAATATTATTAAACGTCAACACAACGTACGTGGCGTATCATGAAAATCATAACAACGCCGTCTAAACAAGTCCTATCCTATCCTATCCTGTCCCATAACCCGAAGGTCGTAGGGGCACCACAGATGATCGCTTAACCAGCATACTCCATCTTTCTCTGTCCTCAGCAGCCCTCATGGCTTCGCTCAGTGTCAAACCAGTCCATTCTCGAATGTTGTCCTCCCACCTCTTTTTCGGTCTCCCCCTTCTTCTACCTCCTTGCACTGTGCCTTGCAGAATGGTCTTTGCAAGGCCTGATGATCTGGTGACGTGGCCATACCATCGGAGTTTCCGTTTCTTCACCACTGTGAGCAGGTCATCGTGTTGTCCAATGGCTTGTGTGATGGTCTGTCGGACTTCAACGTTGGTGATGTGTTGGGTATAGGAAATGCACAGAAGTCTTCTGTAGCACCTCATCTCCATGCTTTGTATTCTTCGTTGGAGATCTGCTGTGAGGGTCCATGCTTCGCAAGCATATAGGAAGATGGAGATGACCAGAGAGCGCAGCAGTCTTACTTTGGAATGTAGACTGATGGTTCTGTCTTTCCAAATGGGCTTCAACCTTGTCAGGGCAGCAGTTGTTTGTGCGATCCTGGAGAGGACTTCCTGTCGAGACCCATTGTCTGACACAATGGCTCCTAAATATTTGAAGCTGTGCACTGTGTTGAGGGATTGGCCTTGTACTTTGATGTCCGTGTTGATGCCATTGGTGTTGTTGGTCATCATTTTGGTCTTCTCTGCACTTATTTCCATTCCATAAGCTCTGGAGGTGGTGTCAAGCCTCTGTACAAGCTGTTCAAGTTCTTGTTCCTCTCCAGCCAATCCATCAATATCATCCGCAAAACGAAGATTGGAGATTGCTCTGCCCCCTATGCTGACTGTGCCTTCGTGATCTGCAAGAGCATCTGACATGATGCGCTCTAGGAAGATGTTGAAGAGTGTTGGAGAGAGTAGGCATCCTTGACGCACACCGATTGTTGTTCTGAACCAGTTCCCGATGACGCTGTTATGGAGGACTGCACTGGTAGCCTTGTCATACAGGCTTTTGATGACTTCTATAATTTTAGGGCTGATGTTGTACACTTTCATGGTTGCCCATAGAGCTGCATGCCAGACTCGGTCAAATGCCTTCTTGAAGTCTATGAACACATGATATAGATGTTGTTGGTGCTGTAGGTGTTTCTCACAGATTATTCTGAGGTTGAAAATCTGTTCAGTGGTACTTCGCCCTGCCATGAATCCTGCTTGTTCTTCAGCTATGATTTGTTCAGCTTGTGGTTTCAACCTGTTGAGTATTATTTTCAGGAGTACCTTGCTGGGATGGCTGATGAGGCTGATGGTGCGGTAATTTTCACACTCCTGAAGGTTACCTTTTTTGGGAAGAGTGATGACAAGCGACTGGGTCCATGGTGTAGGCCATTCCCCACTCTGCCAGATCTTGTTACAGATAATGGTGAGAGCATCAGTCATCGCTTCTCCTCCTGCTTGTAGCAGTTCCGCTGGTATGTTGTCCACTCCCGCTGACTTCCCTTTCTTCAGCGATTGCACTGCTGCCTCAACTTCTTCCCGGAGAATTGGGAGGATTTCTTCTTCTTCTCTGCTCTCGGGACATGCTAGAACTGATGGGTCTCCATTTGGTGTATGGTTGTAAAGGTCAGAGCAGTACTCTGTCCATCTGTCCAAGACTTCTTGTTCTTCTGTAAGGCAAATGCCAGACTTGCTTTGGATAGTGGAGACTTTGGGCTGTTTAACACTTGTCAGCCGCTTCACAGTCTGGTAGGCCTTCTTGCTGTTGTTCTTGTTCAGATTGTTCTCTATTTCCTGGCATTGATCTTCTATCCAGTTCTCCTTTGCTGTGCGCATGCCTTTTCGGATGTCATTGTTGATTTTTCGGTAGACATCAGCTCCCTGTGAGGTGTTCTTTTTCTTTTTTAACTCTCTTCGTTTATCACACAGATCCAAAAGTTCAGGTGTGATCCACGGCTTCTTCTTTGGTCGGTGCTTGCCAAGGATCTCAGTGGCGGCATCTGTTACAGCTGAGTTGAAGGTATTGGTCATGGTGTTGACATCTACTTCGCCTGCCCCCAAAATAAGCAGTGGTGCAAATTTCCCTCCAATTGTGGCCTGAAATATTTTTGCCACCTCCGGGTCTTGCAGTTTGTCCAGGTCGAACTTCAGCCTAGTGCACTTTGCTGTATTTACTCTCTTCAAATGGAGCCGGAAAGACATCATCACGAGATCGTGGTCACTTCCAATGTCTGCTCCTGGGAAAGTGCGTGTCCTGCCAATGTTGATGCTTGATCTGAAGCGTTTCTTGACCATGATGTAGTCGATCTGGTTGTGATGTTCCCCGCCGGGACTGTGCCATGTCCATCGTCTGGATTTTTTGTGGAGACCAAGCGTGTTTGCCAGTACCAGATTGTTGTATCTGGCAAACTCCAATAGCCTCAGACCCCTGTCATTTGTCTCGTTGTTGCAGTGGGGTCCGCATGTGTCTCCCCAGTTGCGGTGCGCATCTTGGCCAACCTTGGCATTCCAGTCGCCTTGCACTATGACTATGTCCTTCTTCGGCACTTGGTCAAGGACCGCCTAAACAAGTATTGTGTGTATATGTATGTGTGTGTGTGTGCGTGTGTGTGTGTGGGTGTGTGTGTGTGTGTGCGTGTGTGTGTGTGTGTGTGTGTTGCTAGGTAGAAACGCCGTTACTCTGACATACACTTGAAACTCTACGTACTTTCTTTTGACGGACCCCGTTATTTTGACATCAAAACAGTGTTCCGCTAAGGTTAGGGCTGTGTTAGGCTTAGGATTAGGTTAAGGGTTAGGGTTATGGTTAGGGTTAGGATTTGAGTTAGGGTTAGAGTTAGGGTTAGGGTTAGCTTTAAAAAAAAAGACAATTTTTTTTAATGTCAAAGTAACGAATGTAGAGTTTCATGAAAGTCATCACAACGTCGTTTCTACACGGTTGTGTGTGTGTTTGCGTGTGTGTTAGGAGGGTGGGAGGAAGGAGGTACAACAACTGCGGGAACTGTCCTATCGTTCTCTCTCACATCCAGTGCAAAACTACGAGTCCGATTCATCACACTTTCGATGCTCTTTTCACCCAGATATTGCCATTCATGGCATGGCAAATGAATGGATATGACCGCCTCAGTGTTTGCCTCAGCAGACTCGACTACTGGACTACTGCCGGTGTGTCGCAGAGCTAAAAGCCACGAAAAAACTGTGGTCTATACTTCTTCAACAGGAAGTTGGGTATGTGTTCTATTATTCAAAGACACACATCTGACAGAGAGAGAGAGAGAGAGAGAGAGAGAGAGAGAGAGAGAGAGAGAGAGACAGAGAGAGACAGAGAGAGACAGAGACAGAGACAGAGACAGAGAGACAGACAGACAGACAGTCAGAGAGAGAGACAGACAGACAGAGACAGAGATCAATGAAATGTGTTCTGTGGTTCGCTCAATGTTCATAGCAATGGAAGAGATAGGACTCAGCATCTGCTGTGGGGTCATTCCTTTTAGACTACTACAGTTAGACTGATGTGACGGACACACTTCTTGCATGCAAATCCGAATCCAATACAGTTGATTCGATTTTATTTTCTTCTGTACTCAGTTACATTACACACTACATATCCGAAACGCTGAGAAACGCCGTCGTCCACTTAGGAGATTTTTTGCTAAAAATGTTCGTACTTTGCAAAGAACCCTAACCCCACTCCCCTCCTCTCTCCATCCCCACGAAATATATAATGGTATGGTCACGTCACAAGAGCTTCAGGCCTTGTAAAGACCATGCTGCAAGGCACGGTGTAAGGAGGCAGAAGAAGAGGGAGACAGAAAAAGAGGTGGGAGGACAACATTCGAGAATGGACTGGCTTGACACTGAACGAAGCCAAGGGGAGGCAAGTTTACCTGTTGGGCAAACAGTTACTGCAACTAAGATTATTTCCAAGATGTTTTCGTTAACTCCAACCTCTCGTCCTTCGGCGAGACAACCCAGGAGTTCCAAACCAACATTTGCCTCATTTAAATGAAAATCGAGAGTACTTTTTCTTTTAATTTCATGTGCGTAAACAAACAATGATTATATCTCAGACCAAAAGACGTACACATAATTAACTAGAAGAAGGATTCACTCATTCATTCATTAAAGAATTATCGAAGAACTAGATCCATATAAAGACTAATCTAAAAGAAAGTGCCGCTGGGTGAAAATGGAAACTGTTTCAGTAGTCCCGAATTTCCTTCGCCGCCCGCTTTAAACGACAGTTTCGCGTGGCTGAGTGCTACTCTGCAACTTCCGAGAGCAGCTTTTGTTGTGCACACCGTCTCCAGTTTCACCTGTGTCCTCTTTTTTTTTTAGATGGCAGGAAAAAAGCCACAGTTGTCAATGTTTCAAGATACAAGATCGGATGTACTGTATCTGGTTTGGGACCCGGTGGAGTCCTCTGACTATTTGCTATCTTTAAGGACCAAAGCAATTAAATGAATAAATAAATAAATAAATAAACAGAAGCGAAATTTATAAAACCAACATTTAGAATAGATGGAAGGAAAGGAAGGAGAAAACAAAACAGATTTTATTTACTTCTGGGTAGCTTAGCAAACGTTGACGAAGTATAATGATGATGATGGTGATGATGATGATGATGATGATGATGATGATGATGATGATGATGATGATGATGATGATTATGATGATGATGATTGTCTCGAGAGGCTATTTAGACCCTGCACGAAGGCTTTTCGCCTTAACTAGTTCAGCCTGCTATGGCCTGTGTAACGTAAAGTCGCTGCCTAGAAGACGACACAAGTCAGTTGTGTGCTAAGCATGTGTAAGCTAACTCTCGCTCTGGAAGGCAGTGACCTCATCCCGCTGACGTATAGCCACCCCCGCTAGAGTGAGCCACAAGTATCGGACGAGATTTTCGTGGGCTTTAGCTGACCGCAAGGCTAGGTAGTCATTCTTTGTCTAACTCTCACCCGAGACGGACACGTGGAAAGATCTCTCTCAAGAAGACTAAGCAGGTGACGTATGAAAGTCATTCATCGCAGTATAGCCACAGCCTGACATTGTCAAAAAGAAGAGCAGGCTATTTGGTTCGAGGCAGGGATAGACCTCTAAGAGTCAACCCTGACATTCGGCCTGCAGGGGAACATCGAGCACTGAGCTCCGATAGCCCAATAGTCAACCCCAAAGGAGGAGACACCATCACCACACATCCACGATTCAGCTAAGTGCAAGAGGAATTGCACTAACACTGATCTAGAAGGGCTGTGCGGTAGTCCGCTCTCCTGAAAACAAACATTAGGCCAACCAGAACAAAGAGCCCAATGATGAGACTTTAGCAAATATCAAGAACAGTAGCAGCATAGATCCATCAAGGAACAAATTATTCTAAGCGAAATTTGGACATTTAAGTTAATAGAGTGTTTAGAGAATTATGTATAGAGTAGAGGAAATAAATGTGTGATATTTACTGTTAACAAGTGGCTGGACAGCCTATGTTTTATAGCCGTGCGAGAGCTAGTGTGTCAGTGAAGCTTTTACCATTTTCTCCCTATCTCTATAACCTTATCCCCACACAGACCGGGCTAAACATATAAATGTATTAAGATTAGTCACGGGGTGATTACACTAGCCGATCACCGCAGACAAAGACGAGTGTGTAATAGCATTCCGTTGTGCAGAGCCCAAAAACAATAGACCCACCGTTACAATGATGATGATGATGATGTTTATGATGATGACGCGACGGCAAAGACGACAACGACAACGATGATGATGATAATGATGTTGACGACTATGACGAAGATGATGATGATGATGATAATGATGATGATGATGATGATGATGATGATGATGATGATGATGATGATGATGATGATGATGATGATGATGATGATGATGATGAAAATATTGAAGACGACAAAAACGATGGTGATGATTAGACATCACAGGAGGAGAACACTTTGAGCTTTCTATAGTAGTATAGTTTGGTAGTATAATAAGATCCCTATCATTGTTATGTTACATAGCCTGTTTTAGTATTTGTTTTCGATTAATAGAACTATCATTCACCAGAGCTTCTTTTACATCTTGGAAACGTATAAACCCAAACCAAGGTTGATACTTGAGAGACAGAAAATAAAATTGAATTCTCTATTGAACTTCTTCATTAAAACACACACACACACACACCCCTACACCCCCACACACACCCCCCATATATATATATATATATATATATATATATATATATATATATATATATATATATATATATACACACACATAAAATAAAACACTTTTAAAACGACAACATGTTATCCACTCAATTTAAATTGCCAAATTTTCGGTTTTAATAACCTTCTTCAGGGCATTACAATGTCAGTGTGATAATGTACAAGCGTTTTACCTATTATTATAATTCATGACTATAATTCACAAACCACACATATATACTACGGCGTTTATCTATCCATATATATATATGGATAGATAAACGCGGTTGTTATGACTTTCATGAAACGCCACATACGCTGTTTTGAAATGTTTTCTTTTACATTTGTCAATTATTTTATGCGAACTCTAACCCAAACCCTAACTGTAATCGAAATCATACCCCTTGGGGTCATGAGCAATCTTGCCACTGTAGATTGTTCTAACCTATAAAGGGAAAAGTGAAAGCCCCAGTTGAAAACCTGTCTTGCCTTTGTAGGCATGACTGATTCACTGCGGCAACAGTACCCCCGTTGGAGTGCCGGGGGTTTCAGTATAAATAGTATCCCCACTTTCTGGAAAGTTAGTGCTTTAAATTCCCACTGTCGCTGTCTTCCTCATTTGCTCTTTCCCATTCCTGATCTGTCCTATAACTCTGCTATACTACCTTCTTCTTCGCTAGATCAATGACCTACCTTTTTTCTTCAAAACTCTTCCTGGACAAGACTCCTTGTTTGTGTATGAGGTCTGTTGGATCAGATTGGGAGAGTTGGACGCTTTCTGCCGGGTGGTCACTAGGGCTTCCTATGATGTTATTATTTAGCACTATAGGCATTTTATATGTATGTGTTTTGTTGATGATATATAATGATGTTTGTATTCTATTTTGTTTTTGTAACCGGGGGTTCGAGTAGTTGGGGTAAAGCCTCAGCCGTCCCCTGCGTGGGATGTCTTTATTGGAAAATGACTGGCCGGTGGAGGGCATTCAATTTTCCCACTAGGGTTGTTTCGGCAGATCTTTTTATGCGGATTGGGGGTTGTCCGGTCCTGATTTGGCTCGGAAGAGTCCGCTGGACCTAAAGCAACAATCAATCAATCAATCAATCAATCAATCAATCGAAACCATAACCCTAATATACAAAAAACACATTCTACCTTCACCTATTTGCAGACATTTGTAACGCGTGAACGATGAAGTGCTTATTTTACCGTTGATGCGTCCCGAAACGCGATGAAATGTATAATTCATGTATACATGATGTTTCACCTACGTACGAATTAGTTCTTCTCTTATCAGTACTTACGACCATTTTATACATGTTTTTTGCGCGTCGTCATGCATCAAGAACAAAAACTTGGACCTAACACGAAACAGACGTCCTGCACATACCTGTTCGGAGTATATAAGCTTATATAGTACATTACATTACATGAGGGGCCGGGTAGCTCAGTTGGTAAGAGCGTCTTGCTAGTAACCGAAAGGTCGCTGGTTCTAATTCCGGATTGGTCAACGTGTGATCATATTATTTTCCCCTTTACCAACAACTGGCCCGCTGGTGTCAGTATAAATCGGTCCAGTAGTCACCTATATGCGAAAGTGTCGTGTGACTATAATCTACATAACAACTACATTACATTACATTACATGATTTTTGCTTTAGGTCAGCGGACTCTTCCGAGCCAAATCAGGACCGGACAACCCCTGATCCGCATAAAAGATCCGCTGAAACAACCCTAGTGGCAAAACTGTAGGATCTCCACCAGCCAGTCATTTTACAATAAAGACATCCCACGCAGGGGACGCTGAGGCTATACTCTAATTTATCGAACTCCTCGTTTACAAAAACAAAATAGAATATAAACATCATTATAAATTAACAACAAAACACATACATATAAAATGCCTACATTGCTAAATAATAACATCATAGGAAGCCTTAGTGACCACTTTGGCAGAAAGCATCCAATATTCCAAAGCTGATCCAACAGACCTCACACACACATAATATGGAGTCTTGTCCCGGAAGATTTTTCAGGGAAAAAATGTAGGTGACTGGTCTAGCGAACAAGAAGATAGTATAGCAGATTGATAGAACAGAGCAGGAATGAGAAAGAACAAATGAGAAAGACAGCGACAATGGGAATTTAAAGCACTAAATTTCCAGAAAGTGGGGATACTATTTATACTGAAACCCCCGGCACCCCAGCGGAGGGTTATATAGTACAAGCCTACCGAAAGCGAGAGGAACGGCCTAAAAAGAGGATTTGATAAATTCCTCAGACGACCTCAAATAGTAGCGACCAAAAAATACTACCATTCTAAAAGTCTGAGGGAGAAAATATCCTTGTTGTTTTGAAATTCTGATTTATACATTATATTATTATTATTATTATTATTATTATTATTATTATTATTATTATTATTATTATTATTATTATTATTATTATTATTATTATTATTATTTAAAAACAGACGTACTGAATTGTTTGGTCCAACAAATGGTAGATCTATAACTTCATCTATAATAGCGTGATGCAATCTGACAAAACAACCAAACTTTCATTTCCTGCGTGCCAAAATATCAGGGAAAAGCGATTTTCTCTCTTTGGAGAACCCACTAGTAGTGAGCACGCCAGGAGCCCAGGCTGAGCATATTTTATTCAGATTGCTTGCCTAGGTATATCTGAGACCGTAATCGGAGAACGGGTGTGGAGCTTTAAATGATGACGCTCATATTTTGCAAGACTCTATTTGGTACCAGCAAGCAACAGAGTTAGACGGAAACCTTCTAGACTATTTTTGACACTATACATACACGTATTTCAGATTGAATTATACCTTGTTTGTTTAATAACGTAAATATTCAATCAGGAACAATATCCCGGATGGATTACAGGAACCCATTATCACATTCATATTCGTCCACTCTTGTGAAGTGAAAAAAATAAGAGTGAGCTACCTGACAGAAAGTTCAAAGTTCTTCGATCCGGAGATTGCGATAGCGCAGTTTAAAGATTGTAAGGTTTGTAGTACAGTGTAGTTCGAATTCGCTTTGTATGCCAATAGCAACCACATCATCATCATCAGCAGCAGCAGCAGCAGCAGCAACAACAACAGCAGCAGGAGCTACAGCAGCATAATCGTCGTCATCATCATAATTATCATCATCATCGTCATCATCATCAAAAATGAACAGCAGCATAATTGTCGTCATCACCATTAGCAACAGCAGCAGCCCCGTCGCCGTCATCTACGCCGTCAACATCCACAGCAGTTAACGGTACCATTGATAGCAGCATCACACAACCACCTTCCGTTTAGAAGGGGAAAATCCTCGTGATAAATGTATGACAATACAATGACAGCGTTGCTCATCCTGCCCTTCACCCCATTCATTTGCTTGCAAATACGCTTACGCTGTCCTGAGAAAGTCTGGCGCAATGCTAACGTTATCACAGCCCCATTTTCTGTAGCTGCTTGCAAACAGACTCAGTTATGCACACTCTGAGCATACAAGCTGCAAACCTTTCAGACTGATCAGTCAAAGACTCTTGACCATCCAGGGAGCATCGGGTAGTGGACATTGATCAAAGTCATGTTCATCCAGAGTGTAAGAGGGCGCCCCAGAAAAAAAAAAGAAAGAAAGGTTGGAACAAAACATAATGGTCGTCAAACCAACCAGAGTAGTTTGAAGGTCAGGACGACGTCCGTGAATTGCACAGAGGGAAATAACGTGCTGATGGGCTTCATCGAGGTTTAGAGTCAATAATGGAACCATCAGAAAGTCGGTCTAAAAGACTGAACCAAAATTCCCACGATGAATACAACGACTCTTGTTCCTATAACCCGTTAGAGTACGTTAAGAATACGTTAAGAATTCAGAACCAACTCAGCATGGAATTTTTGTTTTGTTGTTTGTAGTTTTTGTTGTTTTACGTAATAGTTTGTTGTTGCATGTACAATACAAATAATAACGTGCAGATGTTGTAAATCTATGAGTGTGATTGCTTGAAACATGGATGCAATGTGTCACGTGGGGTTTATGGGCTCTGCACAATGGAATTATGGACCATCACGTTTATTCGGTGGGAACTGCTAGTAAGTCACCCTATGAATTACTTTAATAAATTTATTTGTTTAGCTCGTTCTGTGTTAAGGTTGGGGTACAGAAATAGATAGAAAAATGGTAAAAGATTACTGTCACACTAGCTTTCACACGGCTATGAATCATATGTAGTCCAGCCACTTGATAACAGTTAAAATCACACATTTATTTCTTCTACTCTATACAAGATTCTCTAAGTACTAATCTAACTTAAAAAGTCTCTTTCATTGCTAATAGTTCGATCGCTGATAGTCTAGGCAGCTGTTTTTTCTTCCTCGGGCACTTGCTATTTGAGTTTATGTAGATTGGACTACTGTGGTCCGTTATACAGTTTTTGAAGAGTTGGACTACTGTGGTCCTGTTTTGATCAGTTTAAGTGCACCTTGGAGTGTTCACTTAACTGCTTGATGGTGCGTGCGAAGTCCTTCTGTGAGGTAGCTTCTGGTCCACCTGGGTAGTTGTGTAGTTGGGTTCCCTTGCCACGCTGTGGGGTCTGACAGGGTGTTTCTTCGGGTAGCTCCTTCCGTCTTGTGCGGTAGAGTCTCCTCGACCAACTAGTCGTTTCTGTGGAGTGGGGTGCACAGGATAGCTCGGGATAGCTCGGGATAGCTCGGGATAGCTCGCCTGCTCGTCTGTAATATAAGAGACGAAATTCTGCACAACCCTGAATAATCGGTTTGTGCAGAGCGCCTCACTGAAAGCCAAAGTAGCCCTCAGTGATAGCTCCACATCTCTATACATAAGCGACGAACATTCTGCTACTTCCGGGTTCCACTGGAATCTCACTCTAAATTCCTATACATACATAAATATAAATCGTGTCTAACTATACACATACAGAATTAATAATAATATAAACATTCAGTGGTACACTAACGTGCAATGGCAAAACAAAGTATGATGCGAAAAGCAAGTTTTGAGAAAATCGACTTTTTCTGTTTCCGCAGTATTTTGAGCTATAACCCGCACCTTTTTTGACGTAGATCTGCGGAAAATCACAAAAAAAATGTTCCATGCAAAATATTACATACATCACATTTGCAGTTTGAAAGATATTTCGTCTTTTTCTGAAGTTACTTCAATCTCATTTTATTGTGAACACGGGAGGCTTGTTAAAAAAATGGCAAAACGAAGTATAAAATACTCTGTTTTGTCTTTGTATTTCTGACTTGGAACGCTTGCTTAAACATCGGTAAAAGCGAGTGAGTTATACTCTCTTTTACCAAATTATTTGACTTTCCTCAGCTTATTTTTAAAAAAGGCAAATGTGGGTGAGTTCTTTCGAACACAAGATTATTGTGAAAATTTATTGCTGCTTACCACAGGCGCCTGCCAGCTCTCGTTTTTCTTTTAATAAAAAACTGTACTTGTTAAATTTTAGTTCTAAAACGTAAAACAAATCTTGTTATATTTCATAAATATTGTTATTTATTTTTTATTATTATTATTTAATCGTTCTTATATAGCGCTTTTCCAGCTCAAGAGCTGCTCAAGGCGCTGGCCGATACAGGATGTAACTCAAGCCGCCCGTTGCGCCAACTTGCAGCCTTCGGGCGCATCGTAATAACGCCCCAGACAACTGAAGACAATCCTGGGCAGCCTGGGATGGGGGAGAAGGACCTAGGTGCATGCTGGGTGTGTTCTTGTCACCGGCACTCACCCGTCTAGGACATGAGCGTCAGGATCTATAAAGTCCGTTATGATGGAATGTATGCAACACAGACTAGACCCCGGTGTATACTCCCATCCGAATACATAATTTGGGCTAATATTGCACCGATTTGTAAAAATGTTTACTAATTTAGTCTATTTGACTGTAATAATTATCTTTTTTCACTAACAGTCAAACTCACAGTTTACATGATTGTGTATAGTCCTATTCATGCAGGCCTGTGCATGTGTAATAAAACAAATGCAGTTAATTTTTTTTAATATAGATTACACGACTTAATTGATCTAATTATTATCTCCACAGAAATGCGATTTTTCTTTTCTTTCTTTCTAAAACAACATACGCTTTTTTTTTCGCAAATCAGTTTCGATATTTAGATTTAAACTTTAATGGAAACCTTCTGTCAATTAGTTTTTTTTTCTTTTGTTTATGTCTGAATTTTATTAGAGAAGGAAGTTGCACATATACTCAGAATGCAATGATTTTTTAAAGATATTATAATCATAACTGAAGAATTATGATTTGGGTTCTTTTAATCAGCCTGCTGTTGTGCTCTGCAGTTTTAGTTTGGTTTCCTAATTAGTATTGTTTCTGTTTCTCTAATCTATAAGCCTACGTTCTTGTACATTATGTTTCTCTTTGACAAGTTAGGAAAGTTTTTAATTTTGGTAAATATTTATTCTAAACTGGAGGTCTAGTATAATAATAATTAATAATAATAATAATAATAATAATAATAATAATAATAATAATAATAATAATAATAATAATAATAATAATAGCAACAATTTGGCTGTTGTTGTTGTTGATGGTGCTGGTGGTTGTAGTAAAATATTAGCAGTAGTAGTAGAAGAAGTATACCAATTTGGCTGTTGATCTTGTTAGACATATATACACATACATACATACATACATACATACATACATACATACATACACACAAACAATCATATATTCTGAGAAAGACAGAGATGGAGAATTTTTTTAAAATACATGTATATTACTGAACACAAAAATTAGTTTGAATAAATATTTTATTAAATGAAAACCAAGACACAAGTTTGTTTGTTTTATTTTTTCAAATTACTCTCTTCTGCACACTAACGTGCATCTATGTTGGTGTTCCACTTCAAAAAAAAAAAAGAGATAGGGTGAAAGAAATGCCAGGTTTATGGTATATCTTGAAACAAAATGTTTTGTGTTCAAAGCTGATTTTGCCTGTTTTTAGATTAATTACTAACGCTTATATTGAATGCAATTTACCAATCTGCCCGTTATTAAGACAGTTCACATAGGAGGTTTCAAAGCTGTGAATACTTTATTTTGTTCTCAATAAAATTATTTTGTAAATAAAGCTAACAACGACATTAAAACAAAAGTTTACCTTCCTAATATTTTGGACCTGCATAAATATAATATGAAAAATTAATATCATAAGAAAAAAACTGTATCGATAGATTTACAATACTGCTTTTTGTCCCTTTACTTCATTTCTTGTTCTTGTGGGAATATTCTTCAATAAAGCAATAACAAAAAAACTATTTATTTATTTATTTATGTATAATATGTATCTGAATATCACAACCATGAATCCTTCCTTATCAAGAGGACAGATATGCAGATTACTTTTACACAGCAACATAGTCTATAACAACAACAAAGACCAATCTATTGTCACGATTTACAGCCAGCATCGATAAGAGAGTCAAGTTCTTGTTCTGGCTTGAACAATTGTCTACCCAGATGTTAATTGTGTCAGCTGATTCAGAGTACCACTTGATAGCTTGCTCGTACGCACTCGCCATATCAGCAGCCGTTCGAACGTCTATATGATTTGCAAATTGTTGTTATGAAGGTAAGGTGGCAATAAAAAAAAAATTTGCACAACTTAATTATTTGTCCATTTGACACCAGTAAAAAAGATCTACTTTCTGTTTCTCGCTTTGGAGATCTGCTACGATTTGGCGATCTTCGCTCAATGCACTGCTGCACAAACCTTTTCCTATCGTTGTAATCAATCTGCCAGTACTCGCCATGAATTGTTGATCTTGATTCTTCTCTAAAAGTCATCACATTTCTTTCTGCATTTGTAGGATTTATGGATGGGATGTTTATCTGCATATCTTTTCTTTCTCTCAACTTTTGATCTTATTTTCTTTTGTTAGCTTTCAGGAACTATAGCATTGATCTCTGAATCTGATTCAAGGCAAAGAAGAACTTCATCTCTGGAATAACTTTCAGAAGAACTTTCTGAGTAGATGGTTGGACTCCTGTTGGTGGACCTGGTATATGTGAAGAAGCATCTCTTGCATCTCGGATGATATTGCTGAAACAAATTTTAAATGTATCAGAAGACAAGCTAGAGAGAGAGGTAGGGAGGAGAGAGAGAGAGAGAGAGAGAGAGAGAGAGAGAGAGAGAGAGAGAGAGAGAGAGAGAGAGAGAGAATGCACTTGTTACATTAAAAATGCCCTGAATCAGATCTTACACGGGAATACAGGAATTCAGATGTTATTCAACCAAGTGCCAATGTTAATGCACAAGGTAATTAATTGCCCTGAGTTTTGTTGAACAGTCATACAATGAACCAAATATCTGTCACTCTACTACTACTACTACTACAACTACTACTTCTACTACTATATAAAATACTACTATAAAATATTTTGCACAGTGGTTTAAAACAGTTTCAAAAAATTGCACCTCTTTTAAAAATGTATTCTAGGCAACCAGAAAATGCCATTTTTGTCAAAAGCTGTCGCAGTGGATTTAGCCTGTTTGCAAGTGGACTCCTCAAGTAGTAAAACTGTACATTTAGAAGCTCTAGAAGGGGTACATTTCTCATTAGCGTGTTTCCTAAGTGCAGGAAACAGGTAGATTTTCCTTACATTCGAAGAAAGTGAGTTTCATAGCGCAGCGTTATCAAAGCGCACGCTGCGTGCGTCTCATTAACTGAAATGCATTATACATGTAGGCTACAGCCAGAAGCGACTGCACTAATTTTATGAAGTAAATAAAGTAAGGAACAACTACCTTTCTCTAACGTTAGAAAATATGTCCCTGGGCTTAACTGGAATTTGTAATAATAATAATAATAATAATAATAATAATAATAATAATAATAATAATAATAATAATAATAATAATATCTGGGCAGACCAACCTATAACCCAGCAGATTGCCAAAAATAGATCTAGGCCTAATATTAATGCCACTCATTGCCGCAATAAGCCACTAGGCCTATATTAGTAAACAACTAAATAGAACGATGAACAGTCTTAAAAAGCCTTCAACATCGCCCCTATCAAGTATCAATTAAGCTGCATCTTTCTAAAACCATTACCAGGCACACGTTTCATAAGCTAGATCTAGACGAGGAAAACGAGGAAACTAGGAAGTTAATGTTTTTAGCTACTAAGATTTTGAAGGTAACTAAGGTAAATTCCTAGCTTTTCCTAGCTTTCATCGCCTGTAATCGCAATACAAAATAATACATTGAGCAATTATTTAGGGGCCTAAAGTATAGGCATATTATATTGACAATTGACACTTGGCTTTACGTTGACATTGCTGTGCTAGACACTAATAGTCTACAAACATCAATATTCAAAAAGATGTTAAAAATATATAGAATCGAAAATAATTCATACAAACACGGTAGAGTTGTTTTACACGCTGATGCAACTTTTGATGCAAAAACAGTATATCTAAAGCAATGTCAATGGAAATCTAAACATCAATTCTTTTAATTATACCCGCTTTATCTGAATACTATATACAAGAATATTATAAATCAATGACAACAAAAAGAATAAACTGCGGCTTACCTTTGTTTCAAGTTATTGAAAACACTTGCAGCACTTGAAAAGTGCGGCTGCTTCTCGCCGTCACTATTCATCGTTTATCGCATCTCATTAAAAGTCAGGACTGTCTGACAAGCCTAGGTAGTAACGGTCTTTTTAATTGGTCAACCAAAAACAAAGCTGGCGCGTGATTGGTAAAAGACATACGTTGTTTTGCCGTTTTGTTCACGCTAGCGAAGAAAACAGTTACTTGAGAGAGTACTATTGAATCAGTTCTATTTATAGCGTTGCTCACTTACTTCGTTTTGCCATTTTATTCTGGTACTTAAAAAATATTTAACAAGCACAACATACTAAAATAAAAACTGCAATATCTTCGTCAAAATTTGACATTTTTATTCGGGATTTTTTTTAAAAGATGCGCCTCCTCCTCATCTATACGGCAATATCAATAACTCATTTTCGCCCAAAACTGCAGATACTTTGTTTTGCCATTGCACGTTAGTACAGCCACTGGTCTGCAAACATACATATAAGTTAAACAACAGTGATTCCGTACGGGATACAACATGGCGGCGCAACCGGTCGTGTTTCACCTCGTGGTAGGCTCTTCCACGTGGTCCCGCAAATTCGGATTAACAATTCACATTTATGCATAGCAAATTCCACAAACATAATTTCAACAATAATATAAATATATCACGATGAAACAGAAGGGTGTTCATTTACCTGTTTGACAAGTTCAGGCCCGTGATGACTTGAGAGAATTCTAAGATTTCAAAGTCCTGCTTCCTGGTCTATGAGTGTAGAGATTTCTCTAGCTGTGGAGATGTTGACTCTACCTCATCTCACACACGACTGATTCAAACTGTGTTAGGCTCTGACACAGTCAATACTGCTCTACCCACTGAGCCTGCTCTGATTGGTTAAAACGGTCCGATTCAAAGCTCAAGTGCTGACTCACTGCGATGTGGGTGGCTCGCTCGCTGTGTGTGGTTTACTGTGTAATTTAATTGCTGCTGTGTAATAGTCTAACTTGTAAAGTTACAAAGACTACACATGGCTAAATAGTCAACAAGCAGAGTTAAAGCTAGCCAGTTCATGACAGGCTCCCTCAACTGAAAAAAGGCGATGACTACTGGATTCGACCTTTTTCTACTACAGAGCCTAGTTTAACGCTGCACTATCCTAGGGTCCTATTTTCAAACTAATTAAGTTGCTCTACCTGAGCTGCAATGCTGTGCCAGGTAGCTATGGACACTAGTGACAGGGTATTACTGGGCGGGGACGAATTCTGGTGCTGTGGCCCTTAGTTGTGTTGGGTGGGCGACCGCTGCTGTGTCCTCCACGAGATGGCGACTGAGGTAGTCGGCTCCGTGGTTCTCTTTGCCGGGGATGTACTCGATTTGGAATGAGTATGCCTGAAGGGTGAGTGCCCATCGCATCAGGCGAGAGTTCAAAGACTTGGAGGCTGCCAGGAACGATAGTGGTTGATGGTCCACCTGAACTGTGAAGTGGGTCCCATACAGGTAGAGTTGGAACTTCTGTATGGCCCAGACTAGTCCAAGACATTCTTTCTCCGACGTGGCGTAGTGGGTCTCGGCGGGTCTCAATTTTCTGCTGGCGTAGGCGACAGGGAATAGCGTCTCTGCATTCTTGGGGTCGCGCTGTAGCAGTACTGCTCCGAGGCCTAAGTCGCTTGCGTCGGTGCGAAGAACGAATGGCTGAGTCAAATCGGGTAGGTGGAGTACTGGCGCCGATGTCATTCTGTCCTTGAGTGTTTGGAATGCTGTCTCGCATTCCGCTGTCCATACGACTTTGTCCGGGGCGATTTTCCGGGTTCCATTTGTCCGTGTTACGGCGATGCTGTTGTAGTTGCGGATAAACTTCTTCCGCGATGGCGATGGCTAGCCATGTGTGTGTGCTGGGGGTCGCTGGTCGGTCCGTGTACTTCTTAAGGAGATTGATGTGGTGGTATCGGGCTCTCCCGTTCACCTCTACTTGGTAGACTGTCTTGGATTTCTTGGCAGTCACCCGGTACGGTCCTCTCCAAGCGATGTCCAGCTTGTTGGTTCCACTTGGAAGTAAGAGTAGCACTTGATCGCCGACTTGCAGTTCTCGGTCCTTCGCGTGGCGGTTGTAGTACTTCGCCTGACGGGCTCTTGCCTTCTTCAGTGCTTCACCAGCTTTCTTCCACGTTGCTTTGAGTGTTTCCTGCAGGTCTGCGACGTACTTGGTGGCACCTCTTGGTGTGTCGTCTATCTTGGCCTCCGTCCAACTTCTGCGTAGGGCTTCTAGCGGTCCTGCTAGAGGTCTGCCGAATAGCAAGGTTGACGGGGTGTAGCCTGTGGCTGCATGGGGCGTTTCTCGGTATGCGAACAGTGCCGCATTCACGTAGGTGTCCCACGCTTCTGGATTGTCGTCGGCGACTTTCCTGAGGATGGTGAGAAGGGTTCCATTCAGTCTTTCTACTTGTCCGTTGCTGGCGGGGTGGTATGGTGGTGTGCGAATGTGATGAACTTGTATCAACTCGAACACGTCTTGCATCAGGCGGCCGGTGAACTGAGATCCGTTGTCCGTTCTAATGCTGTCCGGGAATCCGACTCTGGTAAAGATGGCGATGAGTGCATCTGCGATCTTCTTGGTGTCGATCGCTGGCAACGGGACTGCTTCGCACCACATCGTACATGCGTCGACGAGTGTGAGTAGAAATCTGTTCCTCTTCTTGGTCATGGGCAGTGGTCCTACTATGTCTACTGAGACTTGCTGGAATGGCACGCCGACTACTACTGATGGTCCTAAGGTAACCGGTACGGTGTGATGTCGCGGGGAATATCGTTGACATTGGTGGCAAGATTTCACGTAGCGCTTGACATCCTCCGTGATTCCTGGCCAATAGTAGTGTGCGCTGATTCTCTGCACTGTGGCTCCAATTCCCATGTGTCCGCTGAGTGGCATGCTGTGGCCTAATTCTAGTACTTGGGCTCGAAGGGTGGCTGGTAGTACTAGTTGGGTGTGATCTCCATCTCCTTGTCGATGTAGAACTCCCTCTTCCATGTAGAAGTCTCCCTTGTGCGGGGGTGTGTGCGCCTTGGGTAGCTTCTGGAAGCACTTCGCTATCGAGGTGTCTTCTTTCTGTGCTGTTTTGATCTCTTCGAGTCCTGGATTCGGAGCGAACTCGGGCTGGGGTGGTTGGGTTTTAGCTTGGGCCCTGGTTTGCACTGCAGCTATCTCTACAGTTTTGGGGGGCGTGCCTAAGAACACATACCTACAACCTAGCACTAGATCATACAGGGGTTTCTGTAAAACAGCTGCTTGGATTCGTCCTGTGACGTACCTACTCTCTACTTCTATCCAAGCTATTGGGCAAGTAGTCGTCGGTTTCGTCAAGTCTGCTCCTTGTAAGTCGACTGTCTTGTCTGTCAAGTCCGCGCGCGATACAAGAGATTCGCTAACTATCGCGTCGTATGATAGACCTGTGTCATACAGACAGTTCGCTTCTTTTCCGTTGACCTTGACCGTGTCTGTCACCGATGGGTGATCTCCGATCGTGTGTGGCTTGTTACCGCTGCTTTGAGTTAGAACTCTGTGCGCTGGCCGGCTTTCGCGCTCTTCCCTACGTTGTGCGGCCAACTTGAAACATTCTGCGGTGGAGTGATTGTTTCTGTTGCAGAACGAACAATACCGTCTCTGTTCTGCGGGACCTCTTTTCCCGAATTCCGTGTTGGGTCCTTTATTTTGCCCAGGTCTGGGGTTATTCGGCTTATTCGCGGTGCGCTCTTCCCGGTTAGGGCTTCGTTTCTGTGCCTCTTTCCCGTTAGGCTTTAGGTCTCGCCTGAAGCTCTTGGCTTCTCCGTGTGCGGCCACGTACCTATCTGCGACCTTGACCAGATCCTCCAGTCTTTCCGCGCCCTGCTCTACTGAGAATGTTCTCAGCTCGGGGGTCATGGTTTCCCGTAGCTGTTCCCATACTAACAGTTCTGTCAGTCCATCATACGTCTTAGCCGTGGCTGACTGGCTAATCCACTTATCCAGCGTTGTGGACAACCGATCCGCGAACTGCGCATAGCTCTCTCCTTTCACTCTCCGGTTGGTGCGGAATTTTTGCCGGTAGCATTCTCCTGTTAGTTCGAATCCCGTTAGGAGTGCCTCTTTTACTTTGTGATAGTCCGTCACTCTGTCAGTCGGTAGCTTACTGTAGATGTCATAAGCCTTTCCTCTAAGCCCTTGACTAAGCTTAAAAGACCAATGGGTGGGATCTAGTTTATACTCTGTTGCTAGACGCTCAAACCTAGTCAGATAGAGATCTAGACCTTCTTCTCTCTCATTGAATGTTCCCAGTGGAAATGACATTCCTTGTACAGGGTTGGGTGCTACCTCTAGCTGATCTGAGTGGGAAGGGGTTGAGGAAGAACTTGAAGCTCCTGATCCCAATCTTCTTAGCTCTAACTCATGCTGTCTTTCTTTTTCCTTTTCTTCCCTCTCTTTTTCTTTTTCTGCCCGCTCATACTCCCATTTCCTAACTTCTGCTTCTCTCTCTGCTGCTAATGCTGCCTTCTTCTGTTCTCCTTCTAATTCTAATTTCTTCTGTTCTCTTGCTGCTTCTAACTCTAGTTTCTTTTGCTCTGCTTCTAATTTCTTCTGCTCTGCTTCTAGTTCTGCTTTTTTCTGTTCTCTCTCTGCGGCTCTCTCTGCCGCTTCGAGTTTCTTCGCCTCTCTCTCTGCTGCTCTCTCTGCCTTAGCCTCCTGCTTCTCTACCTCTGCATTGATATACGCAATTAGGTCTCCCCCTGCTAAGTGTAAAGCTTCCCCTAATTCCTTGAAGCGCAATCTCAAGGCCACTGGGTCCGACATTGCCAAACGTGTCTATGAACACCCTCTGAATCAAGTGGAATACCAAAACACTAGCAATATTGCACGTCAATAACAACAATGCAAAGACAATCAAATTCGTAATCAATAATAGAATAAAACAAGAGTCAAATGGCATACAACAGTTACTTAAGCAAAACCTGCAAAAGAACAATGCAACATACAGGCACAAAAATAATTGAAGCAAAAAAGTTTTTAACTAAAGAATAGTGCACCACAACTGATCAGTCCTTGTTACCACTATTCTAAGTTATTCTACTACTCCTACTGTTATCTAATTTTATTGTACTTAGGTCCGGTTATACCCAATTCCTATTATACACAGATCCTGGCAGGCTCGCCAATTAAAGTGTCACGTGGGGTTTATGGGCTCTGCACAATGGAATTATGGACCCTCACGTTTATTCGGTGGGAACTGCTAGTAAGTCACCCTATGAATTACTTTAATAAATTTATTTGTTTAGCTCGTTCTGTGTTAAGGTTGGGGTACAGAAATAGATAGAAAAATGGTAAAAGATTACTGTCACACTAGCTTTCACACGGCTATGAATCATATGTAGTCCAGCCACTTGATAACAGTTAAAATCACACATTTATTTCTTCTACTCTATACAAGATTCTCTAAGTACTAATCTAACTTAAAAAGTCTCTTTCATTGCTAATAGTTCGATCGCTGATAGTCTAGGCAGCTGTTTTTTCTTCCTCGGGCACTTGCTATTTGAGTTTATGTAGATTGGACTACTGTGGTCCGTTATACAGTTTTTGAAGAGTTGGACTACTGTGGTCCTGTTTTGATCAGTTTAAGTGCACCTTGGAGTGTTCACTTAACTGCTTGATGGTGCGTGCGAAGTCCTTCTGTGAGGTAGCTTCTGGTCCACCTGGGTAGTTGTGTAGTTGGGTTCCCTTGCCACGCTGTGGGGTCTGACAGGGTGTTTCTTCGGGTAGCTCCTTCCGTCTTGTGCGGTAGAGTCTCCTCGACCAACTAGTCGTTTCTGTGGAGTGGGGTGCACAGGATAGCTCGGGATAGCTCGGGATAGCTCGGGATAGCTCGGGATAGCTCGCCTGCTCGTCTGTAATATAAGAGACGAAATTCTGCACAACCCTGAATAATCGGTTTGTGCAGAGCGTCTCACTGAAAGCCAAAGTAGCCCTCAGTGATAGCTCCACATCTCTATACATAAGCGACGAACATTCTGCTACTTCCGGGTTCCACTGGAATCTCACTCTAAATTCCTATACATACATAAATATAAATCGTGTCTAACTATACACATACAGAATTAATAATAATATAAACATTCAGTGGTACAGCCACTGGTCTGCAAACATACATATAAGTTAAACAACAGTGATTCCGTACGGGATACAACATGGCGGCGCAACCGGTCGTGTTTCACCTCGTGGTAGGCTCTTCCACGTGGTCCCGCAAATTCGGATTAACAATTCACATTTATGCATAGCAAATTCCACAAACATAATTTCAACAATAATATAAATATATCACGATGAAACAGAAGGGTGTTCATTTACCTGTTTGACAAGTTCAGGCCCGTGATGACTTGAGAGAATTCTAAGATTTCAAAGTCCTGCTTCCTGGTCTATGAGTGTAGAGATTTCTCTAGCTGTGGAGATGTTGACTCTACCTCGTCTCACACACGACTGATTCAAACTGTGTTAGGCTCTGACACAGTCAATACTGCTCTACCCACTGAGCCTGCTCTGATTGGTTAAAACGGTCCGATTCAAAGCTCAAGTGCTGACTCACTGCGATGTGGGTGGCTCGCTCGCTGTGTGTGGTTTACTGTGTAATTTAATTGCTGCTGTGTAATAGTCTAACTTCTAAAGTTACAAAGACTACACATGGCTAAATAGTCAACAAGCAGAGTTAAAGCTAGCCAGTTCATGACACAATGTTCTAAATTTTAAATTGGTGTAGAAAATGCTAATGACAGTTTCCGGCTTCGTATAGGCGGGAGAGACCATACATTCTGCTTTCATCTTTGATAATAAAATTCTGTTTTAAACAAATTCTGTTGAGTGTGTGTGTGTGTGTGTGTGTGTGAGAGAGAGAGAGGTAGAGAGACAGAGAAATACAGAGAAAGAGAAAGACAGAGAGAGAGATAAGGACAGAAACATACAAAGATGTATCACCAATTAAAAAAATCAATACACTTCTTTTACATGAACAAACCTGTGTCTTTTTTACAACATTAAAAATAGACCCTCATTAAGACTGCAGCTATCATGTTTGCATGCCACTGCGCTTTGGATGCTGCTTCGTGTCCACAACCCATAATGTAAGATGAATGACTGCAGTTTGTAGAAGCATTAGGTCTACATTAGTAGTAGCACAACATTGGAGGATGGATGTGGGAGAGGGGGAAGGGGGTGTTTGTCTAACGGCCAGCAAACGGCCGACCGATGGAAGTTCGATTTGACCGGTCCTGGATGCTGTAAGTCAACATGATCATTGGTCTGGCCTTCATTACAGTCACCAAAGGTCTGCCACAGTACCATAGTAACTGTTCTCAGAAGAACCTGTTGAGATCTACGCCCGAAATCTTTCCAGTCGGAAGCTTATTTCAGGCTTTTAACCCAGAGTGGAGGGGTGGAGGGGGTGAGTGGGGTTGGAGGTTGCCGACAGTAGGATGTTAAATGAAGGGGATACAGTGAGGAGGTATAGATAGTGTTACGTTGAAACGCGAACGAAAGTATGTTTGAAACGCGCACGATAGATCTAATCGTTTCGTTTTGCAAAGTATTCAATAATGGAGTTTATTTGCCTGTGATTTGAGTTTGCATTGTTGTTAGGAGAGGCTTTGTATAACGTTGATAATTTGCGTTAGTCGATATTATTGGAGAATTTTCTGGATCTGCGTGTTTACTCTCAATAGAAATGTCCCGATACATGTCGAAGTAAGAGAACGTTCCGGGTATGTATGACGTAAGTCAGTGATGACGATCTTTAATTCTGATTGGTTGTAATGCGTCTAGAACGACCTGTCGTCATCTCGAATGAGAAAAAAAATTATAAAATGGATGCCCTGTGTGTGGATAGAGTAGTTGTTGATAGTGAAGTTGGAAAGTAAATTTGAGAGTGGAAATGCGATTGAGCGATTGTATGCAGTTGTTGATGTGTGCTGAATAAAAGTGGAAAACTTTATACGTCGACTCCGTGTCTTGTATGCTGAGTGAGCAGGCTGCGTGGATAAACAAATCTGAGTTACACCTTATCAGGAATTCAGCATTGGGGCTGAATCAGATACTGATAAAGAACACACCATCATCGATTCGAGTGTAACAGATAGATAGATAGATAGATAGATAGATAGATAGATAGATAGATAGATAGATAGATAGATAGATAGATAGATAGATAGATAGATAGATAGATAGATAGATAGATAGATAGATAGATAGATAGATAGATAGATAGATAGATAGATAGATAGATAGATAGATAGATAGATAGATAGATAGATAGATAGATAGATAGATAGATAGATAGATAGATAGATAGATAGATAGATAGATAGATAGATAGATAGATAGATAGATAGATAGATAGATAGATAGATAGATAGATAGATAGATAGATAGATAGATAGATAGATAGATAGATAGATAGATAGATAGATAGATAGATAGATAGATAGATAGATAGATAGATAGATAGATAGATAGATAGATAGATAGATAGATAGATAGATAGATAGATAGATAGATAGATAGATAGATAGATAGATAGATAGATAGATAGATAGATAGATAGATAGATAGATAGATAGATAGATAGAACAGAAACATGATCTCCAGTGCCTCTGGGGGAAAAAACAACGGCAACAACAAAGGAATGTAAAGAGATGCATGAGCAGAAATAGAAAGAGCAAGATTGAAGAAATGATAAGATTGGGGAAAAGGAATTCCTGTAAGAGTACGTTTGGATTTAATTTCTGAAAAGATTTAGGTATTGCGTCGGTTTTTTTTTGGATTGTATTTAATCTTTTACCTATGGTTACATGTGTATATATTTTGATACGTTTAATACATATTATTAAAGACAGGTCGTAAGATTCGACTTTTAAACCTAAAGCCTTTATTCTAATAAATTGTTCTACGTTCTATGTTCAGCTCTCTCTCTCTCTCTCTCTCTCTCTCTCTCTCTCTCTCTCTCTCTCTCTCTTTCTCTCTCTCTATCTCTCTCTTTCTCTCTCTCTCTCCCTTTCTCTTCCTCTCCAACACTCTCTCAAGTTCCATGTCTAATTCTGACCCGGCATGCAGCAACTGTACTTCCCATTATTCAGCAGAAGTCATAGCTTAATAAATACGGAACTGTGCATCATTGATTCGCTGGCCCTGGTTGAGTAGATAACAATGCACGTTTTCTGTGAAACATCACGTCAGTTATGCAAATGGAACACGAGTGGAGTAATCTGGTTGTCTCTGATAGCTACGTACATCAGCGGAATCGTCAAACTTCAGAGTGCAACGCCATGCAAAACCTGTAGATTCTTCTTTCCCTTGAAGATGCCTATTACTCGCAATTTCAACAATCGCAAGAGGTCAAAAGGCAATTTAAATAGATACAGGCTCTTTCTATTTCATACCGATATTGTATTATTGTAGAGGGAACTTGTTCAGTTCAGACAGTTTAATCAAACTGTAAGTATGCCTCTTCCCGATCCAATGTCATGTATAAAAGTCAATTCGCATAAGCAGCAATTATACTGAAATGTGTACATAATTCAAATACAATTAATATTCATTTTATGAGGGTTCTTGTTCAAAGTAAAAAGTTTACAGCCCACCTATATTTATTATAATGACAATGATGATAATGAAGATGATGATGGAAACGAAGAGGAGGATGATGTGGTAGTGATCATGATAATAATAATAATGATGATGATGATGATGATGATGATGATGATGATGATGATAATGATGTAGAATGAGGATGAGGATGAGGATGACGGCTTGCTGATTGTCCCGAGCTACGTGTAGCAGCAACATGCTCAGGCCATATGAAAGAACGATAGAAGGTGAGAAAAGACAGAGTGGTTAGAGAGAGAGAGAGAGAGAGAGAGAGAGAGAGAGAGAGAGGGAGGGGGGAGGACAGACAGACACAGACAGAGAAGGGCATTTGATTCATCGGTTCATGTAAATTTATAGTTCAAGGAAAAATACTCTTGTATGTTAAGGAGACTGAGTTTTTTATTCTTCTGGGCAGTAGAGTTGTGTTGTGTTATGTTGTATTGTATTGTATTGTATTGTATTGTGCGACGCGGATTGACGCGCTGGATAGTCAGCACTGAACAAGCTCTACATGGTAAACAAGGAGGAAATGGGCGGAGTTGGAGTGTTGTGAAGTATGGTACTTGACTGGAAGGAGGAATGACTGGTGCTGCAGGAGTGCCCAACTTCGCGCTTTGATCGTGGCCAAGGACAGAAATCGTGTAGTGCAGCCTGTTTGAAGGATGAGCACATATAGACAGCCACATTTAATTCTCCAAAACAGACTCATGGGCAGACAGACAGACACATACACACATTCAATCATACTGGCTCACTGGCAAACACATACAGGCACACACACACACAAACACACACACACACACACCCACACACACACACACACACACACACACTGGTGTTCCTTGGAGGAGGAGGAGTGCAGGATTCGTTTTAGGTTGTCCAGACGAAAAGAGTAGATCAAGCATACTCACGAAAAACGCAACAGCAAGTACTACTGCACCAACAACCACTTTTATAAAATAATAAGTTCGGCTATCGACTTAGCTGGACCATCATCCTTCTTCACAAAGTTGTTTGAACAGCAGCGGCTTCCCCATCCCAGCGCTTTGCTGTATATGCCTAAAACCAGCCATGGATCAAACGGGTTACAGAGTCTCAAGGGTAACTGGCCAGGCATACCATACCTCTCCCCTGTTTGCACCCCTCCTAATTGGACTCCGGTCGACCGCACCATCTTACACTTGTCTAAAGCCGGTATAAGCTTACGCCCAATGAAGCCTACAAGGATTCTTGATACTGCGCTTTTAATGAACACAGCGCAGACGATCAGCGCAGAGACAAGCTAAATGCGATGCACCCTCTGTTCCAGTCACAAAGACTATCACCCGTTGTCCAACGATTGTAGTAACGCCAAATGAATGGCTTAGACTGTTATCTAGCGGTTTAGTGTGGATGTGTATCTACTGGGGTAGCTCTTTGAACTGACAAACGAACACTACGCGAGCAATTCCTTTGAACCACCAAAAAACAGCACTGCAATTGATCAGTGTACAAAATCGTATTTAAATATTTAATTCATAGTTGCGAGTTTAAATACGTTATCTTGCCTGCAACTGTCACCACTGGCTAACTAATTTGCTGCAGCAGTCAGCCGCCTAGTGCGTGTGTCAGTGTCGTACTGGGTGGACTCAGGAATAGGTGCACACATGCCATGCTTTCGTTGAGAGGCCACACAAGAAATGGTTGAGAAATGAAGTTCCCATTGGCGCTGCGATCTGCTACGGTCAGCTTTTTTGTCAAGAGACCGGCCGCCGGGAAAAGAGTTGGCGAGTCAAGTTCCTTTTGTCCTACTTGGCGCTGCACTGTTGCTAAAAACCAAGGTCTTCGCCTAGAAACCAGCCCACCCCCATTAAACTCTTCAAACGTGAGTGACAAATGTGTTTGAAGACCAAACAAAACTAATAGACTCGTGGACTACATGAGATGGACAAGACCAACAAACACTCTAGCCTCCCGTATAATGAAGACAAGTAGGACTTACAACATAGTTGAAACCAGTCAACTGCGTTCCTCAAACGACAATTTTCTACATAAATCGCTTCTATAAGATTGGCAAGTAGTAGTTCATTCAGACAGCACAAACATCGATAGTTCAAGGGTAAAGGAGATAGCCGGAAAGAAGCGATACATTTTCTTTTGTATGCGTGTGTGCTCGATGTCTGTGTCGTCTTTACCGATTTAAGGAACGAGCTTGATGGATTTAGGGTGGACTGTACACTATATTTAGTACTCTTTTCCTCAAGATGTTAATCGAATAGAAAATGGAAGGATGTGGACTAGAAACTGTCTTACCTTAAATTAGTTTGTTACTCTTGTCAAAATTCCTTTTAGTCATTAGATTATAGAAAACTACTGGCCGGAAAATTGATTGCATTATCTTCTATTCATGGTGTAAAAGTTTCAACAGAAAAATTACCTTAGACTAACTTTAAATGGTAACAAAGCCAAAAGCAAAGAGTTTCCCCCCCTCCCCCCATTTATTGCTGTATGATTAAGACTTTGGAACTTTAAAACTTTGTCCTTTTATTACACAAATCTAACAGGACTTTAGACTAACTTTAAATGGTCACAAAGGCAAAAGCAAATATTTTATCCAAAATACAATGCCTGTATTATTAACACTTTGGAACTTTGAAACTGTCCTTTTATTACACAAACCAAGCACAATTAAAAAAAACACATTAGACTCTCATAGCTAGGGGGCATTTTAGCCGAATGGGGATTGGTGGTATGGTGTTACAAAATATACGTATAGAAAAACAATAAACAACACACACACAAAATTGCACTGGTCAAATATGTCACAAACGAATAGCGGACAACTGATACAAATACTCAAAATGGGAAAACAATTGTCACGCAAAAGAATACAATAAATAATAAATAGAAAAACAACACTAGCATGCAACATATGAATCATAGACAGGTCATGCGACTGGGAAATGTAGAGTGACAATACAACTCTCCAAAATCGGCTTAAATCCAACAATCTGTTACTTGATTTGGTTTTCATCAAGTGATGAAATTTACACATGTTCGGATAATTTCGGAAATATTTTGGAAGAAATGGAGTTCTGTTTGGTACAACAAACACAGCATTTTTACATCTAAATAAACAGAAAATCCTGTCCTATCCTATTCTATCCTATTCTATCCTATCCTATCCTATCCCGTAACTCGAAGGTCGTAGGGGCACCACGGATGATCGTTTAACCAGAATACTCCATCTTTCTCTGTCCTCAGCAACCCTCATGGCTTCGCTCAATGTCAAGCCAGTTCATTCTCGAATGTTGTCGTACCACCTCTATTTCTGTCTCACTCCTCTTCTGCCTCCTTGCACCGTGCTTAGCAGGATGGTCTTTGCAGGCCTGATGACCTGGTGACGTGGCCATTCCATCGGCGTTTCCGTTTCTTCACCGCTGTTGTCCAATGGCTTGTGTAATGGTCTGTCGGACTTCGTTTTTGGTGATGTGCTGGGTATAGGAACTGCCCAGAAGTCTTCTGTAGCACCTCATCTCCATGCTTTGTATTTTTCGTTGTAGTTCTGCTGTGAGGGTCCATGTTTCGCAAGCGAATAGCAAGATGGGAATGACATGCAGCAGCCTTACCTTGAAAAGTAGACTGATGGTTCTGTCTTTCCAAAGAACTATAATTGTATGTTATCACATAGACCTATTTCCATACGTCCATACCCCACAATTTTACAATAAAATAGGTTTGATACATTTTTTCAAAGAGGTCATTCTGAAAATCGAGGGGGTAAATCTAACTTTCTTCCCTTCTTTAGAAGTACCTATATTGCTCTTTCAACTAACAAATCTTGGCTTTCATCGCGTTAACAAATTTATTATTATAATTTTTAAAAGTTCATAAATTTCTGTATTACCAAACAATCTCAAGTACTTCTCCCTTCATTAAAAAAATGGCAATCGTCTAATTATACCTCAACACAGTGCATAGTTTCAAATATTTAGGAGCCATTGTATCAGACAATGGGTCCCGACAGGAAGTCCTCTCCGGGATCGCACAAACAACTGCTGCCCTGACAAGGTTGAAGCCCATTTGGAAAGACAGGACCATCAGTCTACATTCCAAGGTAAGGCTGCTGCGGTCCCTTGTCATATCCATCTTCCTATACGCTTGCGAAACATGGACCCTCACCGCAGATCTACACATCGGAGAATACAAAGCATGGAGATGAGGTGCTGCAGAAGACTTCTGGGCGTTTCCTATATCATCACCAACAACGAAATCCGACAGACCATCATGCAAGCCATTGGACAACACGATGACATGCTCACAGTGGTGAAGAAACGGTAACTCCGATGGTATGGCCACATCATCATAGCATCAGGCCTTGCAAAGACAATCCTGCAAGGCACGGTGCAAAGAGGCAAAAGAAGAGGGAGACAGAAAAAGAGGTGGGAAGACAACATTCGAGAATGGACTGGCTTGATACTGAGCGAAGCCATGACATTTGCTGAGGACAGAGAAAGATGGAGTATGCTGGTTAAACGATCATCTGTGGTGCCCCTATGACCTTCGAGTTACGGGATTTGATAGGAATGGATAGGATACCTTGGGAAAATACCAAAACGTAAGTTTTTTGCAATATTTATGCAAAGACCAAATTTATTACAATATAAATTCAAAGCATCCCAGGACTGCTGCATATCTTCAGCTGTTTTAGACAGAGTGACAGTATCATCCGCATACAATAACAAAAACAAATGGAAGTACTGCTCAATGCCAGACAATTTGACATTTTTGGTAAGTTTCGCGGCAAAAGTAAACCATAGACATTTTGGGCCAAGAAGGATTTTAGATCAATCAAAAATAAACAAAATTACAGAGGTGATAAATACTCCCATGGTCTCACTCCAGAATTACATTTTTTTTAAAAGCAGACAATCCGTTTTGAGCCCTGACGCAAGACTTATCTTTTTTGTAGATGTCTTTTATTACAGTTGACATTTTTTCTGAGATACCGCTTCTTAATAATTTATCCCGACTCACATTTCTCTGTACATTATAAAATGCATTTTTGTAATTAACAATTATACAAAATAAACGTGTCCAAATACATATCAGTTAAACAATAAGGGGCTAAAACATATGTTAAGTGGTTGAATTTTCTTGTCTAAATCCAGCTTTCTCTTTGCCTAATAAAGTATTAATGTTTCTTCTAAAGATGCCTGAATCTTATTTTTTAATTCAATACAGAAGGTATAGAAAGATTTGTATTTAATTAATTGATTAATAATCAATAGTTCTTTTACCGATTGATTATTTTAAATGACATTAACATAGATTTGAAGGCTTGAGTTATAATCCTTACAAGCAGGTTATTCCCTTTCCAAATCAACAACTGTACATTCTTCCGCCTTCCCTCCTCTTCCTTTTTCTTCTTCCTCTTCCTCCTCATCATCGACAGCAGATTAGTAGTAGTAGTAGTAGTAGTAGTAGTAGTAGTAGTAGTAGTAGTAGTAGTAGTAGTAGTAGTAGTAGTAATATATTTTGTTTTAAACTAAATATTTAGCGCCTGGGACCCTGAAAGATGGCCGGCCTTGCATTATGTTTTTTTCATAGTTTATTTTATTTAAAATCCATTTTATCATCGTTAAACATATCGAACTGAGACCTGTTTTGATTCTTTTTGATCGCAGTATGTTCGAAAGTGTCGCGGATTATACGTAGACAAGGCTGAATGGCTTCAAACAAAACTATCCGTCGGTTGCTATGACAAAGGATTTCTTTGTTGTTGAAAAGGGGAGAGAATTAGCGCCGAAGGTACCGGAGTTCACTCTTGACGCTTTGAATCATGACCGGAAGTCACTCGACAAACCGGACCTCATTGCACGAGGCTTTGGGCTAGAATTTCTAGACGCTGCTTCAGTGTCTGTCTCTCTTTTTATTCTCGCTCGTCCCTGTCGCTGCTGGCGGTGTGATACCTCTGATGTTCTAGTACGCATGGATGTGGTTTTATGTCAGCGATTCACACATTTTATAAAATACACGCCTGTAGTCTTCCTGCACCGAAAAAAAAATCTGTGTGCTTGATTATCTCCTACCTTCAGGGCTGTTCGCCGTTGAAGATCAAAGGGTTTCTCACCAAAAGAATTCCTGGAGTCCGCCTTAACGAGATTTCATCTTGTTAAAGTCCAGCTATTGTGCGCCAACGGCAGGCAGCAAATTAAGGTCACACGCCTTTTTTTATATCGGAGAAAAACGCCCGAGGGCACCTTGACTCAGCAGGTGCAGTTTATGTAGAGAGATAAACTGTTTAAGATTATTATGTGGAGAGTGTGTTAAATCAGTAACATATTGCGAGCTGTATAAATTGGGTCTAAATGTGATTCTCGATAGCAACACACCCGAGAGCAGAGGAGAGAGAGAGAGACAGACATTCAGACAGACAGACAAAGACAGACACAGAGAGACAAAGAGAGACAAGTGTTCGTAAAAATGTCAATGAGAAGAAGATAGATTCTTAGTTTTTTCGTTTCAATTTAGTTTTTGTATGTTTTACTAAGTTAGTATTGCGTTCAGCATGCTAGAGCAATCTCTAATTATAAAAAAGGCGTTTGCTATGACCGTCAGATTAATAGTTATCATCCGATCTACACCGAAAACTCCTTTCATTTTATGTCACGGGAATGGTTTCTCTCCACTAAACGTACGTTCAAACATTAGAGAAATTGAGCGTGCGTTCGTAATTGCTTTCCGTAACGTAGCCGTAGTGCATCGTTGGTGTATTACTACAGTAAATGCAAATTAGTACCCTACGACTACGAAAATGATACATACTTTAGAAAGAGGGATTGAGCGCAAGTCCTTATATACTGTCCGTACCGTAAGTGTAATCGCGTGAAAACTCACATTTGTAATGAGAAGGGAGGCAACACTATGCGTATGACATTGGTGTCAAACCCCGCATCGTTAGCAAGATCTAACAGCAACCCTGCCAAGTCCATTTTCTGATTCTGCTGAAAAAAAAATGCAACACATGAACATTCGGCCATCTGTTGGACTAGATTGTGGTTCAAATTGAATCCTACTATTAGGACATATATATCACAGCAATGATTATATTATCATAGAAATGCTCCTGTTTATTTATTAATTATAGTTGTTTTGCTAGCCTAGAGTTTTGCACTACACAACTAGGCCTACTACTGGTACTACTCATACTGATACTGTTCGTCTGTTGTTACGAGTAGTAGGCCTACTACTACTACATGCTAGTCTTAAACTACTATAAGTAGCCTGACTAGGCTTATCATCGATCTTGAAATTTGTATGAGTGAATTACCACGTCAGTTTACTGTTAACAACACTGGTCAATTCCATCAGCAAAACCTAATCAGCCTACATGATCATGGCCGCCATGTCACTCTAAACAAGACATTCGAGTTGGTTGCGTGTAGATCTGTAAAAACACTTTCCTCACTAACACATCAACCAAAAGTTATGATAACTTCATTCCTAAGACAATGAACTATCGAGAAAATAATACATTACAGTTGAAAAATTACAAATGTCGATACAAACTACTTACGATTTCAGCGTTCGTATAAATCCCGTTTCTCACGGTCACTCGTAAGGCAACTAGGCCAGACAGCCGTAACCCACGCCCTTTAACCTTTGCACTGCGCAAAAAGCTGTGACGTCAAGACAAAAAGTAGTTCTCGAAACGATAGGCTTACGCTACTCTCATCATTACGAACGCACGCTCAATTTCTCTATTATTAAGAAGCGATCCACCTAAAGTGATGCCCATGCTAGACCAACACATAATTATTCCTTTTATGCTTTCACTGATAGATGTAATTGTGATGTTTTGATGACATCTTCCAATTAGTATAATTGAAGTTGCATTATGACTCGGGGGAAAAAAAGCATCCAATGATCAAGCGGTTATCGGCATGATGTGATTAACCATCTCGTTCATTGATTCGCTTTTTCCTGTGTGTCGAGTCCAAATTGAATTGTGTGTGGGTGTGTGTGGGTGTGTGTGGGTGTGTGTGGGTGTGGGTGTGTAGGTGTGTGTGTGTGTTGCTTTCAGGTTTATTAAATACTCTGTACGGGCAAATGGTCGTGTCGTGGTCAGTAAAGCAATTAATAGTTGTTGTTTACCTTAATATTATGATAATCGTCGTAGTCGTCATCATTATCTTTTTGAATATCATTTAATTATTTATTTATTTATTTAATCGTTCTTATATAGCGCTTTTCCAGCTCAAGAGCTGCTAAAGGCGCTGGCCGATACAGGATCTAACTCAAGCCGCCCGAGGCGCCAACTTGCAGCCTTTGGGCGCACCGTAATAACGCTCCAGACAACTGAGCACAATCCTGGGCAGCCATGGATGGGGGAGAAGGACCTAGGTGCATGCTGGGTGTGTTCTTGTCACCGGCACTCACCCGTCTAGGACATGAGCGTCAGGATCTTTAAAGTCCGTTATGATAGAATGTATGCCACACAGACTAGACCTCGGTTTATACTCTCATCCGAAAGAGTAGGAAACGGGAGTAAAGTGTCTTTCCCAAGGACACAACACAATGCCCCGGCCTGGGCTCGAATCCGGGACCTTCAGATCCGCAAGCCAAAGCTCTACCATTAGACCACCGTGCCTCCACTATCATCACTGCACTGCGCTTATATTTTCTATTCTTTTTTCCTTTCCACATGTTCTCTACCATCTGTACTATCACCACAATCACCACCATCATCACTATTTCAACAAATCATAATAAACAAATGTTAAACTGCTCTTGAAAGTCAGAGGCACAGACCTTATGGCTAATCAAAGACTGTCCAGTTTGTAAAGTTTGAGGTTGTTTTTTTTTTAAGTGTCCATATATTCATCCTCGCCCATTTGCAGGATGCTGGCTCTACACGCTGTGAAAGTGCTATCTTGTTGATCCACCGACTGCTGACAGAGCTTATGATAAGAGATACCCTGGTTTTCTCACTTCGTTGATCCATTGCAGGGTACTCTTAGCCTCTTATCTTGCATTGGTGCTTGGTAAGTGTCTGCTTTGGTGGATAACGCTTGGAGCTGCTCCGGCATACATGAGTCACTGTCAGTAATACGTGCAGAAGAAAAGAAGGAGGAGAAAGAAGGAGAAGGAAAGAGGAAGAAGGACCAAAAAAAGGAGGAGCTGGAGTGTTATGGCCACAGACGTGAGTCCAGTCTTTACCATTGTGGTTGGCTATGGAGGGACATCTTCTTCTAATGAGATCGGGGGTACGTCGATCGTAACGGTATTTCTCTCCCCCCCACCCCATCCCTTCCCCATCGCACCCCGTAACATCGGTCGTAGAAGAAGGAGGTGTTAAGGACTTCCCATTTCTCAGGACAAGCTTAATGAAGGACGTCTCTCTCTCTCTCTCTCTCTCTCTCTCTCTCTCTCTCTCTCTCTCTCTCTCTCTCTCTCTCTGTTGTTTTTCTATTTATTACTTATTGTATTATTTTGCGAGACCTTTTTGCCCATTTTGAGTGTTTGAATGAGTTGTCCGTTATTCGTTTGTGACATATTTGACCAGTGCAGTTGTTTTTATGTGTTGTTCATTGCTTTTCTATTCGCAAAAAAGAACAACTAAAAAAAGAAGAAGAAAATAAACTAAATAAAAAAAAGACGGATAAGGCCTGAAGACGGCGAAGAAGGATGATGATGATGATGATGATGATGATGATGATGATGATGATGATGATGATGATGATGATGATGATGCCTTGTCCACAGGCTAAAAACCAATGGCGCCAGATAGGTGAGGGATCGATCCCGCCTCTGGGCATTATCTTTCTCCGCATATGTTTTACTTTCGATTCGGGCAACGTCTCGGGGGTTTTCTCCGAGTACTCCGGTTTGCTACCCTAACAAAATTTGACAAACACAACTAATAGATGATTTGGGTTTGGGTGCGCCACAGGCTGCGACTACGCCTTCCCCAAGTGAGGCTGTCCAGAATTTCCAAATAAAAATGGACAATAAAGTGTCAAAAATCAAAATAAAAAAGACTCCAAATGGGACTTTAAAATATGTTTATGCTTTTATAATATATTTTTCTATATAGGCTACACACTAAATGTAAACCCAACTTTGTGAGGTTAGCTGCCACTGAGCTGAAGTAGAGAGTATATAGGCAGCGCCTATTTTACATTTTGACTGAACACAATTGAATTGTAGAGACAGCAGAATGCTTAAGGGATCCCAGCAATCTCGTTTGCAGATCAGTAGGGATCTCAGTGTCTATCAGGGCAGACGTTTGAGGGAGAGACCCCAGCGTGACACCTGCTATTCACGATGTATCTAGGGGGATGGTCATGATGATATTCAGTGGAACCCAAGTGCACACAGCAATTAAAGTCAAGTCTCCTGCAATCAGCTTGAGGAAAAAAGCATTATATACGGACATGGGAGGCGAGTTTGAACATCTATAATTCGTCAGTGTCTCATTTGCGTGTACTTGTCTACGACATCCTCCTCCTCATCATCATCATCATAGTCGTCGGCATCATCATCATCATCATCATTGCCATCGTCGCCGGTGTCATCATCATGTTCATCCTAATCCTCCTCTTCTTCATTATTGTCACCATCATAATCATCATCATCGACATCATCATCTGTCACGTCCCGATTGCCTGAACAGCGGTTAGACAATGCGTGCACTTCCACACGAGAAATACCCAACACCTAAATACAATCTAAAAGACAAGACCAGAAGTTGACAAGACAATTTCTTTATTCCACTCACACATTCACACTCAAAATTAACTCCCTTTTCCCCCTTCCCAAACATTCCAACCCTTACCAACCCTCAACCCCACTAATACAATCCAAAACTATACAGAAAACAATTAGTCACTCAAAATAATAATGATAATCTAAATAAAATTGAAAATAAATAATTAACTACAGAATGTACAAAAGATTTATAATTATTATGTTTGGTTCAGCTTACTATAAACAAGGTAAATAAATGCAGGTAATTGCTTTAATTCTTTACATACCTGTCAAGTGCTACGGATTTTTGCGTAGCGCTACGCATTTTAAACATTTTCCCATTGCTACGGCGTATCACAAAGCTGCTACGCAATTTTTCAGAAGTGACGATAATATTTTTAAACCAAGGGGGTTTTCGCGCGAAAGTAGTCTGTTCCGGTCGAGTCCTAAAGACACTTAGTAAAAGCACCGCACTTCCGCAACACGTGTTCGTTCGGAACTTCGGGCTCTCTTAGATACTAGCCACCCCATTACGGAAGTGACGTTGCGTATGTAAGACTAAATTATCGCGGAAAACGCCTTGGAAAACCCCTTGGATACACAAAAATCAAGGGTTAGTTAGGGTTAGGAGAGACAGACGGAGTTGAACAAAGAAAATGGCCAAAAAAAATTTATGATTGCCTAGCTTATTTTCTGTCTGTATGTTTTATATATAGATTTTTTTTTCATTTTCACTTTTATTTTGAAAAACGTACATGAAAATGTTTATAATGATAATGGTAATAGCTAAAGTGTTGTGCATTAACAAGATTTTACAATAAATTTGTAAACACATTACATGTGTGTGTTTATATTGGATGCAGAAGTTTCCAGTTTTGTTGCGAATCGCGTAATTGACATTAGTGCTACACCAAACCTCCATTTGCTATGGTTTTTCTGTTAAATTGCTACACCACAACCCGAAAACCCCTTGACAGGTATGTCTTTATATATATCCAACCTTGTTCTACTTAAAGTTTAAATAGCTGATAACAACTCTTTTCTACTAAATAAAACAATAAAGACAATTTATTTTTATACAAAAGAGAATTTGTAAGAAAATATTCAAACTAATAACTAATACTGGTCTGGCGAAATAATTCCCCCAGACAAACTATACAATCACAACAAGTTACTCTACACAAGTGTCTAATGTTTCAAAGTCAAAAGATTATTTCTCAATTCTAATTAAATATATTTCAATCTACAGTAATTTACAAGTTATCACATGTAAATAAATACTTCTTTTGCAAAAAATGTCCTTTGACTGTTATGATTAATTGTTGTGTAAATGCTGGGTGTGTGTGTGTGTGTTATGTAAACAAATATAAACAGTTTTACATAAAATAGGAACTCTTTCCTTCGATACCAAAAACCTTCCCAACTTAAAAGTCGACAGGAGGAAGGATGTTTGTGACGACACGAGTTTCAGATAGCAGGGAGAATTATACTTTGTACGAAGTTACACTTCTCGGCTATGTAGTGTACATAGAATAGCTTGACCGGTTTACTTATTGCGTACGAAAGGTGCAGTATCGTAAAGTCCGTGCGTAACTAAGAAGACAGGGGTAGGCCAATACAGAACAGGGCTATGCATAATAAGGAATGTGTATACTGACGAGAGCTCGACGTTTTGCTTGTGACGGGTGACTTTTGGTAGGGCAGAGTGGTTTGAGATGCTTTTGCGAGAAGGTCGATTCTAACCAGGCAGCAACCCTGTGACAGAGGTCATAGTAGTATAGGGTTCTGTTGGAAGGGTGTGATTATTGTTTATATAGCCACCCAAGGTCTTACGCCCTCGTCGGGGTAAGGATGCTTAGAATTCGAAAGAGGAGGAATATTAACTGCCATTTGTGAATTAATGTAGGGTTATTTTCCTAAGGTGTGTGTAGTTCTGAACACCCACCGAGACTTAGCTTCTGTTGCAGAACTAAGGTGACCTCGTCTTCATTTTATAAGTGTTATTTGGGAAGTGAAATAACCAGCAATAGCAAGACAAAGTGACTCTCAAAAGACTAACCTGTGTACTGTGACAGTGCTGTGTTGTGTTGTGGTGTTGGGGGAAGGTGTATCACAAGCCGGGGCCTATAAGGTGAGCAAACCCTGTTATCCAATTCTTTAGTGGCGCACTCCGAGAACTGCGTACGTGTATGGATGGTGATGAGTGTGGGGAAGGGGATGTATTTTAGGATGCATAATGATTTTTATTGATTTTATATGATTTTCTTATGATTTTCTTATTGTATATGTGATGGAGAAATGTCGTTGCTGCTGTTGTTGTAAAAGTGGGTCAAAGGCGACGATGGAGAATGTAGAGAGGGAGAGAGAGAGAGGGTGGGGGTGTATATATGGAGAGAGCGATAAAATGTATTATACTGAAGAAAGATGAGGTGATGATTATGAAGGAAGCATGTTTACAGTATAGTGCGGCAAGATAGTATGAATGAAGGGAGATAATCGTGATGGGTTATAACCGTTGTGGGTGATGGTGATGATGAAGGGAGGTGGAATGAATCAGGACTGTATGATGAAGTGCGGTTGCAATAATTATGTATATTTATATAAATGTCTGTGTTTATAGAAGATGTGAATTATTAAGCATCAAAGGTTGATCTATATTATTGAAATGTGTGCATAGCATCCTGTATTGTTATCATTGTATGCATAAACAGGTCAAGATGGCGGACGGAGGATGGCGTGTTATATTATATAGTGTTTATGTCTTGTAGGCAGACTGTTAAGACTGCGTATATGCTTACAGGTTTGGGCTGCTTCTTATGCTGTTGCTTATGTTGCTGTTGACGTTTTGTTGCTGTTGTTGATGCTGATGATGCGGTTGTACCTGTCATCGCCAATGTTTACGCTAATTGATTTCTAGCCAGCCTGGGTTGTGCCGGTGCCTCTACAGCAAGGAAGTGTTGGTGGTGGTCTCTGCCACTGCCGTGTGTTTTGCCTACGTGTCGAGGCAACACTATTTCAGGAATTTTTCACACTTAATTCACGCACACTCAGACTTGCACTGCACCACACCTAAAAACATATCTCATTTAGTTAGAGAATCATCCACTGTATTGTGAAAGAGACTGTTTAGCTCTCTGAGCTACTTGACAAAACATTTGAACAGTGCTTCAGTTCCACAGCTTCACCTGGATAGTAGTTTAAGATTAAAGATTCATAACACCATCATTTATTATTTGAAGATTTATATTTTGAATTGATTTATTGATTGTGATTTTGTTGTACACATTTTGTAAAGAAACTGTTGCTGTTTAGTTCTGTTTAGGGTTGAACAAGGGGAGGTAATTGTTAGTTAATACTGGGTCGGGGGTCTTGATAGGGGTGGAGGGTGGTTAGCTTCCCATTTGTCCTGTGTCTGCCTGTTAATTGTTGAATAAAAGAGTGTGATTGTATTCTGGCATTTTTGTGTTAGTTTATTTTGTTTGAGTTTTATTCCTGTCACTCGCTTTATGTGCTGAAGTCACGGAACCCGCTCGGGGGCCGTGACAATGTTGTCTCAGAGTTCCTTACGTCACACCACCCGGATAGGATACGGTACAGTCAGCAATGGGTCTGGCTTTTGATTTGGTACATCTGAAGCCCACATACAGAATACATAACCATAAACAATCATATTACATCACATTGCACAATCCTCCGTCTAACGGTAAGATTGTCTCCCTTACATCACACGCATTCTTGACCATTCTTCCTGTCATTACTTCTGTCATTGCACACATGCAACTTCATTCTCCTCCCTGTCATCCTTTGTTACATGACAACGAATTCTCTTAGGTTAACCTACAAACGTTTAATTTATAATTCAGTTTAGAAAAATCCTTTTACTCTCTCTTCTCTCTCTCTCTGGTGTTTATGCATTAAACAAAACCGCATGAAACATAAAATAGAACCAAAGAAAATATAATCAATTATCCGTCCACACTCACATTCACTACCCAGCCCCCGAATGATATGGCCAACTGAGAAATTGAAAACAGGCGACTTAAGACACAGACAAACAAACGACGAACACAGACACTCAGGCACGGTGATAGTCAAGGTGAGAACAGGCACATGGATGACACAGGCGGCGTCACAGGGCACTCGACATTGCACATAGACAACTCGAATTTCGTCGCAAACATACAGTAGATGTTTAAACCGACTTAGGTTTATAAAGTTCAACAAACACTCCCACAGTGCTCCTTTAATAGACCTCCTCTTCCGCCTAAGCTCCTTTCTCGTTGACAGTCTGCTGAGAAAACTTCTTCACAGAAACTGCCACTAACTGACACCTTGAAAACTCAGATCCACTGTACTTTTCTCTACACCGGTCTTTACTACAAATGTGATGTGAAAAAGCTCTCCCTCCTACCAAAATCGGTAGTGCACGGGGTTTTATACGGCTATCTAAGAATGTTCTCGAAGAGACTCATTTCAATTATAATTCGCTTCTAGAAACATTCGCGATTCCAGCACGCCTTTCACACATAGCAAATCACATGGCGGCGATCAATCTTCTGATTCTGATTCTGATTCTGATTAATACGTCGTTTATCATCCAGAAATCTGGCGTTGGTACGACGGTGAGGGGTGCGCAGCACGGTGTTGTTAGTGGCGCTGGGCTGCCGTCAGCGCGGATTTAAAAGAGTCCACTGATGTTGAGTGGACAGTTGAGTTGTCCAGTTTGTTCCAGGCTATTATTGTTCTTGGAAAGAATGAGTGGCGGTATTGTTCTGTGTTGCAGCTTGGGACGACGAAGCAGCGATCGTTGTTCCTGATATGGTTATCTATTGGGTTGTTAGTTATATAGTCCTTTTGGTAGTTACTAGGACGTATTTTGCGTCCAGGTTTTAGTGGGGGTAAGGAATTGGTCAGCAGGGATTGCCGGCACCAGCCCCTCCACCACCTTGTAGAAGACTGTCAGCCTCAGCTGTTCGCGTCGTTCTTGGAGTGTAGGGAGGTTGTGCTTCTTCAGGAGACCCGTAACAAAACCAGGAGTTGTCGACCTGTAGTCTCTCGATATGAAGCGTGCTGCGTTCCGCTGTACTCGCTCCAACTTGTCGATGTCCTGCTTCTGGTATGGGTCCCAGATGATGGCTCCGTATTCCATTAGTGGGCGGACGAGGGCTAGGTAGGCTGTTTTCTTGCATGGGGTTGGGCAGTGACGGAGGTTTCTGCGGATAAATCCAAGAGTGGAGTTCGCTTTTTTGGTGATGTTGCTAATGTGGCTGCTCCACTTTAGGTCTTTGGAGAAGAGGATACCGAGGTAGGGGTTGGTGGAAACATTCTGGAGGATGGTTTTATTTAGGGTGTACATGAAGCTGGAGTTGGGTGAGCGCGCAAGGGACATGACGTAGCATTTGGTCGCGTTAAAGCGCATGCCCCATCTTTCAGCCCAGTCTTCAAGACTCTTCAAGTCCTCTTGTAGGGTGAAGTGGTCGTTGAAGGACTTGATCTCCCTGTAGATGAGGCAGTCATCGGCGAAGAGCCTAACTTGGGATTTGACTGCCTCTGGTAGATCGTTGATGTGGACTAGAAAGAGGAGTGGGCCTAGTACGGTGCCTTGTGGGACTCCAGACTCGACTAGCGTTGAGGCGGATGCTGTGCCTTCGATCACAACTTGCATGCTGCGTTCTGTTAAGAAGCACTGGAGCCAGTTGTGCAGGGAGCCTGTGATTCCGTAGTTCGTCAGTTTGTGGAGGAGCCTGTCGTGGGGGACCGTGTCAAACGCTTTAGAGAAATCAAGGATTGCCATGTCCACTTGGGTGCCTTGGTCGTAGGAGGTCAGGAGGTCTTGGGTGGTGGTGATGAGCTGAGTTTCAGTGGAGAAGCCAGATCGAAAACCGTGGTTAAAATGGGTGAGGATGTTGTTGGTTTGGAGGTGGCTCATGATGTGGCGGTAGATGATGTGCTCCAGGAGTTTACACGGGACTGATGTTAGGGAGATGGGGCGGTAGTTACTGGCAAGGTGCCTGTCTCCTTTCCTAAAGGCGCAGGAGATGTTTGCAGAAAGCCAGTCTAGGGGGAGGCGACCTGAGTCCACTGAGGCTTGAAAGATGGCAGTGAGGGAGGGGGCGATGTTATCAGCCAGGGTTTTGAGGACAATGTTGGGAATGTTATCGGGTCCGGGGGCCTTGTTGGGTTGTAGTTTTTGTAGCAGGTTAGTGACGCCTGGGACTGTAATGTGGAGGGGTGGGATGGTGGATGGTACTGGGGTCAGGCGGGGGAGTGGTTTGGTGGATTTCTTGGTGAAGACAGATCGGAACTCATTAAGAAGAATGGTGGCTTTAGATTGGCTGTCACTGTGGAGTTTGCCATTAATTTTCAGGGGAGCCACACCGGTATTGTCCTGTTTCCTCGCTTTGACAAAGCGCCAGAAAGGTTTGCTGTCTTTGCGGTCTAGGCCCTTTTGTATTGTTCCATTGATGTATGCCCATTCCGCTCTGCGTAGCTCTTTTCTACAATGCTTTTGGAATTGTCTGTAGGGGGACCAGTTTTTAGTGGATCTTGCTCTTCGGAATAGTCGGTTTTTTCTTTTTAACATTCTTTTAATGGTGGAGTTGATCCATGGCAGTGAAGTGGATTTTTTAAAAATAAAGGATGGGATGTTTCTGTCAATAGAATTAAAGAGAGTAGTTTTGAAGGTAGTCCAAAGGGATTCTACATCCTTCCCTGCCTGGTAGTCCTCTGCTATCACCTGGGCAGTGTTGTCGAGGTCCGACTTCATCTGGTCCCAGTTTGCCTTCCCAAACTTATAGCACTTTCGTGGCTTTATGGGGGTGACATGTGGTTTGGTGTCGAGGTCAGTGACGACGATGTCATGGTCAGACACTCCAGGGATGCTAACTGATGATTTTACCAGGGAGGGGTTGGAGGTGAATACTAGGTCGAGGATGTTTGGGCCACGGGTGGGGGTGTGATGGACTTGGGTGAGAAGTGAGGAGGAGGTGATGTCGATGAGAGACTGTTGGATCTCGTTGTCCTTACTCATAAAAAATAGCCAACTAATGCTATCCAACACTAGTACGCTCTAGCACGGGCGTGACTCACTCGCTACTTTTATTAATTATAAACTTAATTAATTTATTCCGATACTCTCCCCTCCTACGGTAACTTTTAACCTCTATGTACAGGCTGATGACTAAACTATATACATAGGCACACGACTGTAAACTGCGTAGCGTGACATCATCATCATCATCATCATCATCATCATCATCATCATCATCATCTCGTCAATACATGTTTCTGTCACTAACGGACAAGCCTAGTCTGTCTTTCATAATCTTGTGTCATCTATTTCTACCTCTGTAAATCGGTTAAAAGAAAATATAGAAACACCCAAACCAAGACATTTGTAAATTGTAAATGATGTGATGATGATGACCCTGAACAGTATAAAGATCCCACTTCAGACGAACATTTATATATAAACAGTTCTATCACGTTTGAAAAACTAACAGAGGTTTTGAATTCTTTTTAAAACAATATTTCAGCAGTTGGAATTGATGGTATTTCTTATCAGATGTTAAATCATTTGCCTATAAATTGGAAGAAATTACTGCATTCGCTTTTCCAAACATGTTTGGAAATTGGAGCTGTGCCAGAAGTATGGAAGAAGCCTGTAATAATTCATATCCTCAAACAGGGTAAATTTTCTACATCTGTTAACAGTTTTAGTCCTATTGCTTTAACTTCACAGGTGGGTAAACTTATGGGAAAAAAAAGTTAATTAGAGAGTTTTATTTTATTGTGATAAAAATAACGTCATTCCTGTTACTCAAGCAGGATTTTGTGAAGGTGGAAGCACTGCCGATAATCTAGTAAAACTTTCAAGTTATATTAAAAAGCAGTTTGCTTGCCAGTGTGTTGCATTCTAGACTGTTGTATAAACTGAAATTGATAGGGCCCAGCGAACATATTTACATGTATATAAAAAGTTTATTACATGACAGATCCATATGTAGCCTACACGAATTGGTAAAACATTTCAAATTGTTAATACTGGTATTCCACAAGGGTCTATAGTGGCACCTCTTGTATTTACTTTGTTAATACACGATCCTCCTAAGGTTTTATCGAGCAATACACACAAGGTACAATATGCTGACGATATAGCTATGTGGAAGAATATTAAATTAAGAACGCATACAAATACAATAGTTATTACTTACTTTCAAAAATTCTTTCAAAATGAAATGGATATTTTTTTAAAATATATGACAGAAAATGGTCTTTGAATTATCAGGGGAGAAAATCAGTTAAATGCTTTTAAACAATGGAGAAAACCCAAAATATTCACCAGAATTAAATATTGATAACCAAACGCTTGCGTGTAAGCAAACTATAACATTGTTGGGTGTTTATTTTACTCCAAAGTTGAGTTGGACATATCATAAAGAAAATATTTTATAAATAAAAGAAGACAAAGATTAAGTTTATTGAAAATAATAAATGTGCAAGCTTGGAGTCAGGATACGAAGACGTTATTACATCTAGCCACCTCTCTATTAAGGTCTAAATTAATATAGGAACAGGAGGTGTATTTTTCAGCTCCAAAATCATTATTAAATAAACTGTAGAGTATTTACAGTAAAGCATTACAATTGGCTCTTGATGTACCAGTGCATACAAACACGCTGTTGTTATAATGAAGCAGGTATACTGTCTTTATCAGATCAACGTAAATTAGCAGCTTCAAAATATGTTCTTAGATGTTTATGTATTGAAAATTCTGCAACAGATGATGTGTTAATGTCTTCCAAAAATGAATTTCCCCAAGGAGCAAAATATTGTTTCTTATATTTAGACCATTTTTTATTATACAGCAGATGTGATGACAAACTGTAGCATTAATATTAGTAATGTAAATTCGGTTCCGGTTTCACCAAAATTAACACCAATGGGAACATTTACGAGCTCATTTCGATATAGATTACACACATTTAGGCTACATAAAAATGAAGATATAAATATGTTATCTAATAGAGTCAAAAGACAGTTAAATTATGTCTACTTCAATAAATTGAAAATGTTTACAGATGGTTCACTACTTAAAAATTCGGATGCTGGTGCTGCATGTGTTATTCCAGATCTTAATATTGGACATTCTTTTTATTTGGGAAAACAATATCCAATCTTTACTGCTGAATTGTATGCTGTAATTATGGCTTTGAATTATGTTTTTACGTTATCATTAGAGGTGTTTGGTGTAGTGCCCCAACGACCTTTGAGTTACGGGATAGGTTAGGATATGATAGTGATATATGTAGACTCAAAATCTGTTCTATATGCATTGCACAATTGGAATTGTTTAATTAGAAGATAAATAATATTTGAAATCAAATACCTATTACATTGTTTACTAATTGGAGCACTCGCTACTGTTTCGCAAGTTAAGCACCCTCCAGTGCGGTTAGCACTTGGATGGGTGACCGCAAACGTGAAGCAATATATAACAACGCCACCAGTTGACTCAACTGTGACTGAGTACCTACTCTCTTAAGGGTGGGGCAGGTAAAGCAGCGAGGGAGAGAGATGGACATCACCCTCATTACGCTGGCCCAAGATAAGTGTGATCTCCAAGGCTATGTATGGGACAACCTTTACCTTTACTTTACCTCTACTAATTAGAAATATTGCAGTTGATCTTCTTTGGGTTCCTTCACACTGTGGAATAAGGGGTAATGAATTGGCCGGTAACCTAGCCAAAGTTGGTGCGAGTAAACTCACTGAGGTAAATCATAACATTAGCCTCTCTTACTTTGAACTGACAATCATAATAGAAACAGATTTTATGAAACATTTACACAATATTATTTTGTCTAGCTTTAGATATTTTAACAATTATATAGAAGTTAAAATTAAATTCCTGGAAAACTAAATTTTCCAAAGATGTCAACTTCGTATGTTCAAACGCCTTGAATGTAGAACATCTGTTATTACACTGTCCGTTTTTGAACAAATTATTTACAAAAAATAATATTGATACTGTTATCAGACAGCATTATATAAAGAACATATTAGCTAATAATAAATTGAGGCTGAAAATTGCTTCTATTATATCGTATAATCATATAGCAAACTTGTTATAATTGTAATAATTATACGCGATGAACTTTTGATATTATAAAGTTGATGTTTCAATGTTAAAAGTTGAATTGTTTAATGGTTATAAAGATTTCCTTTTTTTAAAATTATTTATTTATTTATATATTTATTTATTATTATTATTATTATTATTATTATTATTATTATTATTATTATTATTATTATTATTATTATTATTATTATTATTACATTATTATTATTATTATTATTATTATTATTATTAGTAGTAGTAGTAGTAGTAGTAGTAGTAGTAGTAGTAGTAGTAGTAGTAGTAGTAGTAGTAGTAGTATTATTATTATTATTATTAATTAATTAATTAATTAATTAATTAATAATTTATTAATTTATTTATTTTAATTCATTCTAATATCACTTCATTGATGAACATACTATAAATAAATTGATTGAATTGAAAACAAATTGAAAATCTTGCAACCTTCTGCATTACTGTCGGTGCAGTGTTTTTAGGTTGTAAGTGAAGCGTAGAATTGAGCGACCAGGCACTCAGCTATGATGTGATGTCTTCATTTCAGCACTTTGAAAAAGCATCGTCTCACTTTGATGATGCTTGAAGTTCCTTCCGGTTATCCCCAGGGGAGGAGGGAGAGGGCGTGTGTTTAGGGTAGTTGTTGTATCAAATTTTATTCATCAGATTAACATAAGTTGTACTGATAAGTTTAGGGTAGAGGGGCCGTTCTAGACCCACGAATAATCCGTAAAGTGATGACAAAGGGCAAAAATAGATATCTACATGCATTGGTCGAAACTCACCCAGAATACAAGGTTATTGAAAGCAACCATCAAAACACTAGGCGCACTTTCCACAAGTTGCGGTTCAATCTACGTCTGAAAGTCCCTCAACCTGTGAGGTCGTCGAGGACAAATGAGGGACCCAACGGCAGAAAGTCTTCTTCAGCAAGCTATGTCAGCGGCCCTTGCAAGCAGGTCTGGTATATTGGACATTACTGTCCCTTTCTGGGCTTTATTTTAAACATCTCTTTCTCAGCGCCCATCTCCTACAGCTTGATGATCATGGAAAGACTGCCGTGGCCAAACTAAGCCAGTTACCTCGTCTTGATCATGATAATCAAGGCTTCCAACATTTCTTTCGACTGCTTTCTACACATGATAAACACGTTTGTTTCAGTTTCTTATTTTAGGGTTAAAGAGAAAAGGTTGATAATTCACAACCGCAGCTTACTTACGAGGACGAGCTCTTGTAGTGGTCACAACATCTTTATCGGTAAGTTTCTAGTTAACACAACACAAGTATAAGAGTAGACTTCTCGTGGGCTCTTGAGCTCTGGCTTGCAATGAACCGACCAACAGACCGACAACCAACAGACACAACTATATACCGTCCTGACTTTTGGCTCGTCCTGATTCAAGGTTATATCAAAGCATTTTCAGAAAAGCCTGGAAATATAAAAAGAAGGATTGAATCATGTTTAAAAGAATTACCGCGATAAATGTTTTAAAATAACGACCTATGCAACATATTTCTCCCATGCACCCCTAAAAATCCCACAAACAAACAAAACACAAAACAACCACAAACAAACAAATTTTAAATTCCAACACCAACGCGAGCGGGCATATTGAGATGACATTTAAATACACGAAAACAATGCCATTTCTTTCAACGACTCCAGCGCGCCGACAGCTCCAATTATTTAATGTCCCTTCAGCAAACAGAAAACAAGATGTTAAAGGGCCTCAGCATCGCACATTTCAGTGTCCCAGATCGTTTTGAAACTCACAGTAGGTGTTGTCCTAGTGGAAAAAATTAAATGAAGCCAAAACTAACTTCTTTCAAAAGTACGGTTATCATATAAATCGAGACATTTATTTGTGTAAGCACGGCCTGAAGATTGCTTTTAGCACATAGCACCGCGGCGAATGTGTGTGTAGTAGGCACAGTAGTTTGTTTACATATCCAAGAAAAGACGCTATCGTTCAAAGCTTCGCGTTCGACTTGGGCAAAAGGGACAAAACAAATGCCATTTTCCAACACATCCTTGATAATGCCTCGGTCACACAGCACTCCACGTCTTAATCACGTAAAAAAAAAGTTCGGAAAATCTGGTGGACGTGGTCATACGTGGTAATTTTCGGTCAGTTTTGGTTTGGCCGTGCTTTGGACGGGGTATGGCCGTCGGCGGCTGTTCCACTGCTGAAGCACTGCCTAAGCACGGCTAACCACGTCCAGCCACGTGTAAGCCTAAAACAAACTTTGCACATGTTCTAAAACGAGGGGGAAAAAGGCGGCAAGTTATACCGATCCAGATCTTGTACAAAACACCTCCAGTCATTTGCAGTATGCCTGGAAAGAAGGGTTCCTCTGCCAAGAAGAGGTCGACGAAGGCTCCCCAAGACTCCCAGGCCCAAGTCACAGTTACGGTATTTATATGCCGCAAATCAGAAGTGATACAGAAGTGATTAGGCAGTGATCGGGACGTATTTCGAACTTGTTCGAGACGTCGTTAGGTAGTGCTATGTACGTGGAAAAATCCATTTGTCAGTGATAAGCCGCTAAACACACGCTATTTCCCGTGATTCCAACGCGGTACATGCGTCCAATGACCGTGCTCTGGCCGTGACTGAACGCTAAACTTTCGCGCCAGACAGATATAAATGCTCATTTCTTCTCAGTCATACTTGTTTTCTATTATTTCCGTGACTCTCATTACAATTACAGATAATTATAGTAACTTATGCATGGAGTGTTTTAGATTATCCAAACGAAGAGACATTTCTGCATATAAAATGACAGTCGAACGATGTGAAACATTTTTTTTAAATAAACTGTAATCGCCATAATATTTATGCCATAAACTGTTATCGCCATATTATTTACGACATAAACTGTAATCGCCATAATATTTACGCCATAAATATCGGATGAGAGGTTGAAGCCAATATGGAAAGAGAGGACCACCAGTCTACATTCCAAGGTTAGACTGCTGCGCTCTTTTGTCATCTCCATCTTCCTATATGCTTGCGAAACATGGACCCTCACAGCAGATCTACAACGAAGAATACAATGCATGGAGTTGAGGTGCTACAGAAGACTTCTGGGCATTTTCTATACACAGCGATATCCCTTTGAACCCTGGATGCCCCCACCAATTCTGAGCCCACCCCCTGGGCTCCCCGGAGAAAAAGGGCATTTTTAGCATGCTTGTTTGCTTTACCTTATTCCCAATAACCCTCAATAACCCTAGTCCAAACAGCAAGTACTAGAAAGAACAGTAAGCTGTGTACGGACCGCAAGATTAACGGTATATCGGGGCACTGCTGTTTAAGGGCTAGACCGATATATCGGTCTTTCGGGTTGGTTTGACACTGAGCGAAACAATCAGGGTTGCTGAGGACAAGGAAAGATGGAGTACGCTGGTTAAACGATCATCTGTGGTGCCCCTACGACCTCCGATTTATGGGATATGATAGGATAGAATAGGATAGGACAGGATAGGAGAGTATAAACCGAAGTGTAGTCTGTCCACGCACGCATTTTATCGCACGGACTTTAAAGATCCTGACGCTCTTGTCCTAAACGGCTGGCAACACAAACACACCCAGTATGCATTAGGTCCCTTCTCCCAATCCTCGGTCGCCCAATAGTGTGCTCAGTCGTCTGGGCGCCAGACTATGCGCCCAAAGGTTGCAAATAGGGCGCCTCGGGCGGCTTGAGTTAGATCCTGTATCGGCCAGCGCCTTGAGCACCTCTTGAGCTGAAAAATCGCTATATTAAGGTGATGAAATAACAAAGAAATAATAATAATAATAATAATAATAATAATAATAATAATAATAATAATAATAAGAAGAAGAAGAAGAAGAAGAAGAAGAAGAAGAATAAGAATAATAATATAACATTTCATAAAAAATTATTACAACATAAAAAACACACTTTATTTTCAACAAAAATAATCTTAAAATGAAGTCTAGAGTGTTTTAACTTTTTAAAAAATCCATTTGAATTTGTGTAATAATCATAACTGATATCTAAGTTTAATTCAAACAATCCAAATTAAATCTCTTAAAAACAATACAAACATGACTTAAAAGAGCAAAGCCATGAGACTGTTTTGCACAGATTAAATTATAATTATCAATTGCTCTGTTGCAGTGTTATTAAAAATGTTAATTTTAAAACGAATATAGATGACAAATAAGGCGGGATGAATAAAAAACAAAAACTGAAAGGAAAAGACAAAGAGAAGAAGAGAAACATCAAGAAAGAAGAAAAGCGAATAGAAAGAAGGAAATGAGAGCGAAAAAAAAAGAAGAGATAATCAAATGAGTGAACAAACGAACGAATTACATGGCGACAATCTTAAAAAGACAAATAAGAAACGAAACGAAGAAAAACGTGACATACACATATAGACGTGGGGTTGTGATGTGGTTGTTAAAAGAGGAGCGTGAAGGAAGTAGGGCGAAGGAGTCTCATTTACACATTCTCTTTCTCTTTCTCTTTCTCTCTCTCTCTCTCTCTCTCTCTCTCTCTCTCTCTCTCCCTCTCTCTCTCTCTCTCTCTCTCTCTCTCTCTCTCTCTCTCTCAAGCCAGTCCGTTGATGACCGTTGAAAGTTTGTATATATTCGAAGAACATCGTATTCAGGCACGCAAGAGAGCAGAGGCAGTGCTCGTGGCGAGAACAGCCTACCAGCGGTCGAGCGATCGTATCATCGTTGGAATCTTTTCAAAACTAATAAAGGTTCTTGAAGATTATAGTCACACGACACCGGAGCGTATAGGCGAGTACTGGTCACATTATTCCGACGGCAGCGAACCAGTTAATAGTAAGGGGAAAATAATATGGTCACACGTTGGCCAATCCGGGATTCGAACCAGGTACCGTTCGGTTACTAGTAAGCCGCTCTACCAACTGAGCTAACCGGCTCCACAACCACCAAGACTTCGTTCGTTTCGTTGATTAGATTAAAGTCCCCGGACACTTTCGCATATAGGGGACGGAGCTAAGATTGCACGATGAAATAAGTTAGGATATGTTGCGATAGGGCTGTCGCAGGACGCTTTTTCGTTTCAGTGAAGATGTTATTCGTCGCTTGAGGAGATGTCCACTCAGGGCGGAGGCAAAAGTTAGGTGGCAGGCATGGGAAAGTTGGATAGAGGAGACCTCGAAGACCTCGACGTGGCGTGAAGAGGTGTGGCCGTGGAAGCGAGGAGCCAAAGAGTAAGGTAGGCCAAGCGAGCGGAAACACAGGAGATGCATAGCAACTGCTGTCCGGAGGACGCCACCCCCCCCCCCCCCCAGAAGTCCCCGCGTCGCCCAGTAATAGAGAAAGCAACAGGTCAGCCAGGGAATGAAGCGACGGCAGCAGAGCGACAAGACGTCTATTGCCGATCCGCAGCCGCCGCCCAGTCGAAGGAGTCCTACATAGGTGAAGTTGAAGTTTGAAGGTTGAGGTGGAGTGTCGTATGGGGATCTCCCACACGGCGCTGTCGCAGCGACTTCAGGGCCCAGTATATCGACCTCAGGAATGGCAAGTGATCGGGCTACCGTCCATCTCCGCCGCTAAAGCGTGTGTGGGACCTAGAGCAGGACTGCCACCCCTGCTCGACTCGCTGCCACCGAGTGCTGTGACCTGACTAATTGACTGCCTCCAAAACTTCTTGAGTAAATTAAGGTTCCCGAACACATTAAGCGTATAGGGGAGAGCCTCCAAAACTGACTGCGATCCTGCTTTTATGTGGGGGCTGGCAGCCGCACCGAAAGCGATGTTACGCGTGCTGCTCGAGGTACGGGACTTTGCTTCTCTAGCTAATTTTGTGTTAGTTGTTAATCTTTATCTTAAGTATAATGCGTGAAAGACTAATGAATACTATACAAATTATATATCAGTGTAAACGCGGATATATGGCCTTTCTATTAATATAACAATATAGGGTCTATCTGCTACGAAATAAAAATGATATGCGATTTAAGAGGGAGTTGGTTGATACTCCAAAGTCAGAATAACTTATTTAATAAAATAAACTTTTTAATTTAATAAGATTATAAACAACAACAATAATAATAATGACAAAGAAAGAACAACGTCTCCTCTTTCCAACAATATATATGATGCCATTGTTACTATTATGGATTCAGACTATGAAGGACTCGAATATACATCATATAACACATACTACCACAACAATTACATCTGGAACCTTCTTAATAATAATAACGGATTTATATATAGCGTGTACTCCAGCCTATGACCAGACTCACCACGCTTTACATAGTCATTACATATAAATACATGCACACGATAAAACATCGCTTTTGCTACAATACACCAAAAGACGGAACAGTAAAGGTACAAACTATTTACAACTATGTACACAAATTACAAAAAAACTTACAACTTATTCCCCGTTTCTCTTCTGATTTGTATGTCCTTATAAACTAATATTTAATGTAAGCATCTACTGGTAGAGAATTAACTAAGGCATCGGAAAATATTACATTTAAGGTGGTCCAGTGTAGAATCTTTGCTATAGCATCATTCAAAATTCTGTTCTTATCATGTGTCCCTATAAACTAATATTTAAGTTAAGCATCTACTGGTAGAGAATTAACTAAGACATCGGAAAATATTACATTTAAGGTGGTCCAGTGTAGAATCTTTGCTATAGCGTCATTCAAAATTCTGTTCTTATCATGTGTTAAAAAAAGCGGGAAGTTACGCTACATGCTACACTGGTCGGTCAGTTTATTTTCAAACCGAGGGACGATATCCGTTGACGCTTATGTAGCTTATAACAGCGCGGTGTCTTTATCAACGTAATATGCATCGCGCTATTCTAAACATCGCGCTATTCTAAACATCGCGCTCCCCTTCAAAGATACTACATAAATCAAAACTGAAGTTTATATATTCTGAATAAAAATATAATGCTAAGTCTAATAGTTATGTGCTTTAAGGGATCTGAACAGTTTATCTCAAATAATTGCACACAGCTAGTTTAAACCTAACAGAGACAGTGAGGCCTAGTATGGTCAGAAATTCTTGTAGCCAACACGGCTACATAAAGAAGAAAGACAGGAAAGAATCAATGGAAGAAAGAAAGACAGACAGACAGCCTAAAATCGCTCTTCTGTCAGTTTTTAGTTGTTAATTGTTGAAATAAAAAAAATACAAAAAGGCAGGTGAAAGGAAATAAAGAAGAAAAGCAAAATATTAGAATACAGAACACACATTAAACTCAGTATCCAGAGCCATGACATTAAGAAAAAAGAAAAGAAATCAGACCAAAATAATACAAAACAACAAACAAACAAAAAATTAATAATAAAGAAGGAAAAGCAAGAAGAACAAAAAAACAACATAGCAGAAAAGATCAATTACAACAAAAGGGTAATAGTAATACCAAATATCTTAAGAAAAAAAAAGAACGACGTAAAGAACTTAAAATATTACAAAGTTTAAAAGCACTCTCGCAACAAATTTAGTTTGTTTTCAAGGTTGCCATCGTAGAAACTTAGATTTCAAATATAAGTTAAAACTGTTTTGATCCTTACCCAATTTCTCCAGACAGTTATATAAACACACACACATATACACACACGCACACACACGCGCGCGCGAGCACACACACACACACACAAACACAAAACATCCACACAAGCCCACACAATACACACCTTAGATTGTCATAAATGTGAAGAAATAAAAACAACAAACACCTGTGTTCGATTTCTTACTTTATTTTTCCAAGCAAAACCATGGACTACTATAGACAGACATTTTCATGTAAAAATATCGTGACTGATGACAAGCTCACTAACATAATTGAAAGAACAGATATAATACAAAGTCTCTTCAATAAAAGATAATAAAATAGAATAAATAAATAAATAAAATAATTGAACTTAAATTCTTATAAAAGATCACACATAAAAATCACCCCCGCACACACAACCACACAGAGGAGAGATAGAAAGGGGGAGGGGAAGATGACAGAGCGTACGGACACAGTTCAATTATTACTTATAAACAATTCTATTCTATCCTATCCTATCCCGTAGCTAGAAGGTCGTTGGGGCACCACAGATGATCGCTTAACCAGCATACTCCATCTTTCTCTGTCTTCAGCAATCCTCATGGCTTCGCTCAGTGTCAAGTCAGCCCATTCTCAAATGTTGTCCTCCCACCTCTTTGTCTGTCTCCCTCTTCTTCTGCCTCCTTGCACTGCGCCTTGCAGGATGTTCTTTGTAAGGCCTGATGCTCTGGTGACACGTGGCCATACCATCGGAGACTCGTTTCTTTACCACTCTGAGCATGTGATCATGTTGTCCAATGGCTTGTGTGATGGTCTGTCGGACTTTGTTGTTGGTGATGTGCTGTGTACAGGAAATGCCCAGAAGTCTTTTTTAGCACCTAATCTCCATGCTTTGTATTCTTCCTTGTAGATCTGCTGTGAGGGTCCATGTTTCGCAAGCGTAAAGAAAGATGGAGATGACAACGGAGCGCAGCAGCTTTAACCTTGGGAAGTATAATGATGGTCCTGTCTTTCGAAATGGGCTTCAACTTTGTCAGGGCAGCACTTGTTTGTGTGATTCTGGAAAGCACTTCCTGTCGAGACACAATGTATGATACCTGTGGCTCTGAAATATTTGAAGCTATGCACTGTGTTGAGGGATTGGCTTTGGACTTTGATGTCCCTGTTGATGTCATTGGTTTTGCTGGACATCATTTTGGTCTTCTCTGCACTTATTTCCATTTCAAAGGCTCTGCACAAGCTGTTCCCTCACTCCACACCGGATCGCCAAGGCCCGCGCCTTACGTTGGCCACCAGGACGGAGGTGATAAGTGTGCTACTGATGGACAATTTAGCAAGATCAGCACGAGAGCCAACATCGTCATAGGATCCTGGAATGTAAGGTTCCTAACTGCGAGGGAAAAAATAGGTGATATGGCCCACGAGCTGGACCACAATCGATGGAACATTTTAAGTATCAGCGAACTGCGCTGGAAAAGCCAAGGTGAAACAAAGGCCGACAAGGGCCACAAACATTATTAAAGCGGGAGAGATGACAGGCACGAACACGGCGTTGTATTCTTGGGGATGCCGCCCATTCTCCAGTAGACTCATTCCCATCCCTCTGAGAGCAGCCCCTTTCAACATCACCATTATCCAGGCCTATGCCCGAACATCAGATTATGAGGACAGCGAAGTCGAGGATTTCTATGAACATTTACAGGCTCTTTGACTAAGTGCCGAAGAAGGACATAGTCATAGTGCAAGGCGAATGGAATGCCAAGGTTGGCCAAGATGCACACCACAACTGGGGAGACACACGTGGAACCCACTGCAACAACGAGACGAATGATAGGGGTCTGAGACTATTGGAGTTTGCCAGATACAACAATCTGATACTGGCACACATGCTTGGGCTCCACAAAAAATCCAGACGGTGGACATAGTACAGTCCCTGCGGGGAGCATCACAACCAGATTGACTACATCATTGTTAAGACATGCTGCAGATCAAGCATCACCATTGGCAGGACACGCACTTTTCCAGGAGCAGACATAGGAAGTGACCACGACCTGTGATGATGTTCTTCTGGCTCAACTTGAAGAGAGTAAACACAGCAACATGCACTAGACTGAAATTCGACCTGGACAAATGGCAAGACACGGAGGTGGCAAAAATACTCCAATCCACAACTGGAGGGAAATTTGCACTATTGCTCGTTCTTGGATCTGGTGAAGTAGTTGTCAATACCATAACCACCACCTTCAACTCAACTGTGACAGATGCCGACACTTAGATCTTTAGCAAGAACCGCCCAAAGAAAAAACAGTGGATCACATCTGAACGTTTGTACCTGTGTGATAAACGAAGGGAGATTAAAACAAAATTTAAAAAAAACACCTCACAGGTAGCTGATGCCTACCAAAAAATCAACAATGATATTCGAAAAGGAAGGCGCACAGCAAAGGAGAACTGGACAGAAGATCAATGCCAGGAAATAGAGAACAGTCTGAACAAGACCAACTGCTAGAAGGCCTACCAGACTGTGAAGCTGCTGACATGCATTAAACAGCCCAAGGTCTCCACGATCCAAAGCAAGTCTGGGATATGTCTTGCAGAAGAAAAAGGAGTCTTGGATAGATGGACAAAGTTCTGCTGTGACCTTTACAACCACACGCCAAACGGAGACCCAACAGTTCTAGCATGTTCCCAGAACAGATAAAAAGAAGAAGAAATCCTCCCAATTCTCCGAGAGTAAATTGAGGCAGCGGTGCAATCGCTGAAGATAGGGAAGTCTGCGGGAGTGGACAACATACCCGCCGAATTGCTTCAAGCAGGAGGAGAAGCGATGATTGACGCCCTCACCATTATCTGTAACAAGAACTGGCAGAGTGGGGAGTGGCCTAAACCATGGACCCAGGCGCTTGTCACCACTCTTCCCCAAAATGGTAACCTCCAGGAGTGTGAAAATGACCGCACTATCAGCCTCATCAGCCATCCTAGCAAAGTCCTCCTGATAATAGCACTAAGAGAGAGAGAGAGAGAGAGAGAGAGAGAGAGAGAGAGAGAGAGAGAGAGAGAGAGAGAGAGAGAGAGAGAGAGAGAGAAAGAGAGAGAGAGAGAGAGAGAGAGAGAGAGAGAGAGAGAGAGAGAGAGAGAGAGAGAGAGAAACAATAGGAAAGTGAGAAAAAAATCAAATTAAAATTTAAAAAATGAAATGGTATTTATAACCTCTAACTCTAACAGACATAGTAGTTGGTTTAAAAGTGTTTGCCGGGCTACGCTTGTGGAGAGCACCAGAACAGCCAATAGACGATTGGAGCTTGTGCATAGTGTCATAGTCACTCATACTGTTATATGCAATACCTTTTTGACAACCAAAGTACTGTGATGCTCATTTATAAATGTCTTGTTAGTTAATGTCGTGTCACCCGAGCGGGATCAGCGACTTCGACTCAAAAGCGAGTGAAAGGGATACAAACTCAAACTAAAACTAACACAAATGCCAGATGAACATTTACACTCTTTTATTCAACATACAATCACACAGGAGAATGGGAAATCTAAACCAACCCCAACCCTTATCCGGACCCACAACCCCAACAATTAACAATCAATTACCTGCCTTGTCTAATCAGTGACCCCTGACACTGTACACAAGATGCCAACACAACCAAATTATAACAATATAAAAATAAAGCTGAAATAATACGATAGATGGTTCAAGTATTCAGTCACCAAGACTTGAAAAAAATTAATTATTTCAAAACAGTGACAATCGACCAAAATTGTTAATATTATTAGTCAGCCTTTTCCTAAATTTATAAATGTACTCAAGTTTAGAAACACTTGCTTTCTTTCCGCAAACAAATTACATAAATTAAACATTGATTTGCACTGGTTTAAGTTAGTTTAACCATTTCCTCTTATTTCTTATTTAATAATTTATCATGTTCGGTTGGATTTGCAGCTGACATCCAAATAATCACGCGCATCGATTTTAAGGTGACAGAATAATGCAGGGATTCAGTCGTAATCAAAATGTATTCGCATTCAACTTTGTTGTAAAAAAAATGGCATGCCCTCTATCATAGTGTGACATACACACACAAATAAACCACAGTGATTTTTCCAGTACCGTTAGCCGAGATTTCCGAGATACTCTGCGTATGCAGCAACATTCTTTTTAAAAAAATCACTTTGTTACGCAAGTTCGAAAATAGATCCATTTTCTTCTTGATCTGGTGACTTAAGGTTTTGTTTTTCTCTCTTGTTGATTAGATTTTTTTTCTCCCATGCTTTTGATGCGTCCACCTTTCTTTAACAAGAATTAATTATTTCAATGAATTTACATAATTCGTGTTTGTTTCCAGGTCACAGACCTGACTAATTGCCATACTTTGATTTGCGCTAATTGTTGTCGGAAAGAATCGCGCGGTTCTAAGTGTGTTGCCACGACGCAGTACTCTACATAGGGGCCTGGTAAAAAAGGCTATGGTGGTTTTGTCCCACCTTGGAAGAATGATAACATACCTTTGTTGGGCCTCAGAGGAAAGGAGACAATTCCATCCACCTTTCCAGAGATAGAGTAATAATAAATGGAGTAGTACCGTTCAGCATTCCCAGTATAGTCTCGAAAATGATTAATGACAAAGCGTGTGTTGTTTCTGCAAGATCCTCTGGACAAACACAGGCAAGCAATGCCAAGAAGGAACGTTGATGACAATAATATTTAGGCTTGCAAAATCACTGGCTCAGGCGGATGCCATCTCAAAGCTGTTGATGCACAAATGATTGAAAGTGATGCTTGTTTTCATGTCCCGACCAGCTCAAAAGGAAATTGCAATAACAAGCTCCAATTCATTTCATTGTCAGCGTCCAGTTCTTCTTTCCACGCACTCCAACCCACTTGCCCATATTCCAGCCTTCCCTCCATCACAACTAACCACCCACTCTTGCACAGCACAGCACACACGCACACACACGCACACAACACACACACACTCACACATGTATGTTTTTACGTTTGTGCTAGGTTTTAGGATACCCGAGTCATACACATGTAACCGCCACTAATAATGACAAAGAAACTGGAAATTCTGCCTAGATATCTCCTTCAAGCTATCGCCTTACACGCTGTTGCTAGCATCAGTCGTTCGTTTTACCATGCTGTTTCATCTCAGCAAGACGAGAGAAGACTGATTGAAAATTGAACACTGAGAAGACATATTTGGCCCGCCCTCTTCTTTTACAGCTCCCATGCACATAACTTCATAACGTTTTTCTATGATGCGTAGACGTGTGAGTCACCTCCTGTTCCTTTCCATTCAAGGTTTTTCTTCTCACATTATAAGAGATTGTTCATTTTCTCCTGTTTGCTCCACCTTCCCAGCCCCTCATTATCATCATCATCATGATCATCATCATGATCATCATCATGATCATGATCATCATCATCATCATCATCATCATCATCATCATCATCATCATCATCATCATCATCATCATCATCATCACCATCATCGTCATCACCATTTCAATAAACATATTTGTTTGCGATTCTCTTTCTTCTATAACTGCATGGTATTACACTGATGGAATAATGTAAAAGGAAGGTTGCTTACGAAACTTGTAGTAATAATATGTTGTTTTATTCTTTTCTCACCTTGTTATTTTTATTGATGTTGTTGTGTTTTGTTCATGTCAGTAATATACCTGTAGCTTATAGCGAACATAAGCGAGTAGGAGAGAACTTACGCAACATGCGTGGATGTGTGTGTGTGTGTGTGTGTGTGTGTGTGTGTGTGTGTGTGTGTGTGTGTGTGTGTGCGTGTGAGTGTGCATGTGTGTGTATTTATGTGCGCGCGTCTGTGTGTGTGTGCGTAAGCGGTCTTTTTAAAGTCTGCGTTTGTGCGTGGAAGCGCGTTGTCAATTAAACGCTGTAAGTGAACAATTCGGTAACGAGCACTTGCGCAACATTCCACTTTCTAAAACTTGACATTCTCGGGCAGGCAGATGAATCGACACAGCCGTTCTTGACTCGTCAACAAGAAAAGTATACAACCGAGACTCAAAGACGACATTGTCTGATTTTTTTCAGCAACACACACAAACACACACGCACACGTACCCACACGCACACACACACAAACACACACACGCACACAGAGATGGAGAATCAAACTTTGTTTGAAAAAAAGGAATATTACCTTTAAACAAAATTATTATTACATTATTTTCAGCTTTACCTGTTTTCTTTATACTCCTTTTAAAAAAAAAAGGTAAAGGTAGTCCCATAGCCTTGTGGCCTTAGGGGAGCGTGATGTTGGAGATCACACTTATCTTGGGCCAGCGTTATGAGGGTGATGCCCATCTCTCTCCCTCGCTGCTTTACCTTCCCCACCCTTAAGAGAGTAGGTACTCAGTCACAGTTGAGTCAACTGGGGGCGTTGTTATTTGTTGCTTCACGTTTTTGCGGTCACCCATCCAAGTGCTAACCGCACTGGACGGTGCTTAACTGGCGACACAGTAGCGAGTGCTCCAACAACTGCGCTATCCGACACCCCTTAAAGACAAATTCTTATGTACTAACATGCACAAATCTTCTTGTAAGTTGTTACAATAAATCCTCTTTTCTCTAGAATCCTGTATCTATCGCGGATGTAAACACACATGTCCTTAGAGAATCGTTTTGGAGAAACAAGACAGCGCTCTTGTTATGAATCGATTCTGAATCTGAGCTAAGAAAATTGTGTTTCTTGCGTTAGTTTAACTTGAAACAGGCTTTGGACGATAACACGCAATCATTCTGGCGCCTTCGCAGACAACCATGCAACACCGAGATTGTTTTAAAACAAAATTATGTTAAAAATTGATTACATGAATGACTATGTGTGAGTATACTAGTAGAAATCTGAAACATTTTTTGACGGTTATGTTCTTTTTATTTCAGAAACCTGTGTAAGGATTGCCATTCTTCACACGCGACATAAAAAAGCCGCGGCACAGAAATACATCATCAAAAAGCCTTTTCCTTATTTGGGTTTTTGTTTTAAAACTCATTTAAGTTGTCAGACCTTTCGTTGTAACTGTATTACAGACAAACAAACAAAGGCACATGAAACAGAATTTGGAAGGCTATTGGTATCGGTCATCAGATTCCTTTACCATTAGAGATGTATCATACATAATTTAACGATTTTTTGTAAATTAAAAGACGTTGATAATATAATTATTTATAAAGATACATTTATTGTCCTTAGCTGCAATTAAAAAAGGTAAAGGTTAATATTTAAATTCATCCCAGGAGGGAAAAAATAACACTACATCAGAGTGACATTTAAGTATAGCCTTTGGTTTGACACTTTTATCGTTCGACGTTGTGTTTAAAGTTTTCTTCCACCTAGAGCTATTAAGAGCATCAGGCTTTGCAAAGACCATCCTGCAAGGCACGGTGCAAGGAGGCAGAAGAAGAGGGATATCGAAAAAGAGGTGGGAGGACAACATTCGAGAATGGACTGGCTTGATACTGAGTGAAGCCATGAGGATTGCTGATGACAGAGAAAGATGGAGTACGCTGGTTAAACGATCATCTGTGGTGTCCCCAAAGACCTTTGAGCTACGGATTAGGATAGGATAGGATAGGATAGGATAGGATAGGATAGGATAGGATAGGATAGGATATTAAAACGTCTGTCAGTGGGGTTTCTCTCAAAGCTCTTTTTTGTGAATAGACCTATCAAATTGATTTTATTGAAGTTAGAAAAGAGTGCTATCAGGCAGAGTTTGGGTTACCTTCAATACACTTCGGTTTAAGTAAACCAACTAGTATAGGGGTCTTTCGACATAAATATCTGTAAATATTTAAGTGCTTCTAACGTTAGATCGCGTCTTAAATGGAGGTTTAAAATTAACTTGAAAGCTATTTGAGCTGTGTTATGCTAAAACTGTTGTCTGTGTTAAACAATTACAATGCACTTTTAGCTTCTTTTTTTTACAGTAGGGAAAAGCCTAATTTGAAATGCTTGAAAGCTTGTTTTATAATCTGCAGGTTAACTGATTTTGTCCCACTCCTAGTGGATCATATATGCACACAGAAAGAAAGAAAAATAAGGGTGCAAGAAAAAACAAAAGATTAAAGAAAATTATTTTAAAAAAGAAAAAAAAAGCTGAAGGAAGGTAGAAGAAAGTAAAACCAAATGTCTGTGACCGTTTCTGTTAAAATACTCTCGTTATCATTAAATAAAAGGACCAGACATTTAGTAATATTTTACATGTATTTATGGAATTCCCTGAAAAAAATATATTTTCACCACTTTCTGATAATCTTTATTTAGAAGTATAATTTCTAAATTATCGTTTGTTTGGAAACAAGGTAAGACTACTCTAAATAATATGTATCCACAGTAAATAATTCCCCTATATCATAATATAGGTTTAAAAAAAACGACCTCGTTGCTAAATAATAATCCATTTACCTCTATAATGCATTAATTAGAAGGAATTCATGTACCTATTTAATGCATTATTTTGCAGATTGTGTTAAATAGCGTATTATTTAGAAATGTTTCAAAATAATTATTTGTTTACCTTTATAATGTATAATACAAGAAAGTAGACTGTTATAGTCACGAACAAAACGATCACCTGCTTAACAAAGAAAAGAAATTCCCAAAACACTTAAATTCGTTCACATGTTGGTGCCTAAACAACCTAGTCAAAGTAAATGTATTATTCAAGTACATGTATCCTCATGTGTTTTAGTCCCCTAGACACATGCGATCTAGAATTTATTTTGCAGGGACGTTCGTTCGTCGATTTAGTCCCGAAGGACATTTGGTCCTGATTTGAGTCCCCAATCATTGTCCTCGTTCCGTGAATTTTATTCCCCAGGCACACTTGTCAACTCCTCTCACACTCAGAACATCCTTTCTGTCGTCCCCAGCTTCCCCAATCAAAGGAGGAAGCGAGCGCCTCACAGGAAGAGCTCGTAATTACTCACTCAAAAAATTAAGCAAACTAAGGGATGAAAGCACAGGCGCTTGTATCTGGACACGCGAGCACCTATGTCTATGACGCGTCTCCCTTCTCTCGGGTATCAATTTAAAGTCTCTATCATAGGCATAGGCGCTCGCGTGTCCACGTACAAGTGCCTATGGGTGAAAGCAAGACAAAAACGGCTCTGTGATAAGAGAAAGACTGACATGGACAGAAAATGTTCAATGACAATTTGTCAAAAACGTGACAAGCTGTTAATGTGAGTTTAGGCCATAGATCGAATTGCGAGAAAAAAAATCACCACTAACGCATGCTGTCCCTCATCCTCGTCCTCCTCCTCCTCCTCATCATCATCATCATCATTTTATTCGTCTTCGTCATCATCATCAACATCACCACTACCGCTTCCAAAAATCCAACACCAACTGCTACAGCAAAACAACAAATAGAACCACAAATAAGAGAGTGGGGTTTGTAGGATGGAGTGTGTTTTGTTATGCACTACTTCTAAATGGGTACGCTGTTGGAAATTCAATCTACTGTTCATACATTTTCTCTTTATCTAATGAGTCTACCATTCGTTGACCTGGATTATTGGTACTGCAGCATACAAATTGATGTGCGTGCAGCTGCCTAGCATTTTACGTGTTCCTACTCCCCCATAAGTGGCAAGAAAATGTTTGGAGCCGACATTCTATAATGTTCCTCGTGTCCGTGTACCTCTAGCCCGTTAATTCTCTCTCTCTCTCTCTCTCTCTCTCTCTCTCTCTCTCTCTCTCTCTCTCTCTCTCCCTCTCTCTCTCTCTCTCTCTCTCTCTCTCTCTCTCTCTCTCTCTCTCTCTCTCTCTCTCTCTCTCTCTCTCTCATCTTTTAAACTAATTAATGAATTCTTGAATTCTTTCACAGCTGGTATTCATTCCCTCTGATCCGAGGAGACTGGTTTGCTACTCGCAGGTGCATTTTTTTTCTTTCCTCTTCTTCTACTGCTCTCTTCTGTGGTAGAGCGTTCGCCTGGCACACCGACGACCCAGGTTCGAATCTCGTGATGGACAAGATAAAACTAGCTATGTGTTCTTTTTGCAGTATAATAGCTCTGGTGGTTCAGTGTTGATTTAGATCCCTAACCATAGTCCTGGCATGATTATCCTCGTCTGCCACATTGCCAGCTGTGGGTGTAGACGTTAAACTTCATGCAGTTCATTCATTCTTTGTACTTAGTTCTGGTCCTAAAACAATAGTAGTAGTAGTAGTAGTAGTAGAAGTAGTAGTAGTAGTAGTAGTAGTAGTAGTAGTAGTAGTTAGTTAGTTATTCATTGCTTACAGGGTCCAGCGGACTGCAAAGAGCCGAATCAGGACCACAGTAATAATGGTAGAAGTAGTAGTAGTAGTAGTGGTAGTAGTAGTGGTAGTAGTAGTAGTAGTAGTAGTAGTAGTAGTAGTAGTAGTTGTTGTTGTTGTTGTTGTTGTTGTTGTGGTGGTGGTGGTGGTGGTGGTGGTTGTTCTTCTTCTAATTCTCCGTCTCTTTAAAATTTTCTTCTCCTTCTTAAAATTAATAATAAATTGTCTCTAACTTCTTTTTCCACTCCTCCTTTCACAATTATTTCCCGATACATTTACTTTTGCAACGATGCTTAACTACACTCAAGAAAGTGACCTGGATACACCGGCAAATGAGATGTGCAAAATGACTACAATTAGATTATACTCTTTAATTATTGCAATGTTTTGGACACCAAAATGGCTACGCTGGATTAGACTGACCATCAACAGACTTACCAATGGAGTAGTATGCATCATCATTTTCTGCCTATCCCTGGTTATTATTATTTTCTCCGAGAGTGAAAATAGAACAGCAGCTTGGGTGATGGACGATGGAATGTAATACAAAGCAATGTTAATTTTCGCCCAACAAGATTTTGTTCCCAGACTACTATAATTCTTCTTGAGCAGCTCTTGAGCAGGAAAAGCGCTATATAAGAACGATTAAAAAAAATACAAGGGTGACCAGAACCTCCAACTGGGCGGTGCAATGTTATTATCTGTTGTTCGAAAGAACGTATATATTATGCAGAATCATCTTGATTATTTTCGAGACTTTAGGTCTTATCCTTAGAGAACTCTATAAAGTGTTACACTGAACTAGACCTTCCACATACAAGTCTGGCCGATGTGACAAAACATTTTATTTCCACGGCTTTTGCCACCCCCATCATTTCTTTTTTCTTTTTTTTAATGTATTTATCTATGAATTTAGTCAATCTTTTGTTGTCCTTTGAACCGATCCAACATCAGAAACTTAACAAACTGAATCAGAATCTTTTATTGTACCCGTACACATTCACATGGATTTATTGGCCAGTGGAATCTAATAATGATGTCCCATCTATTTATTTATGTTTGTTTTTTTAGTTTGCCTTGTGAATTGATCGAAGACCACCCAAGTAATAAACTGCATCAGAATTAGAATATTTATTGTTCCCATAACCATTTTCGTGAATCTACTGGCCGCTGTGATGTAATATTTCTCCTCTCTTCGCCGACGTCCCTCAACTCAATTTGTTTTCTCTCCCGTACATTGATCCGAAATAACGAACCTAGTCACAGCAGTTTCTTCCTCTTTTAGCTCAATCGAGCAGGTCATTTAGGGCTCCCTAAACAAATCAACGGTTGGGGCACTGAAAGAGTTCCATTTGGTTATGAAATGCGATGAGCAATGTTGAGCAATGCCTTTAAAACTATTGAAAGATACTGTGAAAGGATAGGGAGAAAGGATGGTGCGGTTGAGGAGGTTTGCAAAGGAAGGAAGAGACGAAGGAAGAACCAAGGAGCCCTCTTTGTCCATTTTTTGGCTCATTTTATTTACAAGCAAAATGTAAGCGAGCAAGCAAGCAAGCAACCTGTAACAACATAGCGGGGACACATAAATACAAACAGAAATAAGTCAACATACATTAAAGAATAAGATTAAGCAGGTGACGGATGAAAATCATTCATCGAAAGTATAGCCAGAGCCTGACATTGTCAAGAAGGTAAATGATCAATCGTTTGTTTCATTGTGATTATTTGATATGATTATTGGATTGTGTTTGTGAAGTTTTGCCATGTTTTAGAATTGTGACTGTTAGTGAAGCTTTGCTTGACCACGTGGCGAATCCGACCGGTTTCGCAACCTCGAGGTAGACCCACTGACCAACGATTGTTTTTCCTATTTGTATTATTGCAGACCAGTGGCTGTACCGGCGAATGTGTATATTATTAATTACTTCTCCATGTGTTTATTCTAGCCATTATATATATATATATGCGAGACGAATATACGAGACAGTTAAGTCACTAGAAACCGTGCACCAAAACTGCTCTAGAAGGACTGTGCGATAGTCCACTCTCCAGAAACAAGAACATTATGCCTATCAAAACAAATAGCCATTTATGAGACAGTACCTGCATAGACCCATCAAGGAGCTAACTACTCGACATGAAATTTTGACATTTAAGTTAGTATAGTGATTAGGAGATTTTGTATAGAGTAGAGGAAATAAATGTGTGATATTTACTGTTAACAAGTGGCTGACCTACCTATGTTTCATAGCCGTGTGAGAGCTAGTGTGTCAGTGAATCTTTACACTTTTCTCCTTATCTCTGTAAACCAATCCTAACACACAGACCGGGCCAAACATATAAATGTATTAAGATTAGTCATAGGGTGATTATACTAGCCGATCCCGGCAGATGAACGACGAGTGGGTAATAGCAATCCATTGTGCAGAGCCCAGCAACAATAGACTCACCGTCACACTGGGACCACTGTTAGTCCGGTACTTATTTAAATTCAATGACTGGCCGACCACGTGGTCTCAACCTATCACAATGATTTTCAGTAGAGAACAGGGAACAAACAGAGGAAAGATAAATATTTCCTTTTTTAAAATAAATAACAGAATACAAGGACAAAGGCAAATAGGACTTAATCAAACTAAAAAAGCACAATCATCTTAAGCCATTAACTAATACTAATAACTGTTCAGCTTACAAAAGAAGCAATCCTATAAAAATACTCATACTGTTTTTCTACAATTAATAATCATCAAAATGCCACACAATTAACATCGTACATACCTCATAATAGGGGAGATGTTTTCCATCCAAGATGAAAAACTCATAATTAACTGAGCCTGTCTCTACAATATAATGTTTCTGGTATTGTGTGTTAGCTGTGGGATGACCAGAAAGGGAAGAAAGAAGTTCTGGAACATCAGGCTAAAAATGAAACCGCCTCCCTTACTAGGAAAACCTCCACACAAAAATATAGTCCTTAACATAAAATTCGCATCGTCTTTCTAACTATAAACGTTACTCTTACATCATAAATTATCAATATAAGAATCCTACCTAAGGGTATCAACACCTTGCATTTGATGGCCAAATTATAACTCTTATCAATTTACAATAGGAATTACTACACCAGATTGTCCACACCAAGGTCTGCCCAAAATGCGGGAATTTGTCTAGCAGCAGGCTAGGCCAGTCATGCCACTATCTGATTCCAGCTGCATTAACAGAACTGGAGAGAGAGAGAGAGAGAGAGAGAGAGAGAGAGAGAGAGAGAGAGAGAGAGACAGACAGAGAGACAGAGAGAGACAGAGAGAGAATAATACTGGATGCTATTTACGCGCCTTTCCCTAAATCAATCAGGCTCGAAGCGCAGCGATCTATACCAACATACATGCTCATCTGTCTCACACACCCTCACACACAACAAATACACATCCATCACTCAAACAGGTGGTGTAAAGGCAGTGTGACGGTGGGTGTATTGTTACTGGACTCTGCACAATGGAATGCTATTACCCGCTCGTCTATCGTCTGCAGAGATCGGCTAGTATAATCACCCTGTGACTAATCTTAATACATTTATATGTTTAGCTCGGTCTGTGTGCGGATAGGGTTACAGAGATAGGGAGAAAATGGTAAAAGATTCACTGGCACACTAGCTCTCGCACGGCTATAAAACATAGGTAGTCCAGCCACTTGTTAACAGTAAATATCACACATTTATTTCCTCTATTCTATACATAATTCTCTAAACACTCTATTAACTTAAATGTCCAAGTTCACTTCGAATAGTTCGTTCATTGATGGGTCTGTGCTACTACTGTTCTTGATATTTGCTACTGTCTCATCATTGGGCTATTTGTTCTGGTTGGCCTAATGTTCTTGTTTCTGGAGAGTGGACTATAGCACAGTCCTTCTAGGGCAGTGTTTGTGCAAGTCTTTAGTGTCACTTAACTGAATATTTGTGGTGTGGTGATGGTGTCTCCTCCTTGGTTGTTGACTATTGGGCTATCGGAGCTCAGTGCTCGATGTTCCTCTGCAGCCCGAATGTCAGGGTTGAATCTTAGTGGTCTATCCCTGCCTCGGAACAACTAGCCTGCTCGTCTTTTTGACAATGTCAGGCTGTGGCTATACTGTGATGAATGAATTTCACCTATAACCTGCTAGTCTTCAGCTATAGGGATCTTTCAGAGCGTAGCTCCTTCTCGTGTGAGGTTCAGACAAAGAATGACTACCTAGCCTTGCGGTCAGCCAAAGCCCGCGAAAATCTCGTCCGATACCCGTGGCGCATTCTAGCGGGGGTGGCTATACGTCAGCAGGATGAGGTCACTGCCTACCTATGCTTAGCAAACAACTGACTTGTGTCGTCTGCTAGGCAGCTACTTTAATTTACAAAAGCTGCAGCATGCTGAACTATTTAAGGCGTGAATCCGTAGTGCAGGGTCTAAATAGCCTCTCGTGACAGGCAGGGAGATCGCTATTGGAAGACGGAAAGAAAATCGAACTTTTATTTTAATTTTTTTTATATTGACTGCCTTCAGTACCATTATTGAAGGGAGGGAGGAAACCGAAGTGCCCGGAGAAAACCCTCGGTAAACTCAATAGTCTCGTACCTAAGTCACATACGTTCGCCCCTTGCGGGAATCGAAACCGCGACCATTGGCATAGGAAACCGGCGACTAATCCACTGCGCCAGGAGGCCACCCCGAGAGAACTACTTGGACTGGGCTACCTTCAGTACACATGCTTGTACCAATAATAAGGAGAGAGGGAGTGAGAGGGAGAACGAGTGCATTTTTCCACAGGTTACAATATGTATGTAGGAGACACAGAAAGCATTGCAAAATCATTCGATACAATAGATCTTTCCAATCCGCTCACCAGATGAAACCACATTTGGAATCTCTGGCACTGCCCTTCAGTGGATGCGTTCGTATCTGACAGAAAGGTCACAAACCGTCATTCTAAACAACATGCACTGGGTGACAAGACGCGACGCCTTGAGTGCGGTGTTACTCAAGGGTCTGTTTTCGAACCATCGCGTTTTTACTCTATACAATTCAACCCTCTTCAAAACTTGTATTGAAACTGTTTTTAACCTACAAGATGATACCCAACTGGTCAAATCTGCCTTACCGTCTGGCTTCCAAACTATCATTCGTAGAACCTAGGTAAAAGTGTGAATGGGTAGCAACAAACTTCAGTTAAACAAAGATAAGACGGAAGCCATGGCTGTCCGGATGCATTCAATCAATATCGAGCGTGTCCGAAGATTAGTGTCTTGTGATAGGAAACTGACTCGCTGTCCATTTCGAGACAAAGATTAAAACAAAACAAAAAACTAAACCACACAAACTTGTGGGGTCGCCTTGTAAACCTCATTGTCCACGACGGATCACGTCAATCACGTGTGCCGATGTTGCTACCTTGAGCTGGGAAGAATAACTTCAATCCGCCATTTTATCTCAGAGAGTACCGCAATTGTATTGTGATATCCATTTATAACGTGCGTGTCTCCCTCCATCCATTGTCGAATGCTCAGTGCGCGATTACCCTTGTTTGCTCGAGCATTGTCTATTATAACTCCCTCTTGGCATGAGTTACACTTGAACAGTTTTCCTGCCTGCAGAAAATTACCAATAGCGCTGCTCGCATATCTTTCGCCTCAAGTGCTCTGATCACAATAACCCATAAATAAAGATGCATTTACTCCTTGTTAAATGTCGCATAGTATACATACTCGCAGGATCGCCATCCTTGTATTTCGTCACTTTGTACCCTGCCATCGTAGCTGTCAGCCTCCCTCTTAGCTTGCACTTCGTCACTTAGCCTCAGATCATCTGCAGACAGACTGTTGAAGATTTCTAGAACAAATCCCTGCTTTCAAGTATCAGGCAGGTCCCGTATGTCTAGAACTCCATCTTCACTCCCTGGAGTCGGTCAACCTCTTTGGCGTCTCTCAAAGTAGTCTTCAAGGCCCTGCATTTGTTTAAGGTGGCTTATATACTGTTTGTAATCATCTCATCTGGTAACTGTTATTTATTTATTCATTTATTCATGTATTTATTTCATTCTTCAAGTGAGCCTGCGGGTAAATGCTTTCGAGCGCTTTGAGCTTAATTTAATTAAGGTATCGCCCAATATAAATATATAATAAATAAAATAATCATAATAATATAATAATGTTGTTGTTGTTGCTGCTGTTGTTGACATTCATCTCCAGGGAAAACTCGTTTACACGTCAACGTTGAAGGTGCTGTTCATCGTTGCGCCTCGTCTGATCGTTGACAATGTGTATGTAATTCCTCCTAAAAGGTTTCTTTAGCGTTTCCTATGTTGGGTCTCGGTCGTGTCCTCTAGGTCTCCAGTTAAACACGTTATGCAAACTGTACTGGACGTAAAATCAAGTTTCCCTGCGACCCTTTCCTATACAGCCTTAGTGCCCCCAGGAGAACAACTCAAAATCAATGTCGCTAAGTAAAGAGGTTTTGTAGAAGAACCTACCTCGACCTTGGTGAGGAAAGAGAGACTCGTTCCGATGAAACCACAGGCTCGGTCGAATCCGCGACTATAGTATCAGTCAAGGTAATAAAATATGTATGACGATATCCAGTGTCAGATTGGAAATAGAAGAAAGGAATATTCCTCAGTGTGTTTTAAGGTAGGGTGTTTCAATGTATTTAAAGATAGTACTTATAGGAGGGGAAAAGGTGGGAAGAATGGTAGTTCCCCCTCATGACTAAAAAAAGTGGGGAAATGATTGAGGTGGGAAGTTCTAATAGGAATTCTAGTAGGGAAAGAGTACAATAAAGAAAGAAACCCGACGATTTGCTCTTAAGGTAGAAGGACAGAAAGTATCAACGTATTTTTTAAGACAATCCATAGATGTTTGAGTCAAGTCAAAAGGATGGTTCAGATTGAGAGGATGTGTGAGAAAAGGGGTTTAACAGAATTAAGATACAAAAACAAACAAGAAGGTAAGCCATTAAAATGTATTACCAGACGTTCACACACATAGCCGAAAGAAATTAAGCATTTTAAAAAGTGTTAATTTTCTGTCCGGTGTTGTGGCTCGGCTTTATTCAAACGAAGCAAACAAGAAAACATGGAAAGAAGGTCACTACTTGAACTATCTGCAAGCCAAATATTCTCAAAATCGGTTAAACCAGTTGTTAGATACAGCGCAAAAACGTATTTAGAAAAAAAAGTGATGCACCATGACTTTGACCTTTGAGAAAGTACATATTTAAATGATCTATCCTGCTTAGCAGTAGATAAAGTAACCGAAAAGTAAAATCGTACGACTTTTGGCTCAGTTAGTCTTAAGGCAAAAAGTGTGTTTTCAACAAAAAGTGAAATTTGGAGCGACCGTCCAACCAACTGACCGAAAATGAGATCGCTAATGAAGGATGATCCATGGTTTAAAGTACATGTTTACCAAAACGCAACAAAATCGCTTCAGCCGTTTTTTGAGATATTGAGCAAAACGTGTTTAGCAACAAACCTTGACCGGTGTTAGAGCAAATATGATGGCACGGGAGGCATGCCACGAAACTAGGCAATGTTCCTATGAAGTTTGGTCAAACTCCGTTCAGTGGTTCTTGAGATATAGCATCCAACGTACCGACCGACCGACTGACAGACCAATATTTGGCGTTTTCTGATACCCCCGACTATTTCAAAGTATTTTCAGATAAACCTGAAATAAGAAAAACAATATTGCTTGCACTGTACTTAGGTTTCGTTTTCAATGTAATGCGACCATAAGTTCTTCAGTAATAAGAACTTCGTGAAAGAAAGCTCAAACTATGGTCGAGACGGGGAGGACATAGGAGGAATTGAACTTAAGAAAAAGGTTCTAGTACAAATAAATAAAGACGCATACATAACAAAATCATGTAACTTGCATGCAAATTTGTTTTCAATTATTATTCATCGAGCGACTTTCCAGCTCAAAATCTGCTCAGATACGTAGCTGCATAAACATAAAATGCAAAGGCAAAATAGAAGAGCAAGAACTACAAGAAATACACGAACCAGAACAAGAATTTTAGAGGTCTCTTAACAACTCTGATTATAAAACGCAAACTTCAGGTTTGTACCTAGCCTACATTGGAATAAGGTAAAACATTGTTCAACAGTCAGTTTACATTCAGAATTGTATGTCAAAGGAAACGATATAAAAAATCATACCACACCACACTTGCACCACAGTCGCATACAACTGAAAGGTCCAAGTTCTCCTCTTCCCCCTCCTCCCCCTCCCCTCGTCTCTCTACTCCTGCTCCAGCGCCAATTTGTCTTATGACTGACTTCACATTCTGTATTGCAATAAAGAATAATCGCAATATAAACTACAAAAATGCACAAACTTTAAAGTTGTCCCATAAAACAATTTTTTTAAAGTACAGTATAACGAGATAACAAGCCATTCAATAGTGAATGTTTTAGACTCTCACACACATATAGCTGAAAGCCAGCATTTTCAACAGGTGTTAGTTACATTTCATTCTCTTCTGTCTGTGCTTTATCCTAAACAAACAAAATGAAATCATGAAACGATTGTCCACTATTTGAACTATGTGCAAAATACAATTTTATTAAAGTCTTTTTCTTTTTCGTGCTCAAAACAGTAAATGGTCCTCGGCGACCTTGACCTTTGAGAAAGTGTTCAAATGACTGATACAAAAGGTTGAGCAGAACTTTAACTATTTCCACAGTTTAAAAAAAATTAATAACGGCTCCATCACTTGTGAGGAAATGCAAACAAAAAGTGTTTGGAATAAAACTAGGAAATACCGACGAAATCAAAGGACTGATCAACAATCGGACTGCTACTGCAGGATTGTCTATGATTTGAAGTACTAGTATAACAATAATATACAGGGTGTTCCAAAAGTCTTGGGCGTATTTGAAATTCCCATATCTCAATTACTATGAATGGTAGTAAGATAAAAGTTGTGCCATTTTAAGCTAATTACATTAAGGTTTTTGTAAAGCTGTTGATTTTTTAAGTTCTTTTCAGACCCATTAATGGCGTTCACTCAACCAGAAAATGCTGGGACGCCTTTGGCAAGAATTTGACTATCGGCTTGACGTTTGTCGTGTGACCAATGGTGCTCACATTGAACATCTTTGAACATTCCATGTAAAAATTGAGATTACAAGCTTTCTGAATTTACCAGATGCGTTTTTATATCCTTAATAGTTTCGGAAATATTCAATGTCAAAATGTGCCCAAGACATTTGGAACACCCTGTATATTTCTAAAAGCACATTACAATCGGTTTGTTTTGTTGCTGTCGTTTTAAACATAGAGCAAACGTGTTTCGCAAAGAATTAATCCCAGCGACCTTGCCCTTTGGGAGTAAAGCAAATATGATGGCAGGACAAGTATGTCAATAATCCAGCTAAGTTTTGTTACCTTTTGATCAAAATCCGCGAAGCTGTTCTTTGAGATAAGGCAAGCAACAATCGGAACGACCGACAAAACAGTCTTTTGAGTAGGTCCGAGTTCCAGCTATTTCAACGTATTTCTAGATAAGTCTGGGTGGAAATAGATGAACTACACTAACTTAGAGCCATAAAAGCAATGGAGTACAATACAACAACATTATGGCGCTTTGGGTTACATTTGCTCTGGCCAACCCGCACCAAGCTTTTCACATAGGGCATAACCCCCAGCAGACTGATTGTGGCAGTAAGTGATGGAGACAGCCTAATCACGGACTGATTCTTTGAATGAGTCCCGCTGGAATCATTTTGGGACTTTCAGTCTGGGACGAGGCAAGTACCATTTTGACGTCCCAGTTCTGTTGTGAAAGTGTGCGTGTGTTTGGGTGTGTGTTTGTGAGTGTGCGTGTGTGTTAGAAAGAAAGAGAGAAAGAGAGAGAGAAAGAGAGAGAGAGAGAGAGCGAGAGAGAGAGAGAGAGAGAGAGAGAGAGAGAGAGAGAGAGAGAAGTCGAAGTCGAAACCTTTAATAGGATAATAACGTTACGTCATAGAAACCTGTCTTACAGTTAGTCCTTAATGTTTAAACAAAATGTCATTGACAAACTAATAATAATAACATTAATTTGAAACTAGTATATACTTTAATTATGCAGTTCTGTGGGCAAACATGAGAGTGTACAACATCAGCCCTAAAATTATTGAAGTCATCAAAAGCCTGTATGACAAGGCTACCAGTGCAGTCCTCCACAACAGCGCCATCGGAAACTGGTTCAGAACAACAATCGGTGTGCGTCAGACAGGGATGCCTACTCTCTCCAACATTCTTCAACATCTTCCTAGAGCGCATCATGTCAGATGCTCTTGCAGACCACGAAGGCACAGTCAGCATAGGGGGAAGAGCAATCTCCAACCTCCGTTTTGCGGATGACATTGATGGATTGGCTGGAGAGGAACAAGAACTTGAACAGCTGGTACAGAGGCTTGACACCACCTCCAAAGCCTATGGAATGGAAGTAATTGCAGAGAAGATCAAACTGATGACCAACAACACCAATGACATCAACACGGACATCAAAGTTCAAGGCCAATCCCTCAACACAGTGCATAGCTTCAAATATTTAGGAGACATTGTATCAGACAATGGGTCCCGACAGGAAGTCCTCTCCAGGATCGCACAAACAACTGCTGCCCTGGCGAGGTTGAAGGCAATTTGGAGAGACAGGACCATCAGTCTACATAACAAGGTAAAGCTGCTGCGCTCCCTTGTCATCTCCATCTTCATACATGCTTGCGAAACATGGACCCTCACAGCAGATTTCCAACGAAGAATACAAAACATGGAGATGAGGTGCTATAGAAGACTTCTGGGCATTTCCTATACCCAGCACATCACCAACGACGAAGTCCGACAGACCATCACACAAGCCATTGGACAACATGATGACCTGCTCACAGTGGTGAAAAACGGAAACTCCGATGGTATGCCCACGTCACAAGAGCATCAGGTCGTGCAAAGACCATCCTGCAAGGCACAGTGCAAGGAGGTAGAAGAAGAGGGAGACCGAAAAAGAGGTGGGAGGACAACATTCGAGACTGGACTGGTTTGAAACTGAGCGAAACAATCAGGGTTGCTGAGGACAGGGAAAGATGGAGTACGCTGGTTAAACGATCATCTGTGGTGCCCCTACGACCTCCGAGTTATGGGATAGGATAGGATAGGATAGGATGGTAAAAAAAATAACCAAAAGTAATAATGCACCTAAATACAAATTCCTTCCTCCATTCCTCCGATACCCTTCCCTTCCCTCCCTCCCCCAGCCCCGCACACACACATACACACACACACGCCCCCAAGCGCGCGCAAATTCACACATTCTCAAAAACTGAAATTGTCGCAGGGTAGACATCTTAAATATTAGGAACAAAAGGAAATTAAAAATGTGTGGTCTACTTTTAAACGATTTTAATGATTTTCAACACGTTTGGACCAGAACACGAAAGATGTGTTTTAAATATGTCTAAGCGTGGTTGTGCAAATGTTTAATTATGTCTGAAAGATTACGAAGGTGGTGATAATTTGTTAACAAGCGCCTTTATATATGCAGGAGGTCGATTTTGAGTATTTTGTCAGTTAAAACGGCATTATTGTAATGTAGGTGTTTGTTTAGGGGGAGCGTGCCAGCTATTTTTAATTTTCAATCAGTTGTAGTTGTTATGAAAGTGTTGGCGATAAGTAATTTTCTTCGTTGTAGATCTGCTGTGAGAGTCCATGTTTCGCAAGCGTAGGCTATATGAAGATGGAGATGACAAGGGAGCGCAGCAGTTTTACCTTGGAATGTAGACTGATGGTCCCGTTTTTCCAAATGGGCTTCAAATTTGCCTGGGCCGCAGTTGTTCCTAAATATTTGAAGCTATGCACTGTGTTGAGGATTGGCCTTGGACTTTGATGTCCGTGTTGATGCCATTGGTGTTGTTGGTCAACAATATGGTATTTCCATTCCATAGGCTCTGGAGGTGGTGTCAAGCCTCTGTACCAGCTGTTCAAGTTCTTGTTCTTCTTCAGCCAATCCATCAATGCCATCTGCAAAACCAAAGTTGGAGATTGCTCTATGCTGAGAGTCCCTTTGTGATCTGCAAGAGCATCAGACATGATGCGCTCTAGAAAGATGTTGAAGAGTTTTGGAGAGAGTAGGCATCCTTGATGGCGCTGTTATTGAGGACTGCACTGGTAGCCTTGTCATACAGGCTTTTGATGACTTCAATAATGTTAGAGCTGATGTTGTACACTCTCATGCTTATCCACAGAACTGCATTCCAGACTCGGTCAAACGCCTTCTTGCAGTCTATGAACACATGATACGGATGTTGTTGGTGCTGTAGGTATTTCTCGTAGATTATTCTGAGGTTAAACATCTGTTCAGTGGTACTTCGCCCTGCCCTGAATCCTGCTTGTTCTTCCGCTATGATTTGTTCAACTTGAGATTTCAACCTGTTGAGTATTATTTTCAAGAGGACCTTGGTAGGAGGGCTGATGAGGTTGGTGGTGCGGTAATTGTCACACTCCTGAAGGTTACCTTTTTCTGGGAAGAGTGATGACAAGCGCCTGGGTCCATGGTGTAGGCCACTTCCCACTCTGCCAGATCTTGTTACAGATAATGTTGAGTACGTCAATCATCGCTTCTCCCACTGCTGGAAGCAGTTCCGCGGGTATATTGTCCACTCCCGCTGATTTCTTCTTCTATGTTCTCTGGAAATGCTAGAACTGATGGGTCTCCATTTGGTGTGTGGTTGTAAAGATCAGAGCAGTATTCTGTCCATCTGTCCAAGACTTCTTGTTCTTCTGGACGTGCTTTGAATCGTGGAGACCTTGGGCTGTTTTAACACTTGTCAACCGCTTCACAGTCTGGTAGGCCTTCTTGCTGTTGTTCTTGTTCAGACTGTTCTCTATTTCCTGGCATTGATCTTCTATCCAGTTCTCTTTTGCTGTGCGCATGCCTTTTCGTATGTCATTGTTGATTTTTAGGTGGAATCAGCTCCCTGTGAGATGTTCTTTTTAATTTTTCATCTCTGTTCGTTTATCACACAGATCCAAAAGTTCAGGTGTGATCCACGGCTTCTTCTTTGGCCGGTGCTTGCCAAAGACCTCCGTGGCGGTATCTCTCATAGCTGAGTTAAAAGTGGTGGTCATGGTGTTGACATCTACTTCACCAGCTCCCAAAAAGAGCAGTGGTACAAATTTCCCTCCAACTATGGCCTGAGATAGACCACTTCTGCCACCTCCGGGTCTTGCAGTCTGTCCAGGTCGAACTTCAGCCCAGTGCACTTTGCTGTGTTTACTCTTTTCAACCCATCATCACGAGATCGTTGTCACTTCCGATGTCTGCTCATGGAAAGGTGCATGTCTTGCCAATGTTGATGCTTGATCTGAAGCGTTTCTTGACCACGATGTAGTCGATCTGGTTGTGAGACTCCCCTTCGGGACTGTGCCATGACCGTCGTCTGGATCTTTTGTTGAGAACATGAGCATTATAAAAATATAATTTTGTTACGTTTGAAACGCGCGCGATAGATCCGATCGTTTTGTTTTACAAACAATGCATTAACAGAGTGTATTTACCTTTGATTTGATTTTGCGTTGATGTTGGAAGAAGCTTTGTATAATGTTGATAATTTTCGTTGGTCAATATTATGGGAACATTTTCTAGAATTACCTGTTTACTATCAATCGAAGCATCTAGATTAATCTGGTAATAGCTAAGAGATTCTTCTAACCTAAATAAAGTTATATTACGTAAGACAGTGCATAGTTCCGGTGACTAGTTTTATTTTAATTGGGTGTTATTGCGTCATGCTGGAATGTTCGAACTTTCTCTCGATTATAGAGAAACTATATAAGTGGTGCACTGTGTCTGCTTAGAGAGAAAAAGAAGTGATTGATTTTGGGAGATTTTGTATGATGTTCTTTGAAGTGATTTTCGGAAAGCGATCTTGTATGCAGTTGTTGATGTTTGCTGAATAAAGTTTTTTTTTTTTTAAAATGTATACGACTCCTGCCTTGTTGCTGAGTGAACAGGCTGCGTGGATAAACGAATCCGAGTTACACTTCTCAAGATTCAAGCATCGGGGCTGAATCAACTATTGATAAATAACAGCCGTGTAACAAATTTTATATTACCATATATTTTGTATTGCATACAATGTGGCATACTTTATACATGCACATTAAAACTGATCGGTTTGGATCTGCATTGTACACTTGCTATTATTTTGAAATCTGTGCTAATTTGTCGCAGCAACGAATTTACTCTTCCTTTAATTCTAAGTAGTAAAAGTTACACAATTTACATTAGCGTTATAAGCAACACCTTTATCTGTCTAACTAATCTTTCAGCCGTTGGGAACATATGAACGAAGCTGTCGCGGAGAGATTACGCCGCTAATTCAACTCGTTTAAAATAGTTAAAATTTTGAAGTATTTGAAGATCGAAATTTTTGATTGAATGCATCTAATATTATTATTGAAGGGAGGCAGGAAACATGAGTACCCGCAGAAAACCCTCGGTGACCTGAAAAGTCTCGTACTTCGGTCCCGTAAGTTCGACCCACGCGGGTTTCGAACCTGCAACCTTCGGCATAGGGACCCTGCTCATTATCAACTATCTGTCTCTCTGTTGCTGTTGTGAGGAGGTGTGACATGTCCAATGCCGTCCATAATTTCACGTCGCCTGTCCAGTTCTTTCGTTGCCTAGCTCTTGCCTTGCCTCCTTCCACTGTTCATTGCATAATGGGTTTTGCAAGGGTGTCGTGCCACATGGCATGACCAGACCACGCCAAGATTAAAAGCAATTCATTCTTCTAAAACAGGTACTTCCCCTGTCGATCGTTAGCCAATGAAATTCCAGGGTCAACATATTTTAAAAGAGCACTCGCGTCAGTGTTCCTGCATGGTTTATAAATTCGTGTAATCCTGGACAAAATCGGTTGAAGCAGTTTCGCCAAACATATAGTATACGCTCGCTCGATTCTAATTAGCTGGTATCTTCTATCGCACGGACTTTAAAGATCCTGATGCTCATGTCCTAGACAGGTGAGTGCCGGTTACACAAATACAACCAGCAAGCACTAGGTCCCTTCTATCTATCCCCGGTCACCCAGGATTATGCTGTTATCTGGGCGTCCGACGATGCGCCCAAAGGTTGCAAGTGGGCGCTTCGGGCGACTTGAGTTCATTAGATTCTGTATTGGCCAGCGCCTTTAGTGGCTCTTGAGATGGAAAGGTCTATATTAGAACGATTAATAAATGAATATCAATACGTTCACAGACTTCAGCATTGCAGAGCATTGCCGTCCAAGATCCAAAAATAACCATTTTCATTCCTTTCAATAAGATTTTATGAGACGCCAAGCTTTGTTAAAGAGTGCAGAAATGACGTTCGAATTGCGTCAAACGAGAGACTGTGAAGCAATGTAAAAACAGGAGCATCCATTAGAAAGAGGCACGTCGCCATGATTTTATCCAAGTGGGACGAAGTCATTGTAACGAAAAGTGGTAGTTGAGAATTTGAGTGCGTGGATGCGTGAATCTTCGTGTTCTCCCGTCTCTCAACTTCTCTAACTCGTAACAATAAACTAAGTTGTCACAACCACCATTAAACAATAAACATTACATTACATTACATGATTATTGCTTTAGGTCCAAACAATAAACATAAATCAACACAATAGCAAAAATATAAAAACCAATACAAAAATCTAATGGAATAAATACAAATCCCTCACGTCATGTGGCAGAATAACTCAGTTGAAAGAATATATTTAAATAGCTTTCAAATAATACACAACTAATCACCCTCGCCAGAGGAAAGAAACGCTATACATGTATATACCGTAGTTACGTTCCTATTCGACCGCTTATTGTCTGACACGGCGTTAACTCGTTCTTTAGTCCCTTATCAGTCTCCGTCGTCTGCTTCCTCTTCTTCTCGCCTTTTTCTTCTTTGCTCCTCGTCCTCAGTAACGTTCTCTCCTCCTCATCCCACTCTCCTCCTCCTCATTCTTCTTCTTCTTCTTCTTCTTCTTCTTCTTCTTCTTCTTCTTCTTCTTCTTCTTCTTCTTCTTCAATTCTTCTACCCTTTTCTCTTCTTCTTCTTCTTCTTCTTCTTCTTCTTCTTCTTCTTCTTCTTCTTCTTCTTCTTCTTCTTCTTCTTCTTCAATTCTTCTACCCTTTTCTCTTCTTCTTCTTCTTCTTCTTCTTCTTCTTCTTCTTCTTCTTCTTCTTCTTCTTCTTCTTCTTCAATTCTTCTACTCTTTTCTCTTCTTCTTCTTCTTCTTCTTCTTCTTCTTCTTCTTCTTCTTCTTCTTCTTCTTCTTGTTCTTCTTCAATTCTTCTCTTTTTTCTTCTTCTTCTTCTTCTTCTTCTTCTTCTTCTTCTTCTTCTTCTTCTTCTTCTTCTTCTTCTTCTTCTTCTTCAATTCTTCTCTTTTCTCTTCTTCTTCTTCGTTTTCCTTGTCTTCTTCCTCTTCTTAGTATTTTTATCTACTTCGTCTTCCTCGTCTTCTTCTTCGTCTTCTTTATATTCTTCGTCTTCTTGTACGTCCTCTCCTTCGTCTTCTTCTGCATATTCTTGAGGCTCTGCCTCTAAAGACTTCTGCAGACAAAGGAGTTAACGACAACTAAGTTTCTAGTTAATTTTCTTTAGACAATTACTTCTTTTTGTTTATGTTAGTGAACTGTATTCGATATGGATGAAATTGATTGTATTGCGACACTGGTCCGGTCACAGAGGAGAGAGACAAAGAAGTAATTCCTATCCTCCTATCCTGTCCCGTAACCCGGAGGTCGTAGGGGCACCACAGATGATCGTGTTACCAGCATACTCCATCTTTCTCTGGGCTGCTGAGGACAGAGAAAGATGGAGTATGCTGGTTAAACGATCATCTGTGGTGCCCCTACGACCTCCGGGTTACGGGACAGGATAGGAGGATAGGAATTACTTCTTTGTCATTAAGAAGCACATGGAATTGAAAGTCACTATGTCTCACATTTGTCCACCTTTGAGAGCAGGATAATTATTTTTCTTGTATATATATATATATATATATATATATATATATATATATATATATATATATATATATATATATATATATATATATATATATATATATATATATATATATATATATATATATATATATATATATACCTGCAGTCACAGCTGCTAGAAGTCCGGCACAACTTTCTCTAGTATACCGAAATACCACTGAGCAAATTAAAAAAAAGAGAAAGGTTAGGTGTGTGTCTGGGAAGAAATGATTTTCTTTGAAGAAGTATTCATGCAGTCATATAGTAAGTATATACACCATAAGTATAGATTCAGAATGCTTCGTTTTGTTCGGTGCACTTACCAGTATGATGTCAGAGCGATGATTTCGTGGCATCTTAAGACAACTTGAACTTGTGTTGTTGACATAGTTTAGGTCGTCCGTTCAAGCATACGAAACAAATCCTCAGTAGGCTATATGCTGCAGTCACAAAAGGCCTTAAAGCGAGTCTCAGTTTTTCTAGTTTTTGTTGCTGTTGTTGGTTTTGTTTTCCGCAACTATTAATCTAGATGTTATGATCATAGAAGAGTTTATTAATTCACATTATTGAGACGAAAGCTCTCCGATGGGTTAAAATGTCTTTGAAGTTCCTTACTACGTCATGGGATCCGCTAGAAGAGGGATCTCTTTAATGCCGCCATTGAAAATCACTTCAGACTCCGCACCTACGGGCACGGCTCCGAGTGCCAGGAGTGGACCCCAGCCTCTGCCTGGCTGGGTGACCAAGCTTGCCCAACCCTTTTTCTTTCTTTTTGTCTTGTTTCTGCCTTTTCGGTCTTTTCACCTGTATTCTATTTCACCCTAAATCTCTTTCCACTAACTTTGCAGCTTTTCCCTTTTCTTTCTTTTGTCTTACTGTTTTTTTCTATACTTTTACAGGCAAGCCAGCGTTGATTCGGCATGGCAAGAGGCTGGATGGTTGTGGCCTATTTAAAATTTCACAATCGCGAATGCGGATGGTCTGGCAGGAGGGGCTGCCCCAGGCGATATGGAAACTAGATGTATAGCCAAGGAATCTGGCCTCTTCAAAACATGGCCATGCTACATGATTGTTAGGATGATCAACGAAAACCAAAACATTTCCCCATTTTTCGTAGAAAAGTGATTTGAAGGAGTGTTTTAGGCAGATCAACGATATTAAAAGCTGAGAGATGGAAGTTTCCTAGTGGACTGCCCCACGGAAAGAACATCGGAGCAACTACTGGAGCTAGGTAGCCAGGTGTTCAAAGTAAATGTGAGTTGTCACCGCACATTCAACTCATCCAAAGGAGTTGTACGGTCATCTCCGTTTGATGGACTGACAGAGGCAGAAATAAAAGATGGCTGGGCAAAGCAGGCTTGTCACGTCACCCGAGCGGGTTCCGCGACGTCAGCTCAAAGCAACGAGTGGGAGGATAAAACTCAAACAAAAATAAACTAACACAAAATGCCAGAAACAAACACACTCTTTTATTCAACAATCAAACACACATACACAGGATAATGGGGTACTAAACCACCCTCCACCCCTATCAAGACCCCCACCCCAGTATTTACTAACAATTACCTCCCTTGTTCAACCGAATACAGAACTAAACATCAACAGGTTCCCACAACAATGTACAGCAATAGCAATAAACAATCAAATTCAAAATAATAGAAATTCCAGCTGAAGAAATGGAGTTGCAAATCTTATAAATTCAAACTTTATCCAAGCTAGCTTGCAGGTCAGAAACACTGTTCAGAAAATGTCAGTTATTCAGAGCTCAGTAGGAGCTAAATCAGTTATTCACTCAAATGATGAAATGATTTACACTAAATAAATGAAGTATGTTTTTAGGTGCGTGTCGTGCAAATCTCTGTGTGTGTGGGTGTGGTGCGTGTAGTTCGTGTGGTAAACAGAGGCTCCAATGGCGGCGCCCACAATCCCGACGGAAGACGGCGGTGGTGGCGAAAGGTCCTGTCAACGTCCACACTTCACGGCCGCAAAAGCAGGGGTTCCCGAGCGGATGCACACACGGCCCAACGGTACAGCAAAGGCGCGCAAAAGCGTAGAGGTGTACAGATGTAGTTGAAGAATAAACTACACCAGCATAACACAGCAAAATAGTAGAACAGTAGAACAGTATAACAGTAGAACAGTAGAGAAGCCCAAACCTGTAGACAAATATATAGTCTTTACAGTTTGCCTACAAAACTCAAATACTACATCACATAATACGCCTTCCGCCGTCCGCCATCTTGACCTGGTTATACATAATAACAATGATAATAATACAGGATGCTATACATACATCTCAATAATATAATGCAACTCTTGATACTAATAATCCATGTCTCTTTCATAAGCACAGTCGTTTATATAAATATACATAATCATTACGACTACACTTCATTCACACAGTCCCAATTCATTCCATCCTCAACTCCATCCTCATCATCCCTCTCAACTGTTATAATACATTATGATTATCTCCCTTCATCCATATTATCTTATCATACCATGACATAAACATGCTCCCCTCATATCCATCACTTACTTCACCTCCTCTCCAGCATAGTACAATTATCTCTCTACCTTCCCATACATCACCCCCCTCTCTCTCTCTCTAACATCAAGATTCAAGATTCAAGATTCTTTATTGTCCAAACACATGGCATGGATATTTGTTTAGCAGTCCAAGAAGGAAGGAGATAACAACATCAAAACATTCTTTGTCGTCACCTTTGACCCACTTTAGCAACAACAGCAACGACATTTCCCGTTTATGTATATAATAAGAAAATGATATGAAAATCATAGAAATCAATAAATTACTATTCATCAAAATACATCCCCTTCCCCCTCATTCACCATCATTCATTCGCGTACGCAGTCTCGAAGCGCTCGCCACTGAGGAAATGAATTACAGGGTTTTTACTCACCTTATAAGTCTCGGCCTGTGACACACCTCCCCAACACAGTACAACACAGCACAGTACAGTACACACTGGTTAGTCTGAGAGTTAATTCGTTATTTGGCTAATTGCTAGCGATTCATAAGGACATCTCAATTCTGATAAAGACATTGAGCCTTGGCAGGTGCCCAATCGAGGACTACACAACCTTAGGAAAGAATCCTACATTTATTTTAAATAAATGGCGATTACGTTCCTCCTACTAGTCTTTAGACATTCTTACCCCGACGAGGGCGTAAGACCTTGGGTGGTTCGAAACACAAAGAATACTACACCCTTCCAGGAAGGAAAACCTAATTCTCGTCTGACACACAGTCACAAGGTTACTTTCTGGCTAAAGCTGACCTCTCGCAAAAAGCGCCACATCGACTCTGCCCTACTAAACACACGCCAGGCCACAGGTAACCGGTCGAGCTCGAATTCAGTACCCCACCTTTCTAATTCAGCATATCCCTCTTTCCTGCGTTAAGCACGTGGACTTAGAGATACTGCATCTTTCATAGGCAATAAAGAAAACTGCCGAGCTATCTATATACACTAAATAGTAGAGAGGTGCAACTTCGCACAAAATATGGCTCTCTCTGATATGTGCTGAAACTCGTGTCGTCACAAGGCTGTTATCGAGGCACATAGAGTCATGAGGAAAGACAAAGACGGAAACAAAGTTCCCACAAATACGTGACGTTTTGCACACCTGACGTGCCTAAAAGAGTGATCGTGTGCTATGAAAGCATTCCTGTTTCCGTGTTTGTGCTTTCGCCACTGCGATGTTTTAAATGTCAAAAGTATGGTCACGGCAGCACGGTATATAAAAACGCACCAGCCTGTTTCAAGTGCGGGGGTCTCCCATGGCAACAAGTGCAATGATGCTCCGCGATCCGAAGTGCTCAAATTGCAAGGGAGATCATCCTGCATCGTCAAAATCTTACCCTACTTGGATCAGGGAGGCTGAGATTAAGAAAATAAGAACACGAGAAAGATGCTCATTTCCAGAAACGAAAAAAACGGAATGAGACTCTCTACCCAAGTGGTGCGAACAAACCGAGTTTTGCTGAAGGGGCGTCAACAAACACTTTGCCAAGGATACTTAAATCTATCTCATCAATGATCTCTGTTTCTGACAAATCTGCTCGATCGATTCTGAATTATCTGAAAGAATTGACAAAAACAATAGAAAAACGTCTGTTTGATTTAAAAAAAACAACAAAGAAAATTAGCAGAGGTCGAGTTCAAGCGGTCCGATTACCACTAAGACAATGCCACCTCCTAAGGTGAACGCGCCGGCGGCCGCGTCAAAAGCCGTTACCACACCTCTAGATCCTGTTCCACCTCCGGGACGAGAGAGAACATCTGGTACACAACCTCCCTCCTCCTTGCCCCATCGAAGTCGAGCACCTTCGGCTGAGACCACGCAACGGTTGACGAACTCGAAGTCCTCTTCAAGGATTGACAATAAACCATAAACTTTGTCTTTTAAAAAAGGACATTGCAGGTAGAATCAGTTGACATGCAGGAGTCACCTCAACAGGGGTCAGCACCTCCATTTCCAGCTAAAAACAATTGTCTGTTATAATTAAGGAGAAACTTAAGAGTAGGAAATTGCATGAAATAAAACATACTATTTTTATTTCTTCCTATCGTGACCTTTTTAATACAATGGAATATTAGAGGCCTTAAAGCCAACTACGAACAGTTGCTCGCGCTTACTAAAAACCGACAAAGTGTAATTTGTCTACAGGAAACCCTTCTGAGTCCTGATAAAATACTTCAGTTATCTGGATACTCATGCTTGCAATCCAATGTTTCTCATGGGAACGCTATCGGTTCCGTCAGATATTTTATTAAGCCCCATTACGTTGACCACACCTCTAAAGCAATTGCTGCTCGAGTATCTCTAAAAAAAACAAGTAACAGTCTGCTCCTTATATTTATCCCCTTCAAAAATCGTATGCAAAGCTGACTTATTGAACTTGATAGACCAACTCCCATCTCTTTGTGCTTGTTATGGATCTGAACGGTCACTCTCTCAGAAGGGGGAGTGACCATCAGAATCCCCAAGGCAAAATTTTGGAGAATGTTGTCGATGACCTCAATCTCTGTATTTTAAATTCAGATTCTCCTACGTATTGTTGCCATGTAAAACATTTTCTAATATAGAGCTCGCCATCTGTGACGTTTATCTTTTTTTGGACCTGGATTGGAAACCTCATTCTGATTTCTGTGGGAGTGATCAATATTCATAGTTTTCTAAAATTTCTAGAAGATCAATCTGATATCTCTCAATGTGGTTTCCGCAAAAATAGGAGCACTTTAGATCATCTCGTTCGTTTCGAGTAGTTCATCAGAGATGCGTTGGTTAACGGTGAACCTGTTGTTTCTGTTATTTGAACTATAAAAGGCGTATGACACGACTTGGAAGTTCGGGATTATAAAAGATCTAGAACTCATGGGCTTCTGTGGGAACTTACCCATTTTATAGAACATTTTTTAACCGATAGAATTTTTTTTTAGATCTGACTTGGCTCCACTTTATCAGATCCTTTTGAGCAGAAGATGGGTGTACCTCAGGGTAACATTTTTTCTCATCTTTTGTTTAACATTAAAATCAACAACACAGTTAAACAACATAGTTAAAAACGTCAAATATTGCATAGATAAATCCTTGTTTGATGATGATTTCTCCATCTCGGCTAAGGGCAAAACGTTGGAAGGGTAAAATTCATGGGTGGGTACAAGAAAACGGCTTCAAATTGTCGCTTTCTAAAACCGAATGCATTCATTTAATCGCAAATAGAACCGGTTTACTACCAGCACGCTTGAATCTAAACATCGTGTCAGAAGGCTCCAAAGGTTGTCTTCTATGTAGCCGAGCAGAGTACTTGACTCCCGTCTCTCGGCCACCACCTAGAGAACACCGCCCAACCCGGTGTGACATCGTCAAAAGGCTGAGTATCGCCAGCGGACTGGGAGCGACTGGGAGCATTCTGATTAGTCGAAATTTAAAACGCAGTACAAAATTCGACGCACGCGCACAGTTCTATCGTAGTCCAACCGAGCACTCCTTCATTCATTCGGATTAGGGTTAGGGTTAGGATTTACGACGCCTAAGAACTACGTGAAAAGGCCGGCCCGACTTGACCTGGCGCATGCGCAAAGGAGCCCGGCCAAGCTACAATACTCGGTTTAGCTGCGATGTTACACCGGGCTGTTATTTTTATTTATACTTCGTAAGAGGGCAATAAAAATATTTGCCCTGCACGGCGGGGAAGCGTGTTGGTAGTAAACCTCTTTGCCGGCTAATAGTGCCACGACATTCGCTGCAAAGTCACTGCCCCTGACTTGCATATAATGCCTGCCGACAATGTAGTCCTGCTCACCAAAAAAAAGCCGAAGACGAATGGTCAGCCGGGGAGAACAAATGTCGTGTCGCCTTGTCCTGCATAACCCAATGGCCACACCAAAGGATTCTGCACAGTAGGAGCCACCAAAGGCTAGTCTAACAAATGTAAGATAGACAACCTTTCTCCCAAGCTTGGACTAATACTCCGCTCGGCTACATAGAAGACAACCTTTGGAACGTTCTGACACGACGTTTAGATTCAAATGTCGGCTATATTATTAGACATAGCGTAAATTAAACATTATAATTGTCACAATTTTTATCTAGACCTCAGACTCATTTTAACGATGGAAAGCTTTTTTTTGATTGATTTATTGTTGCTTTAGGTCCAGCGGACTCTTCCGAGCCAAATCAGGACCGGACAACCCCCGATCCGCATAAAAGATCTGCTGAAACAACCCCAGTGGGAAAATTGAATGCCCTCCACCGGCCAGTCACTTTACAATAAAGACATCCCACGCGGGGGACGGCTGAGGGTTGACCTCAACTACGCGAACACCCCGGTTACAAAAACAAAATAGAATACAAACATCATTATAAATCATCAACCAAACACATACATATAAAATGCCTATAGTGCTAAATAGTACATTCATAGGAAGCCCTAGTGACCACCCGGCAGAAAGCGTCCAACACTCCCAAGCTGATCCAACAGACCTCATACACAAACAAGGAGTCTTGTCCAGGAAGAGTTTTCAAGAAAAAAGGTAGGTCATTGATCTAGCGAAGAAGAAGATAGTATAGCAGAGTGAAGGACAGAGCAAGAATAGGAAAGAGTAAATGAGGAAGACAGCGACAGTGGGAATTTAAAGCACTAAATTTCCATAAAGTGGGGATACTATTTATACTGAAAACCCCCGGCACTCCAACGGGGGTACTGTTGCCGCAGTGAAGCGTCTTGCCTATAAAGGAAAGACAGGTTTTCAACTGTGGCTTTCACTGTTCCCTTTATAGGTTTGAACAATCTACAGTGGCAAGATTGCTCATGACCCCAAGGGGTCGATAGAAAGCAAGGTGACGTCGTACCAATCATCGTCATTCTTGTACAGCAACTATCCAATAAGCATACCCTATCCTATCTTATCCCGTAACTCGAAGGTCGTTGGGGCACTACATATTATCGTTTAACCAGCGTACTCCGTCTTTCACTGTTCTCAGCAACCCTCATGGCTTCGCTCAGTGTCAAGCCAGTCCATTATTCAATGTTGTCCTCCCACCTCTTTTTCTGATTCCCTCTTCTTCTGCCTGCTTGCACCGTGCCTTACAGGATGGTCTTTGCAAGACCTGCTGCTCTGGTGACGTTGCGATACAATCGGAGTTTCCGTTTCGTAGTAAAGCGAAAAATACTCCCAGGGGTTCTCTACAGCAGATGTGGCGTGTGCGATGCACGTTTTGACCCTGCGTGTTTGTTTGGGATTTGTCATTCATTTAATCTTAAGCTTCTTGCTGCACGTGCATGGCATCACTCATTGAATTGCCATGCAAACGGAGGGCTATAATGCCCTGGAGACCAGATTCTATTTTTTGGGTCGCCATCATAAGCCCGAGGTCATGTAAGGCTAAATCCGCGAAGACTCGGGGGTCGTGTTAGGTGGCTGACCCATGCACCGTCAGGGGAGCGGTCTTTAACCTTGAGGATAAGCAGAAAGGAGTTCGTTTTAGTGATTGTTGTAGACAAAAGAACTTGTTTCTATTAGAACTACGTTCCGCCATTTTTTTCCGAAAATACGAGGGGTCTTTGGAGAAGCATATGCATATGAATATTCTCCCGAGAGTTGAAATGTGGGCTACATTTTCATCATAAAACACGATATCCGCAACACAATCTCTCTCAGAACAAAGGGTGAGTCTCACTTTCTGAGAACCAGGTCTACGCTTACAGGATGTTGTCCTTTAGACTCTGCCATCAAGTGTGAACAGAGCCTGTTTAAACCATTTTCCTGCAGTACAGTCAACAAAAGATGTTCGGTATATATGTATGCAATGATGATAGCGTGGAATCCTCATTTAGGTGTGTGTGGGTAGTGGGCGTGTGTGTGTGAATGCGATTGTATTCTTCCACCGTATGTGTGAGAGTGTCATTGTGGACAACGTCTAATTCATATATTACTGTTGTTGTTGTTGTTGTTGTTGTTGTTGTTGTTGTTGTTGTTGTTGTTCTTCTTCTTCTTCTTCTTCTTCTTCTTCTTCTTCTTCTTCTTCTTCTTCGCTCGCTTCTTCTTCTTTTTCTTCTTCTTCTTCTTCTTCTTCTTCTTCTTCTTCTTCTTCTTCTTCTTCTTCTTCTTCTTCTTCTTCTTTTTATTTATTTTTTAATTATTATTATTATTATTCCTAGCCTATCCTTCCCTATCCCGTAACTCGAAAGTCGTATAACAGATGATCGTTTAACCAGGGTACTCCATCATTCTCTGTCATCAAACCTCATGGCTTCGCTCAGTGTCAAGCCGGTCCATTCTCGAATGTTTTATTCCCACCTCTTTTTCGGTCTCCCTCTTCTTCTGCCTCCTTGCACCGTGCCTTGCAGGATAGTCTTTGCCAGGCCTGATGTTCTGGTGATGTGGCCATACCATAAGAGTTACCGTGGCATACTATCATCATTTCCGTTTCTTTACCACTGTGAGCATGTCATCGTGTTGTACAATGGTTATTGTGATGGTCTGTCGGACCTCGCCCTTAGTGATGTGCTGACTGTAGGATATGCCCAGAATACTTCTGTAGTAGCTCATCTCCATGCTTTGTATTCTTATTGTAGATCTGCTGTGATGATCCATGTTTCGGAAGCTTATAAGAAGAAGGAGATGACAAGGGAGCGCAGCAGCCTTACTTTGGAGTGTAGACTGATGGTCCTGTCTTTCCAATCGGGCACCAACCTTGTCAGGGCTGCAGTTGTTTGTGCGATCCTGAAGAGGACTTCCTATCGGGACTCATTGTCTGATACAATGGCTCCTAAATATTTGAAGCTGTGCCGTGTTGATGGATTGGCCTTGGACTTTGATGTCCGATTTGATGCCATTGGTGTTGTTGGTCATCATTTTGGTTTTCTCTGCACTTATTTTCATTTCAAAGGCTCCGAATATGGTGTCAAGCCTATGTACCAGTTGTTCAAGTTCGTGTTCTTCTCCAGCCAATCCATCAATGTCATCCGCAAAACGGAGGTTGGAGATTGCTATAGCCCCTCTGTTAACTGTTAACTGTGCCTTCGTGATCTGCAAGGGCATCTGACATGATGCGCACCAGGAATATGCTGAAGAGTGTTGGAGAGAGTAGGCATCCTTGACGCACGCCGATAGTTGCTCTGAACCAGTTCCCGATAGCGCTGTTGTGGAGGACTGCATTGGTAGCCTTGTCATACAGGCTTTTGATGACTTCAATAATGTTAGAGCTGATGTTATACACTCTCATGGCTGCCCACTGAGCTGCATGCCAGACATGGTCTAATGCTTTCTTGAAGTCTACAAACACATGTTTTAGATGTTGTTGGTGCTGCATGTATTTCTCTCAGAATATTCTGAGGTAGAAAATCTGCTCAGTGGTACTTCGTCCTGCCCTGAATCCTGCTTGTTCTTCAGCTATGATTTTTTAAGCTTGGGGTGTCAACCTGTTGATTATTATTTTCAGGAGGACTTTGCTGGGATGGCTGATGAGGTTGATGATGCGGTGACTTTCACTGTCATAAAGGTTGCCCTTTTTGGGTAGAGTGATGACAAGAGACTGGGTCCATGGTGTAGCCCACTATCCCACTCTGCCAGATCCTGTTACAGATAATGAAGAGGGCGTCATACATCGTTTCTCCTCCTGCTTGAAGCTATTCTGCGGGTATGTTGTCCACACCCGCTGACTTCCCTTTCTTCAGTGATTAAACTGCTGCCTCAACGTCTTCTCTGAGAATTGGGGGATTCCTTCTTCTTCTCTGTTTTCGGGACATGCTAAAACTGATGTGTCTCCGTTTAGTGTGTGGTTGTAAAGGTCAGAGCAGTACTCTGTCCATCTTTCCAAGATTTCTTGTTCTTCTGTAAAGCGTATGCCAGACTTACTTTGGATCGTGGAGATCTTGGGCTGTTTAATACTTGTCAGCCGCTTCACAGTCTGGTAGAACTTATTGCTGTTGTTCTTGTTCACACTGTCCTCTATTTCCTGGAGCTGACGTTCTATCCAGTTGTCTTTTTCTGTGCGCATGCCTTTTCGGATGTCATTGTTGATTTTTTCGGTAGGCATCAGCTACCTGTGAGGTGTTCTTGTTCTTTTTCTTTTTCATCTCTCTTCGTTTGTCACACAGATCCAAAAGTTCAGGTGTTTTTCACGGTTTCTTCTTTGGGTGGTTCTTGCCAATGATCTCAGTGGTGGCATCTGTCACAGTTGAGTTAAAGGTGGTGGTCAATGTGTTGACATCTACTTCACCAGCTCCAAAAAATGAGCAGTGATGCAAATTTCCATCTAATTGTGGCTTGCAGTTTGTCCAGGTCGAACATCTGTCTGGTCACTTTGATGTGTTTACTCTCTTCAAATGGAGCCGGAAAGATATTTTCAGGAGATCGTGGTCACTTCCTGTCTCTGCTCCTGGAAAAGTGCGTGTCCTGCCAATGTTAACGCTTGGTCTGAAGCGTTTACTGAACATGAAATAGTCAATCTGGTTGTGATGCTCCCCGCTGAGATTGTGCCAGGTCCATCGTCTAGATTTTTTTTATGGAAGCCAAGCGCGATTGTTGTATCTGGCAAACTCCAGGAGTCTCGGACCTCTGTCATTTGTCTCGTTGTTGCAGTGGGGTCATATGTCTCCCTAGTTGTGGTACGCATCTTAGCCAACCTTGGCATTCCAGACGCCTTGCACTATAACTATGTCCTTCCTCGGCACTAGGTCAAGGACAGCCTGCAGAGGTTCATAGAAATCCTCACCTTCTCTGTCGTCATAGTGTGATGTTGGGGCATAGGCCTGGATGATGATGATCTTGAAAGGGGCTGGTAATCAGTCTACTGGAGACTGGGCGGCAACCCATGACAGTGGCTAGAAAGTCTTTGTGGACCAAGAATCCAACTCTTGTTCATGCCTGTCATCTCTCCTGATGAAATAAAGCTTGTGGACTTTTGTCAGTCGTTGTTTCACATAGGCTTTTCCAGCGCAATAAGCTGATTCCAAACATGTTCCATCGATAGTGGTCTAACTCGTGGGCTAATGCTTCTAATTTTCCCTCCGCAGTTAGGGTCCTGACATTCGAGGTTCCTATGATGATTTTGTGCTGCGGATCTTGCTAAGTTGCCCATATGTAATACACTTCTCACCTCCGTCCTGATGGCCAATGGAAAGCGCGGCCCTTGGTGACCCGGGCGACGACCGATCCGGTATGGAGTGAGTGGTTCTTTTCATCATAGCAAAACATAATCTAATAGAACTAGCTACTCGGTATCTAACGAAATAATCCTTTCCGTTCTTGTTATTTTGTTTGTTGCTGTTGTTGTTTGTTGTTGTTGTTTGTTTAAATTTGCAGCGGGCTTCGCGTTAATTAACCCCTATATAATTCACTTTCCATGGATTGTCTCGGATATTCTGTTTCCTGTCTCCGAGCTATTTTTGCTTGACCTGCTCCACTTAGAAGTTGCCTCATGCTCCTCAATAAAGTCATGGACTTGTGAACGGCGTCGTGCACATAGAAATTAACACCTTAGTACTTTGGTCTCATACGCATGAATTTATTAACTTTGCCGTGCCAATGATGATAATCGGTTTTCAGTGCTGCACAAATACGGACACAATAATAATAAAATCATCGGTTCCTGCAGATGATGCACGACCATGTTCGAATGTACTAATTGTGTCGTGCAAGTGAGGATTATCGTCTCCTTTCAACGCTGCAATTTGCTCATGACGCGTCGTCATGAGGATTTAACTCTCCTGCACAGACCAATGAACTGGATTATTAACCTTATTGAAAAGGCGCCTGTAACTAATTGTCTCAATGTTGAAAGATCGCACAATCGAATCCACAAAGCGCAGAGCCAAGCGTAAATGCAATTTTCCCACTTTCCTTTTTTTCATGGACATTTTTCGACACCACATCGCAGCATAGAAAAACAAACGCGAGGACAGAAATCGAGAGACAGATGGATTAAACTCCAATAGTCATGCAATGCCGCGACCCCAAATCGTAATACTACAGTAGAAAGGCAAATTGAGTATTGCAGCAGAAACAGATCATACATTCAAAAGAACATGCAATCATTATACACGTACAGATCTTTTTTTCTTCGACGTGGCCATGTTCTCATGAAGATACATGACTTCAACAAAATCCAACTCTACGTCTATCCGAGCTCTTAGGACGATGTCTTTTCTGTTTATGCTCACATAGGTACATTGGTCCATCGCACGGATCATGATGTATATGTCCTAAACGGATGTGTGCCAGAAACAAACACACCTCGCAAGCTCTACCCAATGGGTGTGGTTAGGTCAAAACTTAGGATGAGATAAGGTTGTTCGGTCCTATTTCCCGCTCTCCCTCACCCCTCTCACCCCATTCGCGCTCGTCCTGGGTGGTTTTGCTCTGGGGCTCGCTTTTGCTTGAGAAGGCATCCCGAATTTTAGCCGCACGTGTGTCTTTCCAAAATCCGAACACTAGGATTATAACAACAATAAGGCTTGTTGATCATTCCCGCTTCTCACACACTATTCATACACCGGCTAACCTCTTAACTGATCTCTATCGTATAGTCCCTAATCCCTTACAATTACAGATTGGACATGCAATGTACAAACCTAAACTACATTAAACATGAGTTATCCTGCACCATAAATAAGCTGCAATGTCACAGCCACGCCTAAATATTCAGTGTGCATGTAACATGCTGTTGTGTTGATCGGAGGAAGTTCATCTGCTGACTGCCTATTATTAAGTCTACAGGCTCTTGCTTTAACAGTTTCATCTTGAGATTTTATGCCATTTTTGTCTTCCCACAAAGACTTGTTAACACGTCCACTTTTTATTTGATCGCTGTTTATTTTGCCTCCCAGTTTTCATTGCTAGCGAGTTCAAAGTGTTCAGCTGATAGAAGAGGTCGCGGAAGACAAGGGGCTTTGAATTAATACCCGAGTTTCCGATGACATTGCATTTCCTGGGTCAGAAAGAGGTGAACTGGTAGACAGGGGCGGATTCTTAAGGTCGCCATGTAAAAAAAAAAAAAAAGCAAGAGAGGGAGAGAAAGAAATGTGTAGAATTTGAACAATTGTTTGTTTTTGTTTTTTTAAAGGCTGCAGGGATAAATTGAGGGCAGGCTGGTATAAACAAGAACATGATTTCCTATAAAGCGCCCGTAAAGTTACAGTGACTGTGGACCACAGAGCAAACTTTGAAGAAAAAAGAAGTCACATTCACTGTGAGAGATAACTGAATATTTTATATCAAAGTCTTTTTACATCGCAGTGATTTTAGACTTTCACTCGTCTAAACAATAACAGCCAATGTAAACATATTTTTACTGAATAAGAAACATATTCTAAAATACGGAATAATCTATAATAATTTTCCTACATCAGAAGTATATATTATAATCCTTTTAAAGGTGACTATTTGCTTATAGATACATGCATTTCCGTGTCTAATATTTGCACATTTTGAATATAAACACCGTAGCCGTGCGTTCTAAGACTAAAAGACCGTCTGCTATAAACACTACATGACTAATTAGCTGCAGTGCCTTTGCAAACTTCGTGGTAGCAGAAAAGCCGTAGCAGAAAAGCCAGTAGCGTCCACTATGAAGTTCGCAGTCGAAATGAGACAATAAACATCGTGTTCGAGCGTTCTAAGACTAAAAGATCGTCTGCTATAATCATTACATGACAGCTGCAGCGCCCTTGTAAACTTGATAATGGACGCTACTACAACGATAATTGTTATAAACTAGAGTATTTAAAACACGGAACACATTCAGTTACAAACTCTGCCGCAAGCTTTTTATGTATGACAAATAAAAGAGCTACCTCACCCCCCTGGGCCCTCTCCCACAACATCCTTCGCGTGTTTTCGCTGGGACTTCCTAGGCCGTCTTCGTCGACGGCCAGAACGAAGCTAGGGGAACTTGCTCTTTTAAGCGTTTACCTGAAAGCTTTCACCGCAATAATGTAAATTGATACACTTTTCCTATGAAACTTACTGTCTAGAATAAAGATTTGGGAGGGGGGAAAATGGCCCCAAGATTCACTTTAAAAGAGAGGTGAATTCTTAAACAGTGTTGCCCTGTTTGTTTAAAGGGTGGCAAAGTTGGCAGACAGGGTTAATGAAGCGAAAATTGCTCAGCGATCCCGTTGCCTTTTTCTCCTTTCTTGGGGGCCAAGATATGTAATTGTAAAAGTTACGGCTTGTTTCGGTAGGAAATGAATAAGCAACCCGACTTTCCATGGACTATTTTTATGTATAAAAATATAACATGGAGGAGGCGTCGGGATGGGGCAAATAAAGAGTGCACGTTATGGTACAGGATGTGGAGATGGAGCCAAGGAAGGTGGACGACAACTAAGAAGGATGCGAAAAAGACGAAAAAGAAGAAGAAGATGATGATGACAGAAGAAGAAGAAGACGACGACGACGATGATGATAATCATGATGATGATGATGATGATGATGATAATGATAATGAGGACGTTTGTGATGATACAAGAAGAAAAGAGGACGACGGCCATGATGATGATGATAATGATGATGATGGCAATGATGATGACGATGATGATAATGATATAAGAAGGAGTAGGAGGAGAAGAAGAGGAGGAAGAAGAAGAAAAAGAACAAGAAAAAGAAGAAGAAGAAGAAGAAGAAGAAGAAGAAGAAGAAGAAGAAGAAGAAGAAGAAGAAAGAAGAAGAAGAAGAAGAAGACGACGACGACGATGATGATGATGATATAAGAAGAAGGAGCAGGGGAAGAAGAAGAAGAAGGCGATGATAACGATGTTGATGATGTTGATGATGATGATGAAGATGAAGATGATGATGATGACAATGTCGACGATGATGATGGTGATGATGATGTGAATTAGCATAAATATATAATACTACAATTGGTATTGCCTTATGATTAGGTTATGTCATTCCTCTAGGCCATGAGTGTGCACTTAATAGCCGCGTTTTCACTAAGTATGCCAGCAAACATGTGCATTACACACCAAGTAGAAGGATAAGAGGGAATTCAAACATCTTCGATAGCAGCATAGGGTGTCTAGGTGAAAATACAATAGTTTATAGGTACATACTAACGCTATGATATCAAGACCCATTAATTAATTTTTTTAATCATTGTACTTATATAATAATGCTTCTGTGGTGCAACGGATCTTGTCAATTACCACCCCAAAAATGTAATAATAATAATAATAATGAATGGTACTTATATCGCGCAAATCTCACATTGTGACTCATTGCGCACCCACTCGCATTCATCCATTGTACATCCTGTCATTACAACACATATGGCATAATATTACAATGATTGAAATAAAAACAACAATAATAATTATTATTATTTGAACGCAAGCTTGAACAAATAAGTTTTCAGTTGCGATTTGAATGTTGCCAAGTCAGGTACGCCTCTCATGTTTGCCGGCAGCGAATTCCAGAGAGTAGGCGCAGCAAAAGAAAATGCACGTTCTCCAAAAGTTTTCATATTTCGGAGTGGCGCTGTCAAAAGACGTTCAGACGAAGAACGTAGTGCCCGAGTTGGTTTATAGGCTACAAGTGCATTGGCTAGGTAGGATGGTAGTGTGCCTTCAAAGAACCGAAAAGCCAAAACGCAGACCTTGAATTGAATGCGAAACTTCACCGGCAGCCAGTGAAGCTTGCATAGTAAGGGAGTGGTGTGATCCCTTTTCTTCCGTTTCAAAATAAGACGCGCTGCGTTGTTTTGTACGCGTTGAAGGCGATTTATTTGTTCAGTTGGAAGACCAACCAGAACAGAATTGCAGAAGTCAAGCCGTGATGTTACAAAAGCATTGACAAGAGCTGCACACGCTGACTCGGTTAAAAACGGTCGAATAGAGGCAATACGCCTCATCTCGAGAAAAGTAGCACGACAAATAGTACCAATTTGATCTTGCATTGACAAAGTTTGGTCAATTTTGACTCCAAGATAGCGCACGGAGTCTTGGTACGGAATGCTGCTGCCATTTACAACTAGGGAGTCGCTGCCGACCTGCCTGAGACACGAGGCTTTGCCTACAGGCATGATTTCAGTTTTTTCAGTGTTCAATTTAAGCTTATTGCTATCCATCCAGGAAAGAACATCATGGATGCAAGTTTGAATGTCTGACTGCACAGTCTTAAAGTCTGATGGCTGAGAACTCTTGGACAGTTCAGTATCGTCTGCATATTTGTGGAAATTACATTCATGGTCTGTAATGACATCTGAAAGTGGCTGAGTATACAATGTAAATAACACAGGCCCCAACAAAGAACCCTGAGGGACACCAAATACAAGTGAGTCGGGTGATGATAAAACACCATCAACCAGAACTGACTGAAAGCGATCCTGCACATACGACACAAACCAGTCATGAACAACACCACGTAGGCCAAATGATTTGTTAAGTCTTTGAAGCAGTACAGAATGATCCAAGGTGTCGAAAGCCGCGCTGAGGTCAAGAAGCGCCATGAGAGAAACTCGCTTCTGATCTGAACTCACTAGTAGGCCATCCAGAACATTCAGCACGGCTGTTTCCACGCTGTGATCCTTTCTGTATGCACTCTGATACACTTCTAACAGATTGTTTGCTTGCAGATGCTCGATCAGTTGGGCCAGAACCACTTTCTCTAATACCTCTAATGTCGTTTGAATGACTGACAGGACTGCCCCCCCCCCCCCTTCCCCACAAACAATCAGACTCATTTTACTACAAGTACCTGCCAGTTGTAATTAGCTTACGTCTTTTTTTTCTCTCTTCTTCCAACTCAAAGTATATATTTCACTTTTTTTTAACAATATCAATTGTAGTGTGGTGTGGTGTGGCAGCATGAATGACAGTCAAGGCAAAACCTGATTATAGCCGTGGCCAAGTGATATAAGGCGGGACTAACTTGCATTGTCCACAGGCCATATTGAAAGCAATGGCGCCTGACAGGCAATGGCGCCTGCGGGATCGATCCAGCATCTGAGCGTTATGTTTCTCCGAATATTATTTACTTTCGACTCGGGCAACGTCTCGGGGGTTTTCTCCGGGTACTCCGGTTTGCTTCCCAAGCTAAATTAAAAAACACACACACACAACTAATATTAAGTAGGTTGGGTTTGGGCGCGCCACAAGCTGCGTCTACGCCTTCTTCAGGGGAGGCGACTCAGAATTTTCCATAAAAAGGGACAATAAAGCGTAGAAAAAGAAAGAAGAAAAAACAACAACAACAAAATCATTACTTCAAACGCTAACTGTATTATTTTCATGTAATATGTACAGAACAAACGTAATTTTTTTTAATTTTTTTTATTTTATTTAAACACACACAGAGCTGATGTCATGATCTATTATCGATTAACAGAGAGAAACAAACAAACCACTCACGAATAATATGTCAGTCACCTGCCAGCCATTTCACCAAATTTTATGTACAGTGGGGGGTTCAGTATAAATAGTATCCCCACTTTCTGGAAATTTAGTGCTTTCAATTCCCACTGTCGCTGTCTTTCTCATTTGCTCTTTCTCATTCCTGCTCTGTTCTATCAATCCGCTATACTATCTTCTTCTTCGCTAGAACAGCCACCTATCTTTTTTCTTGAAAACTCTTCCGGGACAATACTCCTTATTTGTGTATGAGGTCTGTTGGATCAGCTTGGGAATATTGGACGCTTTCTGCCAGGTGGTCACTAAGGGCTTCCTATGATGTTATTATTTAACAATGTAGGCATTTTATATGTATGTGTTTTGTTGATATTGTATAATGATGTTTGTATTCTATTTTGTTTTTGTAAACGGGGGTTCGATGAATTCGAGTACAGCCTCAGCGTCCCCTGCGTGGGATGTCTTTATTGTAAAGTGACTGGCTGGTGGAGAGCTTTCAGTTTTACCACTAGGGTTGTTTCGGCAGATCTTTTATGCGGATTGGGGGTTGTCCGGTCCTGATTTGGCTCGGAAGAGTCCGCTAGACCTAAAGCAATAATCATGTAATGTAATGTAATGTCGCAAAAACACACACGATCGAAGTCATGACTGATTTACAAAGAGAAGCACTAAGAACCAAACACTCCGATATTTCATGAATACTATTAAATGGAAGCCATTTCACCAGTTTGCAAGGACATTAACCAGAGTTGCTGTGATGATTACTTCACGCGTTAACTGTATTATTTTTCTATTAAATTAATAATGTTCGCACGCAAACACACAGCACCGGTATAACTGAAGTAAAATAGCACAAACGAAACACTCCATTTCTCGTGAATAATATTTTGGTTCCCTCAAAGAGAAAGTCACTCAAGATCATGTGGTGAGCACTCGTCGAGAACGGACGCTTTTCCTAGTCGCTCCTGCTTTTACTATTGCTACTAGTGTTCACTGTTATTATTTGAATTTTACGGACTTAGAAAATTTTCGACAGCTTCACCTATTCCTATACGCAATCTGTGTTATTAGTAGTTGCTTCAATATGCCTTACAAAGAAAACAGAGGGCAACGACGGCAGAGAATAAACTATTCGATGAATCTGCGTTCCAGTCAGCAAGACAAAAATTCGAGAGATCAGTCTCCTGACCAGTGCAAATTCGACGTTGACATGGAAGCTATTCAGAGTACCATTCTTACCAGAGTCAACCAGAAGTTTAAATCAACGGACATTTGTGGTGCCGGTGTTGTTGGAGGTGATGGTGGTGTTGCGGCGAATGCGGCTCTTGATGTGGTAATGAAGGCTTTCGTTCAGCAAGTAATACCAGTCATTGTGGAGAGTGTTGCTTCCGCTGTTGGTGAAGCAGTAAAAAGTGTGTTAAAGACTCATCTTGAGCCAGCAAACGGCCGCAAACAACAGATGCAAGAGGTACGACACAAACTTCTTTTACTCAAATATGAGAACGACCGGCTTGAACAGTATAGTCGCAGAGAAACAGTGCGTATCGTCGGAATTCGCGAAGAAGACAGCGAGAAGTTGGAAGAGAAAGTCCTTGATGTCTTCAAAGCGACTGGTGTCGATGTTTCCGCTGATGATCTTGCTGTTGTCCATAGAGTCGGGAAGAAGAATGGAAGGCACTCGAGACACGTTCTTGCAAAGTTCGTATCAAGAAGAAAGAAGTCGGAGCTGATGAGAGAGCGCAAGAAGTTGAAGGACAGAGAAGAAATGAAAAAAGTCTTCATCAACGACGACCTGACGGTCCTTCGGTCCAAGCTGTTTAGCTACATCAAAAGCAGTGGAAAGTTTGAGCGAGTGTGGACGGTGGATGGAAGAATCCACTGCGTGAAGAAAAGCATCCCAGGAGCTGCAACAAACGTCCAAGTGCTGTCGGCTGAATCTGCGGACGATTTGTTCGAGCTCGGGTTTGACAGCATTAACTACGGGGAGCTTGGCCTTGCCGAGTACTGGAGCGACGACGACAACTAGCGGTGTGCGGGGGCTTCTGGCTGTCATGTTGGCACAGCCGTGTATGTAAATCGTTTTAACTCGTTAAATGCTCTTAAGCATGCTGTTTTACCTACTCGTTGTCTTAAGTATGACTCTTCTCTTGTCAATAATACAAACTGCTCTCTCCTTAACACCATATCAAAGGTTCGTAAGTCTGGTGTTGATCATGGTCTTAAATCAAGCCGCGAGCAGAACAATATGCTGACAGGTAATACCTGTGAAAACTCTGTTGTTGTTGCCATTACTGTTGCTTTATACAGTGACTCTTTACCGGAGTGTGAAACAACAAATAACAGTCATTATGATCATGGTATTGATTCTGATAAGGGAGGAATTGATGAGGAGGAGGATGTTATCGATCAAGATTCTGCTGGTGATGATGGTTTCCATGATGGGGCTGGCGCTGATGGTGGTGGTGATGTGATTGATGATGCTGGTGGTGGTGATGAGGGTGATGATGTTATTAATATAAACTTCGAAGATGCCATTGCTGGTGCCTTTGATGATGATGATGATGATGATGATGATGATGATGATGATGATGATGATGATGATGATGATGATGATGATGATGGTGGTGATGATGATGATGGTGATGATGGCGCTGATGATGGTGGTGATGTGATCGATGAGGCCGGTGGTGGTAATGAGTGTGATGATAATGTTATTAATACAAACACCGAAGATGCTATTGCTAATGCCTTTGATGATAATGATGATGATGATGGTGGTGATGGTGTGATTGATGAGGCTGGTGGTGGTGATGAGTGTGATGATGATGTTATTAATAGAAACTCCGAAGATGCTTTTGCTAATGCCTTTGATGATAAAGATGATGATGATGATGATGATGATGATGATGATGATGATGATGATGATGATGATGATGATGATGATGATGGTGCTGATAGTGGTGATTGTGTGATTGATGAGGCTGGTGGTGGTGATGAGTGTGATGATGATGTTATTAATAGAAACTCCGAAGATGCTAATGACGATTGTGATTATGAAACTACTTATGCTGGTAATTCATTTGATGATGTTCGTGATGACACGGTGATTCATGTTGACGGTGCTGGCACTGATGGTAATGATGGTGTGACTGATGAGGCTGGTGGTGGCATAGATAAATATGAACCTAAAAACTTCCTATCTTTTCTAGCCTTAAACGTTTGTGGTGTTCGAAGTAAGTTGCTGTCCCCCGATTTTGTGCAGCTTGTTGCAGGTTATGATATTGTGCTTTTATCTGAAACAAAACTTGACGACGCTGATCATATCTGCATCCCTGGGTATACAATATTTTACAAAAACAGAAGTAAATTCAAGAGGAAGTCTGGGGGCCTAGTTCTCTGTGTAAAAGACAACATTTCTCAGTATGTTAGCGTGATTGAATCTAGTAATAGACAGGATAAAGTAGATACGTCAGTATTATCTTATTATAAATTTGTTGACTATGAATTGAGTCACGATGTTTTATTTTTCCAGCTAGATAAGTGTTTTATAGGATCATCCCTATTATTTGGTGGTGTCTATTTTCCTCCTGAGAACTCTGGTTATTTTGATCGTTGTGCTTTTACAAATCTTGAAAACTCAATCGCTTGCTTAAATGCAGACAGATTTTGTTTACTTGGAGATTTTAATGCTAGGACAGGTTGTTTATTTGATTTTGATGTGTGTTGCGTGAGTGTTAAAGCTGATAAAAATAATGTAGACGATCATGGTAATGATGATAGCGATGTTGATGGTAATGATCATGACAATGATGATTTTGATATTGACGAGTTAAGCCAGATGAATGAGCTCATTTTTGATGCCAGTAATATTGTCTTGCCAGAACGTCTCTCTGATGATAAATTTGAAAACGTAATGGGTCATAATTTAATTAACTTTTGCAAAATCATGAATGCCTGTATAGTTAATGGCCGAATAGGCCTACCCGATAATAGTAAACAGTTCACTTGTAAAGATGCCAGTGTTGTAGATTATTGTATTATCTCAAATAACTTGTTTAAACGCATCTCAGACTTTTATATTCACGATTTCTGTGAACTGTATTCAGATGTACACAAAGCAATAACATTAAAACTCTGGATTAAAAATGTCAATGACGAATTGGCCGAAGAAACAAATAACAGCAGATCTAACTGTAAAACTGAAGCTATTAATAAGCCAAAATGGTACCCAGATAGCAAACAAAAGTTTGTCAAAAACCTTAACATGGCGGAAGTTACCTTACTAAATTCTTCACTTGACAATATCTTAAATAATAATTCTGTTGTCCTTCATCAAAGTGATATTGATGATATTTGCAATAAAATATGTAACATCATGAGGCAAGCAGCGGACATGATAGGTTTATTTAAAATAAAGAAAAAAACGCAGAAAACGAATCGAACAAATGAAAACCTTCCGTGGTTTGATAGCGAATGTGAAAAGAGTAGGAAAGAATTTCTTAAATCTAAAAATGCTTGTAGGAAAAATACAAACTCATTTCTTAAGGAAATTAAGCACAAAGCAAGCAATAATTATAAAAGACAGTTAAGAATATCATTTAAAAAATATCAATCAAATTTAATTAAGAAAATTAGAAAATTGAAAAGTAATGATCCAAAATGCTTTTGGAAGCTTCTAAATGGTACACGCACTGAAAAAAGGGACACATATGGTAAAATAACATGTGAAACGTGTTTTGAACATTTTAAGAAAATTTCTGATTCCGATGTTGAGAATGACACTCTTGACCAGAATACAAGCATGCACGACACCAAAACACATTTTCTCCTTGATCAACCATTCAATGAGGAGGAGGTTAAAGAAGCTATACGTACTTTAAAAAATAACAAAGCTTGTGGTATAGATCATATAACTAATGAATTTTTGAAGTCAGTCCCTTATGAATTCATTAAGTTGATAACTAAATACTATAATATTGTACTACAATCTGGTAAAGTGCCCGAGGATTGGACTATAGGGATTATTAAACCTCTTTATAAGCAGAAGGGGGACAAAGACAATGCAAATAATTATCGTGGAATATCTATCTTGAGCTGTTTTGGTAAATTGTTTACAAGCTTAATTAACAAAAGACTAGGTTCTTTCTTGGAGTCTAATAATGTTCTGGGTGAAGAACAGGCTGGATTTAGGGGTGGATACTCTGTTTCTGATCATATATTCACTTTACACTCTCTTGTAGAATTCTTCTTATCAAAGAAAAAGCGTTTGTACTGTGTTTTTATTGATTATGAAAAGGCATTTGATTTTGTTAATCGTTCTTTGTTATGGCAGAAATTATTAAATTCTAATGTAAACGGAAATATACTCCGTATAATAAAAGACTTGTATAATAAAGCAAAATCACAGGTACAGTGGAATGATACTCTTTCTGATTATTTTTCTTGTAAAACAGGTGTCAGACAAGGTGAAAATCTGTCTCCGTTATTGTTTGCTGTATTTTTGAATGATTTAAAAAGTTTTCTTGGTGAAAAACTAATTGGTCTAAGAACTGTTAAGCTTGCAGCATCGGATATTTTTCTTGATGATGACTATATTGAGACTCTGTATAAAATGTTTATTTTGCTTTATGCCGATGACACCGTAATTTTTTGTGAATCTTCTGCTGAATTACAGTCTTCTTTAGATGCCATGCATCAATATTGCACTAAATACAAATTAAAAGTCAATACTGCTAAAACTAAGGTCGTTGTTTTTTCAAAAGGCAAAGTCAGAAATCTACCTAATGTATTTTACAATGGTGTTAAATTGGACGTGGTATATGATTTTCAGTATCTCGGAATTAAAATTAACTATAATGGTAGCTTTAAACCAGCCCAGAAAAATTTATATGATCGTGCCTCCAAAGCTATGTTTTCTCTTTTAAGAAAAATTAGAAAGCTTATGTTACCACTAGAAATTCAAATTGACCTGTTTGAGAAAACTATAGTTCCTATTCTGTTATATGGTTCAGAGATATGGTGTCCTCAAATGAGTGACCTTGCCACTAAACTGCAACTGCGTTTTTATAAACTAATTTTAAAGCTGGGTAAGTCTACTCCTTCTCAAATGATTTTTGGTGAATTAGGACAAGTTCCTCTGGAGTTACAGGCAAAGCAAAGAATGTTAAATTTTTGGTATAAGCTTGTTCACCCTGATAACAGTAATAAATTGTCCAGCGTTATGTACACTTTTTGTTTCACATTGATTTGCATAAAGGTTATAAATCTTCATTCCTCGATTCAGTGCGGAAAGAGTTAAATAATCTAGGACTTGGTAATTTTTGGTTAAATCAGGGGCTAACCAATGTTATGCCTTCTGCTTCAGTTTTTAAGTGTACAATTAAACAACGCCTACATGATCAGTTTATTCAAGGCTGGTTCGAGGAAATAAACAATAATGAACTTTACTATAATTATCGAATGTTTAAGCTACATTTTGAATTTGAAAAATATTTGCATGTTCTACCAACAAATCTTGCAATATCTGTTCTAAAGTTTAGGACACTTAACCACAGAATGCCAGTGCAGAGAGGCCGATATTTTAACATTCCTAGACACGAACGTGTATGTCAAAAATGTAATAGTGGCGATCTTGGTGATGAGTTTCATTATTTATTTTTGTGTTCACATTTTTGTAACTCGAGAAGAGATTTATTAAAATCATATTATTATAGATATCCCAATGCCATCAAATTTCAAGAATTATTGTCATCTAACAAAAAGTCAGAATTATTAAAGCTTGTAAGTCTTATGAAATTAATAATTAAACAAATGTAACGTTTTTATCCCATGTCAAAAATTAATAGTTCTGATGTTGACAGGTTATGTGTAATAAAAATTATTTCTGTAGTTTGTCATTGATGTGTTTAGGTTGAATTGTATTGTTAGTTATGATTCATAGTTGTTGTCCCCAATCAAGTTCTTTTTTCTTTTCCCCACTCCATACCTCCCCCTGCCACCTCCCCCCCCCACTCCACTCTATCCCGCTGTATAAATAAATAGTTTAAAATTTTTATTTTATTTTTTAATCTAAAATGTTAATTAATTATTGTGCATGTTTGTGTATATTATTTTAACCATGTCCATGTGCCCTTAATGGGTTTTTCTGAATAAAATTTGCCTTGCCTTGCCTTGCCTCAATTGTGTCATGTTATGGATGTTCACTTACGCAACGCGGAACAAACATGATATTTTACAATATTATCGTTGTGATGGGGTCATTTTTAATGTTGATTTTATTGATGTATTTCCAATTTCAGTTGCGAGGGATGTTGATTGACGAACGGTATTGATATTTTCATGCTAAATATGATTTTAATAAGATATTAATTTTGTGACCTGTGGACACTTGTTGATAATGAATAGTAGGTAGAGGAGACCAGAGACAGCTACTTATCCAGACTAAAGCTGTGGTAGCCCCTGACCAATGTAGTCCTACTTCAAAATTCTACAGTAAAATCGAGCACACTCTCAACAGCTATAGGAGCCAGATTGATCGACGCATTGATCGTGGGCCCTGAACATCGAAAAGAAGATGCTATCTACTTACATTTGTTGACGGGCTTAGAACCACTGCCTGCATGGACTGCAATGTTATCGTTTAACATTCATTACTTCATTTGTTTTACTGTTGCGTACACCACTGAGTCAACTGCCTTCTCTAAGGATTGCAGGTAATTAACATACTTTTCATGAAGATTGAGTTGGTGCATTTTTCATTGTTACATTCTTATTCATTATGAACGCATGGGAACATACGTTGTTGATGTCATCATTGAAGTACAAAAGAAAAAAAACCCAAAGAACATCACTTCATTCCTAATGAACAATATTTTAATTACCTTCAAGGATTTCGTTTTTATAGTATGATGTTTTTTATGGCGTTTCACAGCACATCATTGTTTTCATCAATATTTGGGACATTGGGACCTGTTTGATGTTTATTGTATCGATGTATCTCCCCCCGGGTCTCAACACTTACCCCCATAATATTGCTGCTACTCTATAGGTTTTCTCCGATTATTATTATTATTATTAATAGTAGTAGTAGTAGTAGTAGTAGTAGTAGTAGTAGTAGTAGTAGTAGTAGTAGTATTATAGTTGTATAGAAACCGTATTTCAAAGAAAGGGAAAAAGAAGAAGAAGAAGAGGAAGAAGAAGAAGAAGCTACTATTTTGTGAAAAGCTTTACTACGTTCATTTCTCTTCTTTCTCTCCGCTCTTCTTCTCCACCCCCACCCCCCCCCCTCCCTCAACCCCTTTCTCCCACCGCTCTTCTTCTTCCACCTCATTTACATTTTTTTAAAATTTCTGTTCTTTACGGTGTTTTTTTTTCTTAAGTCATTTTATCTTTCCACCTATTGCCTCTTTTTCGACCTCGCCCTCATTCGTCCTCTTCTGATCGTTCATTTAGCTTAGGGCAGTGTTTGAAGGCACTGGGTTGCTGTGGATGAAGGTGATTATGTCCCCTTTACGTTTAGCCCTGGCAGGTTCTGCAGGTACGGCCTTCTTTGCCAGGGATTTATAGAGCCCCAATTACGGGCTAGACACACGTGCACGCGGAATTAAACCTTCAAACCCATTGTTATTGGATAACGAACGAGCGCAGCACTTGCTGATATAATATGTCTTGCAAATGATTCTTATGCTGACCTCGGCATTTATCGGAGCTAGCTCTAAATCGATTATATTCTCTGTGCTTTAGCATTTACGTATATTTATGAGTTCCCCCTCCGTCGCTACTATAGTTTATAAATCCCTTTCCACTAAGAATTACTTAAATAAGCTGATCAAAAGCTGTGCTTGGACCTTTAAAATTTGTTTGTGAAATGTGATGGGATTTATAATAGTAATAATAATAATAATAATAATAATAATAATAATAATAATAATAATAATAATAATAATAATAATAATAATAATAATAATATCCTATCCGATCTTGTAACTTGAAGGTCGTTGAGGCACCACAGATGATTGTTTACTCCATCTTTCTCTGTTCTCATCAACCCTCATGGCTTCGCTCAGTGTCACGCTAGTCCATTCTCGAATGTTGTCCTCCAACCACTTCTCCTGTTTCCCCCTTCTTCTGTCTCCTTGCACCGTGCCTTGCAGGATTGTCTTTGCAAGGCCTGATGCTCTGGCGACGTGGCCATACCATCGGAGGTTTCATTTCTTCATCACTGTGAGTATGTCATCGTGTTGTCCAATGGCTTGTGTGATGGTCTTTCTGACTTCGTTGTTGGTGATGTGCTGGGTACAGGAAATGATCAGAAGTCTTCTGTAGCACCACCTCATCTCCTTGCTTTGTATTCTTCGTTGTAGATCTGCTATAAGGGTCCATGTTTCGCAAACGTATAAGAAGATGGAGATGACAAAGGAGCGCGGCAGTCTTATCTTGGAATGTACTATAGACTGATAATCCTGTCTTTCCAAATGGGCTTCAACCTTGTCAGGGCAGCAGTTGTTTGTGCGATCCTGGAGAGGACTTCCTGTCGGAACCCATTGTCTGATACAATGGCTCCTAAATATTTGAAGCTATGCAAAGTGTTGAGGGATTGGCCTTGGACTTTGATGTTTATATTGATGTCATTGGTATTTGTTGGTCATCATTTTGGTCTTCTCTGCACTTATTTCCCTTCCAAAGGCTCTGGAAATGGTGACAAGCCTCTGTACCAGCTGTTCAAGGTTTTGTTCCTCTTCAGACAATCCATCAATGTCATCCGCAAAACGGAGGCTGGAGATTGCTCAGCCCCCTATGCTGACTGCGACTTCGTGATCTTCAAGGGCATTTGACATCATGCGCTCTAAGAAGATTTTAAAGAGTGTTGGAGAGAGTAGGCGTCCTTGATGCACACCGATTGTTGTTTTGAACCAGTTCCCGATGGCGCTGTTGTGCATTGTAGTTTTGTCAAACAGGATTTCGATGACTTTAATACTGTTAGGGCTGATGTTGTACACTCTCATGGTTGCCCACAGAGTTGCATGCCAGACTCAGTCAAACGCTTTCTTGAAATCTACAAACACAAAATATAGATGTGTTTGAGGTGCTGTAGGTATCTCTCGCAGATTATTCTGAGGTTGAAAATCTGTTCAGTAGTACTTCACCCTGCCTTGAATCCTGCTTGTTCTTCAGATATGATTTGTTCAGCTTGGGGTTTCAACCTGTTGAGTATTATTTTCAGGGGGACTTTGCTGGGATGGCTGATCAGGCTGATGGTGCGGTAATTTTAACACTCCTGAAGATTACCCTTTTTGAAAAGAGTCATGACAAGCGACTGGGGCAATGGTGTATGCCACTCCCCACTCTGCCATACCTTGTTACAGATAATGGTGATTATCTCTTCTGCTACTGCTTGAAGCAATGAAATAATAATAAGAAGAAGAAGAAGAAGAAGAAGAAGAAGAAGAAGAAGAAGAAGAAGAAGAAGAAGAAATAATATTGTCTTTGGGGTTTGAATGGAGGCATAATTATGTGTAAGGGAGGGGTAAGGTGGTGAAGGATAGAGTCAAGCTGCAAGGGGTGAGCAGAGGTTGCGGGGTGTGGGGGCTTGCTTGTAAAAAAGAAGGGTACAGAAGCGCTTCTTTTTCTTCTTCTTCGTTTGACACTTCCACGTATTATCAACGCTAGTTTCTTGGAGTGTTTCGATTTATCTCCGGGTTTTTTCCTTCTCCTTCTAACAGCATATATTTTCTTCTGCCTTTTTGACCCCTCATTTCACCTATCATTTTTCTTGAAAACTCTCCCCAAACTCCTTATTTGTATGGGGTCTTTTGGGTCAGCTTGGGGCTATTGGACGCTTTCTGCCAAACGGTCACTAGGGCTTTCTATGGTAATATTATTTAGCAATGTAGGCACTTTCTAGGTATGTGTTTAGTTAATATTTTATAATGATGTTTATATTCTATCTTGTTTTTTTGTAAACGGGGGTTCGATAAATTAGAATAAAGCATCGGCATCCCTTGCATGGGATGCCTTTATTGTAAAGTGGCCGGCTGGTGGAGTGCTGCCGGTGTTGCCGTTAGAAGGAAGGAAGGAATAACAGAGCTTAACGTTCTATTGCATTAGCGTTAAGGACGAATCACCACGTCGCCACCTTGACAGCAATGATCATCATCATATCAAAAACACGTGTTCGTTACCGTTATAGTTATTTCAGCAGATCTTTTATTCGTATCATAGGTGAGTCTTCTTTCAATCAAGCTGTGGCCCTGATTCGGCTCTTTGCAGTCCGCTGGACCCTATAAACAATGATTAACTATCTTCTTCTTCTTCTTCTTCTTCTTCTTCTTCTTCTTCTTCTTCTTCTTCTTCTTCTTCTGCTTCTTCTTCTTCTTCTTCTTCTTCTTCTTCTTCTTCTTCTTCTTCTTCTCATAATGATGAATGTAGGCAAGCGAGGAAGGAATGGGAGGGAACCAAGATTCGTCTCTAAACTTGATTAGCGAGATCGTTGAGGGTTTCTTTCTTGCCGGGTTAAAAGCTTCTTCTGCCGGAAAATTATTTTTTTTAGCTTCCGGTATCCCCTTGGTGTTTTCTTTCCACTGATACCCATGTCGATTCTTTTCATTGCATGGAAAAAAACAACTTGTTAGATAAGATGCATGATGAGTGTTAGTAAGCATACCTGTTTCTTCTTTAGTTAATAAATTCTCATGTTTCGTCTACACACACGCCGCGCCACGCGTGATCACACATAACACGCACACACACGCACACACACGCACACAAGCAACAACCTCCAATCTTCCACCCTCTATTTTTTCCCCGCCTCCCCCCTTCACAAACACACATTTTATGACAGTGTAACCGCAGACTACAGGTCTAAAATTATCCTAAAATAATGCCTGAGTTCGTGGCTTTTGTGGGTTATACAGAAAACACTGATGATGCTTATAGTATAACATCCGTACAGAAACACAGTATGCTACTCCAAGTTGGCTTTACCAGCAGCAGAGGCCGCATGCAGAGATACTTCCCAAATAGCAGTATTTCACAATAACGGTGGCTCCAGTTTCACAGCGTGTTGTAAACGATTGTTTTGTCGCCGGTTTTAGTCTCAGATTTCATGATAGGGTCTTTAAATCAAAAGGCAGGATTTAGCATGCAGCAGGCAGAATCGAGAGAAATTAAACCAACGTTTTTGCCCCCCATCTCCAGTCACCTAAGATTGTGCTCAGTCGTATGGGCGTCACACGATGCGCCTAAAGATTGCAAGTGGGCGCCTCGGATATAAGACATATAAGAATGATGAAGTAAATAATAAATAAACATTATCGTTCAAACCAAAGTCTTTAAGTTCATCTAATCCAAAACAATGGCAGCAGCAGTCGCAACAGGAACATCAACAGCAATAACAAAACCATTACGACAACAACTACAACAACAGTGACGGCAACAACATTTTTGTTGCCTCTTTCTTCTAGGGGGGGGGGGGTGGAGAGGGAGAAAGGACTGAAAGAAAGATGTAAACGTCTGAAAACATTTTGCTCAATTTTAAGAGATAGTTTATGTTTCACAATCTTTCGAGAATCCATCATCAGCCGCAGACGGTCTCTTAATTGTTTGTCGCCTTCTTAACCTCCTTCTGTCAAAATTGGGAATTCTTCAAACCTGGTAGGCATTTAGGTGTAGGCCTAGGATACAAGACGCTACGAAATAGAGACAGGTGGGTAAGACGGAATGGAGGTCAGTAGAAGAAAAACATTTAGAGGAAAGAAAGGAACAGTCCAACAGTCAAATGAAATAGCCACAAGGTACAATTATACAGGTACAGGAAAATAGTCGCGCGCACATATATGAATAAAAGTTCAGGTGCAACCCTGTGAGTTTAGCTATTTGATTGTGTGTGTTTGCGTGCGTGAGAGAGTGAATGAAAGAGAGAGAGAGAAAGAGAGAGAGAAAGAGAGAGTGCGAAAAAGAGCGAATATGGAGAACAGAACTTGCTTTAAACTTATTTTATTTGTAAAGCTTTTTTGCTTGCTGATTCAAAGCCCTCAGACCATCATGAACTCTTCTGGCTAAAACGTTGCAGCCCTAGAATGACTAGGCAACGTGTTTAGTGTTTGCTACTGTATTTGTTGCCTCTTAACGCTAATGCAATAGAACGTTAAGCTTTGCTATTCCTGTGATATGGCAAGCCGTATACAAATATAATGCATGTGATACCAATGTAAGTAAATAGCGAGCAATAACGCTAAAGAGAGCCATGAGAGCTCAAAACGTACACACCGAAATAATAAAGTTATTACACTTTAAGTTTAAGAAAGAAGAATGCACACCCACACACACGCGCGCGCGCGCTCACACAAACACACACACACACACACACAGACACACATTACTACTACTATTACTACTAACTATTCAACAAGAATGAGGAAGAATCTTCGAAGACACAAAAGAACATCCCGTAATTTGACCTTCGGGAAATACCTGTAATCAAAGCTTGAAAGGAGAGTGCTGTTGATTTCAAAAGAAACCTTGAATGTTGCAAAAAAATGAATCAGTCACTATCTCGCGATGGGAGCTGTTGACGCTTGCAAGCGCGTCTTGAGCAACCCTTTAGGCTGAAACGTGAGCTATATAAAAGCACAACTTTATTTTCGCAAATTTGTTTTCGATTAATCACCTGTTCTGAAGATGATATAGCCTAACCAAAAATGATACATACGTGTTTGGTATGGCACTGGCGCGCCTGCGTGTCATATTCCTAAGTGGAAAACTGAATGGATGCGTTTCTGAGTGGCAAAGAGGCTACTGTTGTTCCCTGATTTTCACCTCTTTGGAACGCCAGAGGAGGTATGCCAGTACCATAAAAATAATGTGTTTTGCTGTTTTCTATGCTAAGCACTGACACACGTGAGTGTACGCTTATTGCGCTGCGCAGGTGTTGAAAATGGGTTATAATTGTTTTTCAGTGGTTTATTTACCATCTCGTTCCAGGGAGGGAGATATGGGACTGAGTTGGATAGGGGTCAAATTTACTGTTAAAATATGTTTGAATGGCATTTTAGACTCAACGTGGACATCAATATTGAATGCGTTGTCGGTATCGCTCACATATATCGGAGAGCCTGTGCGGACACATCTTGTCGCTTCGATTGTTGGTGAGCGAATCAGGGGATTTATAATGACACTTGTAATCGATGTGAAATTCCTTAAATCGAAAATATAAAAGCAATTTTGGATGGATGTTACGCCCTTCCATCAAGGAACAAGTTTTCTAGTCCCACTAACCTACCAAACAAATTATTTAAATAAAGAAGAAAAAAAATGAAGAAAAAAACATCAGATATAAATAGTTTTGGGGGAGGTTGCGCTAAATCGTCAAGGGATATTAGGAATATTCCAGAAATCAAAACAAAACAAAATGACACATTATATCCTCAAAGCTTTGCTTTTACTATAAAAAATCTAGGTCTGACTAGACAATCCAGGTCCGACTTCATCCCGCAATAAAGACACGCACCCTTTCTAAATGAAATTATTTGTCGAAAACGCAGACGATAAAATGGGATTTGGATTTTGATTAGACGGAGGCTGAACTAATAGGTCTATAGGTCTGGTAGTTTTAATCTAGCCTAGAGATTTCGTGAAATTATACCTGCCTTTCATCGGAAATCATTTCTTTGTCGCGTCAACGTGTCAAAGCCAGTTTCAGGAAATGATTAAATATTCTTGTCTCGAGAAATGAAATAAATGAACGTAAAGGCAGGCAAGAGTAATCGACCTTTGTAATCTTAATTTCTTTATCTCTTTTATTTATTTATATTTTTTACGTGATATGGTCGTCTTCTTTCTAATATAACGCCACTGGTGTATATACTAATAGTTAGATCATATCCTATCCTATCCCGTAACTCGGAGGTCGTAGGGGCACCACAGATGATCGTTTAAACAGCGTATTCCATCTTTCCTTGTCCTCAGCCACCCTGATGGTTTCGCTCAGTGTCAAACCAGTCCATTCTCGAATGTTGTCCTCCCACTTATTTTTCGGTCTCCCTCTTCCTCTACCTCCTTGCACTGTGCCTTGCAGGATGGTTTTTGCAAGACCTGTTGATCTAGTGACGTGGCCATACCATCGGAGTTTCCGTTTTTCACCACTGTGAGCAGGTTGTTGTGTTGTGCAATGGCTTGTGTGATGGTCTCAAATAGTGATAGTTAGATAAAATATACAATTATTAATTATGCTCTACAGCAATCCTGCTCAAACTAAAATGACTGATTCATATGTGATCGTATTTTGTCGTTAAACATGTTACACTATTAAAATTTAAATTCAGCGTCTAAAATATTCATCTTCCTTCTACTCTTTTTCTTCTCTTTTCTCTCTCTCTCTCTCTCTCTCTCTCTCTCTCTCTCTCTCTCTCTCTCTCTCTCTCTCTCTCTCTCTCTGAATTGTTTATCACGGAATTTCATTAATAACTAGCTGTATGTAACACAGCTCTCTCTCTCTCTTTCTTTCTTTCTTTCCTCTCTCTCTCTTCCTCTCTCTCTCTCTCATTCTCTGTCCTACCTGTAAGACAGGTCTATAGGACCTAATGCTATTATCCCATTATAAAGACTTCGACTCGCTCTCTCTCTCTCTCTCTCTCTCTGAATTGTTTATCACGGAATTTCAATAATATCTAGCTGTATGTAACACATCTCTCTCTCTCTCTCTCTCTCTCTCTCTCTCTCTCTCTCTCTCTCTCTCTGAATTGTTTATCACGGAATTTCATTAATAACTAGCTGTATGTAACACAGCTCTCTCTCTCTTTTTTTTCTTTCCCCCCTCTCTCTCTCTCTCTCTCTCTCTCTCTCTCTCTCTCATTCTCTGTCCTACTTGTGAGACAGGTATATAGGACCTAATGCTATTATCCTATTATAAAGACTTCGACTTGCTCTCTCTCCCTCTCTCTCTCTCTCTCTCTCTTTCTTTCTTTCTTTCTCTCTCTCGAGCTGTCCAAAGCACGATTCTATTAGGCAGAAATACATCACTGCTATTGATGTTAAAACTGTTTTTGTTCTTCAAAATCCTTCTGCTGAATTTCAAAAGAAACTTGCCATGTACACTTTCTACAGCTTAAAACATAGAGAATCTTCACTTACGTGAACGTTTTTTGTTTGTTTTTAAATAATAAAATTTTGGGTGTGTTTGTGCTATCTCTGAGTGCTACCAAAAGGATATGACGATTTATGATTGCTAAATATGCCTCTAGCATTCATATTTGTCATGTTATAAAGGAAATACGAGCTATAAAGGGAAAGAAGGGAAATGTTAATGATGAGAACAAAAGAAAAATGGTGGGGAAAATGAGAAGAAATGAAATGGAAAGAAAGCATAAGAAAGGGAAAAAAAAGAAAAAAAAAGAGAAACAACAGGCAAGAAATTACAAAATATTTATAAAAGTTACATACAAAGTGGAAAAGAAAAGTTGTGGAAAGAAAAGATAAGAAAAAGATGGAAATTAAGTAAACGTAAATTGAGGAAGTCCTTGAATGTTACTTATTCTGCAATCGAATTGATATTAGATGTGTATGCGCACGTGTGTGTGTGTGGTGTGTGTGTGTGTGTGTGTGTGTGTGTCTGTGTGTGTGTGTTGATTTATGTGTATTTTTTCCCATTGTAAACCCCCTCCCCAAACTGTATGGGCCGGAGGCGCTATAAAAACAGTGTCAAAAGTCAAAAGTCTCTCTCCCTCTCTCTCTCTCTCCTAACTGTAAGACAGGTCTATGGGACTTAAAGCTATTATCCTATTATAAAGACTTCGACTTGCTCTCTCTCTCTCTCTTTTTCTCTCTCTCTCTTTTCTCTCTCTCTCTCTCTCTCTCTCTCTCTCACTCTCTCTCTCATTCTCTGTCCTCGCTGGAAAACAAGTCTATAGGACCTATTGCTATTATCCTATTATAAAGACTTCGACTTGCTCTCTCTCTTACTCTTTCTCCTAGCTGTAAGACAGGTCCATAGGACCTAATGCTATTATCTCATTATAAAGATTTCGACTTGCTCTCTCTCTATCTCGCTATTTCTTTCTCTCCAAACAAAAACACAAAAAAGAACAAGGGATATTTATAATTGCAAATATGTGAGCATATATATATGCAGGTTACATGCACATTGGTTGACTTCATAAATATAGAATCAAACGAGCAATTTTATATTTCTTAGCTTTCGCACTTGACGTTCATGCCCTCTAAAAATAACTCATTGATGTACTATAATTTTTATTTTAACTTCATTTGTCGTTCAATCTGCCGCATTTTACAGAAGTTGGAGCTCGTCGTATTTTCTTCTAATGACAGCACGCTAAATAGATTCACTAAGCAATTTTAAGATATACTCATTGGTTACATCTTTTAACTTCTTCCAATGCTCTACTTGCAAAATAATATATAGCCTACATTTTTTATTAATTTAGGCACGTAAACTTATTTTGTCTTATTTTGAAACGGAAGAAAAGGGATCACACCACTCCCTTACTATGCAAGCTTCACTGGCTGCCGGTGAAGTTTTGCATTCAATTCAAGGTCTGCGTTTTGGCTTTTCGGTTCTTTGAAGGCACATTACCATCAAACCTAGCCAATGCACTTGTAGCCTATAAACCAACTCGGGCACTACGTTCTTAGTCTGAACGTCTTTTGACAACGCCACGCCGAAATATGAAAACTTTCGGAGAACGTGCATTTTCTTTTGCTGCGCCTACTCTCTGGAATTCGCTGCCGGCAAACATGAGAGGCGTACCTGACTTGGCGACATTCAAATCGCAACTGAAAACGTATCTGTTCAAGCTTGCATTCAAATAATAATTATTATTATTGGTTTTTTTTTTTAAATTGTATTGTAATATTATGTCATATGTGTTGTAATGACAAGATGTACAATGGATGAATGCGAGTGGGTGCGCAATGAGTCACAATGTGAGATTTTCGCGATATAAGTACCATTCATTATTATTATTATTATTATTATTATTAAACTTACATACAACTTACGTAGGTGTTTGCCTTCTTAAATAATTGTAGAATAAAAACGTGCAACTTGACTATCTTGACTATTTCGCTCCTAGATGCACACACAAGAGTGTATATTTTCCATTAATACCTTTACAAATGAACAACTTTAATTATACTTTTAACTTTTTCTGTGCTTTAGCCTGCAGTTCTGTACAAAAGGTGTGTCTAATTACAGCATACCGTATCAATGCACTAAACTTAGAAACAAACAAACCTTATTTTAATTATTATTTTAACTTCTTTGGTGGCTTGTCTTGCGAAAAAAATCTGTTTTTGTTTAAATTTACTAATGCATCTAGCTTAGATAGGTGTGTTGCTAATTACTTAATTTAAAAAAAAAACACGTGCTAAGTATGCTTTCCAGCTTTAACGCAGAAGATACATTTATTATTGTCTTTTAAATATAAACGTATCTATTAATTTCATTTCTCATTGTAAATCGTTCATTTCAACTTCATGCACTGTGCAAGAAGATTGAGTGCAAAGTCTTTTCTCGCTAATTACGAAACCCTATACACATTAAAATGTATAATTGTGTTTTCTCCATTAATTCGTTCAACTTGTTGCACTGTGCCTACGCGCGTTGTTTGTTGTGTGTCTGTCTGTCTCTGTCGTCAGCCTTTGCCAGACGTACTATACACAAAATGATTATTAATGAGGCTGTTGTCCAGTTACACCGTATCACCTGCATCCACGACAGTAGTCAGGTCTCATGCAAATTGCGCTTTTTCCAGACAAGGTCTAAGTAAACACAAGACAATTTGGAGCTTAAACCATCACAGTCAGTATTTCATAAGCTTTTTTATTTTTATTTCATTTTATCATGACAGCGATTTATTCAAAAGGATCGTTAATAAAAACTGCAGAACAACGCAGAAGGAGGAAATCTAAATCTTCGACCTGATCCGCAGTTTTCATTACTAAACAAAAGAACTATCTATGCGACCATAACATACTCGGTACGCGCATTGTTAGGAAGCAGAGCAAGCTATAGTTAGAAATCAACGGAAAGTTGAGCCAGCAATGAAGATCAACGCAAATCTCCCACTAGGGATGCGTGTTGTGGTTCCCTTGTGATGGATTTCTCACGCAACATGCATCCCATTTGTTGCCTTCTCGACAAGGCGAGGTCAGCGAGAGCCAATAAACAAGGTGCATCAACATTACTCACCGAGCACGCTGAGACGCAATAGTTGAGGCAGAGGCGGCAAGGTTGGCCTAGTGGTAAATGGCTCGAACAGCGTACATGTTAACTATACTTAGTGCAGCCATGTCCGCTGCACACATTTTATATTTCTTGTGGCTCAGACGTTGCACATTAATTATAATGAAATCACGAAGTTCCACAGTTCATAGTTCCAAAAAATATTTTTGGGCCAAGCCTGATTGTATATGTGGTGAATCAGCAAGTAGTCCACCACGCAAGTCTTGTGGAGGCCCTGTGTTGTGAACCAGTAGTCTATGGCGCAAATCATATGTAGGCCAAACTTGTGGTTCACTAGTCCATGGCGCAAACTCTATTTATATGGTAATTCAATATCTTATGTCATAGAACTTTATATCTGTGGCAGTTCAGTGTAGTCCTTGGCGCAAATCTTGCCTGTGTTTGTGATGGTTTCGCAGTTCATGACGTGAACCTTACATAAAGGTGGCGATTCCTAGTTATGGAGATGCAGTAGTTTATGGCGTAAACCTTGTATACGTTACGGTTCAGTAGTCTGTAGTCAGTGTCTCAAATATGATTGCACGGGAAACTGACCCAGCTAATGCTGCCATGCAGGTAGTTTTGTGAAAACCCGTATTTATATATTGTGCATTCCCTTTTGTCTTCTTTTGTGAACCATGCGATGATGTACACTTTTCTTTCCATATTGAACCAATGTAAACCTTAGAACGGGTGTTTGACATTTCAGAGTTTTGTCTTGTAATGCCTATGGAGCAGTCTTTTTTTGCGCCTTTCATTGTTTTTAATGCCTGTAATTCCCCCTCCCCCTTTTACCCCCCCCCCCCCCCCCCACTACTTTTGGCTGAAATGCCCTTTGGGCTATAAGCCTTGTTTCATGTTTGGAGTTATATGTGGTTTTGCTAATAAAAAGATAAAGTTCCAAAGTTCCGAAGTTCCAAGATGTGGTGGACCGACAAACCGACCGACCTCCAACAAAAATGAGCAGTGTTACCCATTACCTCCCATTCCCCAGTCTTTTCCATAACCTCTCATCCACCTTTACACCCCATACCAAAATACTAACAGTTTCGTTTTGCGTCAGTGTGTATCTTTATCTTCTCCGTCGTTTGTCACAATAAATATATTCGATCTCTTTCTTTTTGAGAATGGATGGAGCTTTTTTTGCTTGTGACAAACAAAACAAGGATAATTAATTACAACGCTCAGATCCCAAAACTTAGTTCCTTACATTTCTTGTGTGTGTGTGTGTGTGCGTGTGTGTGTGTGTGTGTGTGTGTGTGGGTTTGCGTGTGTGTGTGGGTGTGTGTGTGTCCGTTTTTTAGGAACCTAGGTTCAGTATCTGAAAACCTAGAAAATTAAGACAGGCCATTATGGAAATGCTTTAAAACCATCCTCAAACGAAATTAACTGGAGTACACATTTCCCCCTCTGTGTTTGTGTGTGTTTGTGTTTGTGTGTGTGTGTTTGGCGAAGTAGAAACGCCGTTATTGTTAAATACTTTCTCTACCGTACCTAATAGCCTTAACATTATTGAAGTCATCAAAAGCCTGTGTGGAAATGCTACCTGTGCAGTCCTCCACAACAGCATTATCGGGAACTGGTTCAGAACAACAATCGGCGTAGGGCAAGGATGCCTACTCTCTCCAACACTCTTCAACAACGTCCTGGAGCGCATCATGTCAGATGCCATTGCAGATCAGGAAGGCACAGTCAGCATAGGGGATAGAGCCACCTCCAACCACTGTTTTGCGAATGACATAGATGGATGTGCTGGAGAGGAACAAGAATTTGAACAGCTGGTACAGAGGCATGACGCCACCTCCAGAGCCTTTCGAATGGAAATAAGTACAGAAAAGACAAACATGATGACCAACAACACCAATGGCATCAACACTGACATCAAAGTCCAAGGCCAATGCTTCAACACGTTTCTTAGCTTCAAATATTTAGGAAACAATGGGTCCTGTAAGGAAGTCCTCTCCAGGATCGCACAAACAACTTCTGCCCTGACAAGGTTGAAGCCCATTTGGAAAGACTGGATCATCAGTCTACATTCCAAGGTAAGGCTGCTCCATCTTCCTATACGCTTGCGACACATGGACACTCGCAGCAGTTCTACAACGTAGAATACAAAGCATGGAGATAAGGTGTCACAGAAGGCTTCTGGGCATTTCCTGTACCCAGCACATCACCAACAACAAGATCCGACAGACCATCACACAAGCCATTGGACAACATGATGACATGCTCACACAGGTGAAGAAACGGAAACTCCGATGGTATGGCCATATTTCTAATACTTTATTGCCAAATCCGTACAAAGAACAGAAGCGCAATGCGTGATTCACACAATACAATAGCAAATACATCACTGGGCAGCAACCATCAGGACATCTCGGAACACCACGGCAACAGAGCGGAACACAGACCTCACAGCCCATACCAAAACAGGGAGAAACACAACAAACACACACCTACCTACCCACCCACCTAAACCCACCCACTCCTACCTTCTCACACACATACATACAACACAAATAAACAAATACAATAATAAATACAATATTCTTATGCTATCCTCATCACACATATAGCAGAGAGTCAGTATACGTGTGTTGGTTTTATTTTATTATTATTATTATTATGTCTTTTAATACTTATAAATTTCACGTTGCTTTCACATTAATCCAATCCTCTTTATATTGATCTGATTGTTTTTATGCCTCTGACACATTAAATTCCTTCGAGCCCACACCCTCGACCCAATCATCACTGACATAATGAGGTATTTGGCCAGCCTTTACTCTGTCCTCTTGATAGTCCCAATAGGCGTAGGCCTGGCACTACACGCCTATGAACAGACGCTAGTGAGCCTATCACCAGCACAATGACTTTTGTTCTAAAGCCAGCATCGTTCAATTCATGAGGAGACATAGCGGCATGTACTTATGGAACTTAGTCTGGTAGCATTGCTCTATGAAAGGGTCAAAGGGATTGGCAAACTCCACAATGAATGCTATCGAGTTTATGTGATCGATGAGACATACATCGGGTCTGCTGTTGTCCACGTATGTGGCTCCATCAAGAGCTACAGGCTGATTCTCGAACATGGCCACGTGTTCAGTGACAATAGTTTTTTCCAGTTCCTTCCTCACCAGTTCCACACATCTATCATGCCGCTCTATGTATAAGCCTCGCAGACTACGGCAGCAGTTCAAGGCATGGGAGTTAGTGTTCCACCGAAAGCTGCACATTGAACATGCCTGCCCATACTCTTCTGGGTAGTAGGTACTTTTGACTACGTTGGTTTCCAATAGCTGCAATCTGCCTTAGGCGATAAACCTGGTGAGGTGGTCGTTGACACTGCCGTTAGTCAGATGGCCCACAGAGCAAGCCATGTCAGTGAAACGCACCGCCTCTCTCTGAAGCCTGCCCTGTCGATGAAGACCATTCCAGTGTTGCAGGTCCTTGCTCACCTCCAGTCGCTTGATGGCCGAGTACAGCTCTCGGTGGTCCACATAGCGTGTCCGTATGTCGCTCTCCCCAGCGGACGGCAAATTCACGCCGTATGAGTCGCTGTGCTCGTCATAGTCGAGATCGCCGTTAAGACGCGTGCAGAGCTCAAGTAGCTCCACCCATGTCGACCTTGCCCAGCACACCCGGCTCTTCTTCTCCAGTCCTCGCCTCTCCTTCCGCTTATAGCCGCCGAAGTTGTCTTCACCAGCCTCGGCCAGTGGCACCTTCCACTTCTTCATGTGGAGCTTGAGACTCTGGCGGGCGGCATGTTGAACGTGGTGGTCGTCGCTATTGAGGGTGGACATTAGGAACGCGACGCGCTTAGCATGGTACATCGTGCTAGGTTTGAGCAAGCCCAGCCCACCTTGACTTCTAGGGGCGAAGCTCTGCGCCTGTGTAGGCCTAGATGATGAGTTTAGCTTCAGCAGTTCCCTAACAAAGTTCACTATGAGGTCCTCCAGATCTTTCAAAAGCTTTTCTGTAAACGTGAGGTTACTGAAGAAAACGTTCAATTTAGATGCCGCCATCACATTCACTGCCTCGATCTTCTTGTTAATTGGTAGGGGTGAGATGGAGATGTGATCAATAGCCGCGCTGAATTCCTCTCTGGCATATTCCGCCTGTCCACTTGCCGCTGTCCTGGTCAGGTTGAGTTACATACACACATGCACACACACACGCCTACACACACACCTAAATACACACACACACACACACACACGTACGCACGAGAGATTATGTGAGTAACAGGGAAACAAGAGGAGAAAAAAATGGTAATGATGTAGCTGGTGGTCATGGTGATGATATTAACCATGGTCATGACGACGACGACGACGATGATGTGGTTGATGATGATGATGATGATGATGATGATGATGATGATGATGATGATGATGATGATGATGATGATGATAGTGATGATGATGATGATATGTGTGTTTGTTTGAGTAGAGAGTCCGCTACAGTTTATCAGTACTACTTATGTTAATCTGATGAATAAAACTTGATGCAACAACAACAACGAGTCCGTTACATTGCTTGAACAATTGTTATAAAGAGGCGTAATAGTTTATATGTCTTCTCCGGGAAGAAGTTGAGGCAGCAGTGCAATCGCTGAAGAAAGGGAAGTCAGCGGGAGTGGACAACATACCAGCGGAACTGCTACAAGCAGGAGGAGAAGCGATGACTGATACCCTCACCATTATCTGTAACAAGATCTGGCAGAGTGGGGTGTGGCCTACACCATGGACCCAGTCGCTTGTCATCACTCTTCCCAAAAAAGGTAACCCTCAGGAGTGTGAATATTACCGCACCATCAGCCTCATCAGGCATACCAGCAAGGTCCTCCTGAAAATATTACTCAACAGCTTGAAACCCCAAGCTGAATATATCATAGCTGAAGAACAAGCAGGAATCAGGGCAGGGCGAAGTACCACTGAACAGATTTTCAACCTCAGAATAATCTGTGAGAAATACCTACAGCACCAACAACATCTATATCATGTATTTATAGACTTCAAGAAGGCGTTTGACCGAGTGTGGCATGCAGCTCTATGGGCAACAATGAAAGTGTACAACATCAGCCCTAAAATTATTGAAGTCATCAAAAGTCTGTATGATCAGGCTACCAGTGCAGTCCTCCACAACAGCGTCATCGGGAACTGGTTCAGAACAACAATCGGTGTGCGTCAAGGATGCCTACTCCCTCCAACACTCTTCAACATCTTCCTAGAGCGCATCATGTCAGATGCTCTTGCAGATCACGAAGGCACAGTCAGCATAGGGGGTAGAGCAATGTCCAACCTTCGTTTTGCGGATGACATTGATGGATTGGCTGGAGAGGAACAAGAACTTGAACAGCTGGTACAGAGGCTTGAAACCACCTCCAGAGCTTATGGAATGGAAATAAGTGCAGAGAAGACCAAAATGATGACCAATAACACCAATGGCATCAACACGGACATCAAAGTCCAAGGCCAATCCCTCAACACAGTGCATAGCTTCAAATATTTAGGAGCCATTGTATCAGACAATGGGTCCCGACAGAAAGTCCTCTCTAGGATCGCACAAACAACTGCTGCCCTGACAAGGTTGAAGCCCATTTGGAAAGAAAGGACCATCCGTCTACATTCCAAAGTAAGACTGCTGCGCTCCCTTGTCATCTTCATCTTCCTATATGCTTGCGAAGCATGGACCCTCATAGCAGATCTCCAACGAAGAATACAAAGCATGGAGATGAGATGCTACAGAAGACTTCTGGGCATTTCCTATACCCGACACATCACCAACGACGAAGTCCGACAGACCATCACAAAAGCCATTGGACAACACAATGACCTGCTCACAGTGGTGAAGAAACGGAAACTCCGATGGTATGGCCACGTCACCAGATCATCAGGCCTTGCAAAGACCATTCTGCAAGGCAAAGTGCAAGGAGGTAGAAGAAGAGGGAGGCCGAAAAAGAGGTGGGAGGACAACATTCGAGAATGGACTGGTTTGACACTGAGCGAAGCCATCAGGGCTGCTGAGGACAGTGAAAGATGGAGTATGCTGGTTAAACGATCATCTGTGGTGCCCCTACGACCTCCGGGTTACGGGACAGGATAGGATAGGATAGGCCTGTGTAGGAGTGGGGAGAGTAAGCGCGAGTAGCGGTGGTGAGAGGGTGTGTTGGATGGGGAGGGTGTTGTCATTTAACAAACGGTAAAGAAACGAAGACACAACGACGGGAAGACGAGATCTCTAGCCTTAAACAGCACCAAATAAAAGAGAGAGAGACAGACAGACAGAGGAACACAGAGAGAGCAGAGGTATAATGAAAATAAATTTAATAAAATCATATTACCTTTCTCATTTTCCTACGAAACTATCTATATTGCCATAGCAACGCTAAAACATCGTGTCTTCTTCCCAAAGTCAATACAAACAAATACATTTTTTAAAGTGTTGCTGACTGCATTGCCAGGAAGGTTGGTGCTTTGTAGAACGTATGTATTATAGAATTCGTCCCTTCTCCCCCTTTCCTTTGTAAAAGGATCGAAAACAAGCACCAGTGGTAACAGCGCAAATTGTCTTTTCAACTGCCCCTTCTTCTAAATCCCCACTACTCTCCTTCGTCTCTCTCCCCTTTCTCTCTCTCTTTTTCTGATAATAATCATATACTTATTGTACACCTCCTCCTATCCTATGCTGTCCCGTAACTCGGAGGTGTTAGGGGCGCCACAGATGATCGTTTAACCAGCATACTCCATCTTTTGTCTGTCCTCAGCAGCCCTGATGGCTTCGCTCAGTGTCAAACCAGTCCATTCTCGAATGTTGTCCTCCCACCTCTTTTTCGGTCTCCCTCTTCTTCTACCTCCTTGCACTGTGCCTTGCAGAATGGTCTTTGCAAGGTCTGATGATCTGGTGACGTGGCCATACCATCGGAGTTTCCGCTACTTCACCACTGTGAGCAGGTCATCGTGTTGTCCAATGGCTTGTGTGATGGTCTGTCGGACTTCTTCGCTGGTGATGGGTATAGGAAATGCCCAGAAGTCTTCTGTAGCACCTCATCTCCATGCTTTGTATTCTTCGTTGTAGATCTGCTGTGAGGGTCCATGCTTCGCAAGCGTATAGGAAGATACACCTCCTCACTCTTCATATTATATCCAATCCCTGTGCACACCCAACCACCATCTCCCCAAATCTCCTGGATGGCACTAGTCCGACACCTTCACCAATAGACCACCGAGCAAACTACGTATGAAAATGGATGGATAGATAGATAGATAGATAGATAGATAGATAGATAGATAGATAGATAGATAGATAGATAGATAGATAGATAGATATTTAGCTGAGCGCAATGCGTGTTTACCAAAGAATTAACCCCAGCGACCTTGACCTTTTAGGTAATGTATGAGACGGGAGGCTGGCCACTAAATTCCTGTGAACTTTGGTCAACATTTGTTCAGTGGTTCTTGAGATACGGCATGTGACGGAACAACCGACAGATCGGCGGACCGACCGACATTTGGGTCGTTCTGATTCCCGAGTATTTGAAAGTATTTCCAAATAGTAAAAATAGTACATACTTATTTATTTATTTATTTTATTTTTTATAAGGAAAACTTCGAATAGAGAAACTTGCAAAATAGGTGTATGTGTTGCGACTTTTTTTTTTAACCTTATGTCACATCGCATCTTTATTGATTTTATTATAGAGAAAAATGGTAATACGTGAATGCGAAAATCATATTTACGCTTTTTTTGTAAAGCTAGATAAAATATATTCATGAAATCGGAAGAAGAAAAAAATCACCCCGACCGGCTGGATATTTAAATGGATTATGCTTTGACTCGAGATTCGTCTTTGTACTTATGTGACCCTTCTAATCAGGGAACTATTATTTTGAACAAACTCAAGCCCTAGGTCTTGGTCGTGACTGCTGCACAGCTTCTCACAGTGGTTGGAATTCACAGTGGAAATAGGCAAGGTGTTTATTATTATTATTATTATTATTATTATTATTATTATTATTATTATTATTATTATTATTATTATAATAATAATAATAATAATAAAAATAATAATAATAATAATAATAATAATAATAATAATAATAATAATAATAATAATTATTATTATTATTATTATTATTATTATTATTATTATTATTATTATTATTTTTATCATTATTATTATTATCATTATCATTATTGTATTTATTGTATTTATTTATTTGCTTGTGTGGCCAATCATCATAATGCATAATGCTTCACGGATAGATCTCTTTCTACATTTATATAATAATAATAATAATAATATTAAAAAAAAAATAATAATAATAATAATATATATATAAAATAATAATAATAATAATAATAATAATAATAATAATATATATATATATATATATATATATATATATATATATATATATATATATATATATATATATATATATATATATATATATATATATATATATATATATATATATCGTCGCTGTCAGACGAAAACCTCGTATCTCATTTTTTGCTGTTTTGAGAAAATCGATAAAAACTGTTTCAACCAGTCGGGTAACGCCAAAACAATGACTTTTTTACTTCAAAGGAACTATGAAAATTCTAGAAATTTGGCAGTATGGGATAAAAAGTCGAAGAAGTGTTTTCCGTTGAGAACTGGAAGCAAATGAAGAGTTACGAGGTTTTCGACTTACAACTTTGTCAAAAAGCTTGAGTTACGAGGTTTTTGAATAAAACAACAGACCCTGGTACAACACAAAATCAGAGGAAAACGTTGTCAAAGATCGCAGGAAAGCCATATTTATAGGTGTCACAAACTGTCAAAACGGCATTTCCTATCCTGTCCCGTAACTCGGAGGTCGTAGGGGCACCACAGATGATCGTTTAACCAGCATACTCCATCTTTCTCTGTCCTCAGCAGCCCTGATGGCTTCGCTCAGTGTCAAACCAGTCCACTCTCGAATGTTGTCCTCCCACCTCTTTGTCGGTCTCCCTCTTCTTCTACCTCCTTGCACTGTGGCTTGCAGAATGGTCTTTGCAAGGCCTGATGATCTGGTGACGTGGCCATACCATCGGAGTTTCCGTTTCTTCACCACTGTGAGCAGGTCATAGTGTTGTCCAATGGCTTGTGTGATGGTCTGTCGGACTTCGTCGTTGGTGATGTGTTGGGTATAGGAAATGCCCAGAAGTCTTCTGTAGCACCTCATCTCCATGTTTTGTATTCATCGTTGTAGATCTGCTGTGAGGGTCCATGCTTCGCAAGCATATAGGAAGATGGAGATGACAAGGGAGCGCAGCAGTCTTACTTTGGAATGTAGACTGATGGTCCTGTCTTTCCAAATGGGCTTCAACTTTGTCAGGGCAGCAGTTGTTTGTGCGATCCTGGAGAGGACTTCCTGTCGGGACCCATTGTCTGATACAATGGCTCCTAAATGTTTGAAGCTATGCACTGTGTTGAGGGATTGGCCTTGGACTTTGATGTCCGTGTTGATGCCATTGGTGTTGTTGGTCATCATTTTGGTCTTCTCTGCACTTATTTCCATTCCATAGGCTCTGGAAGTGGTGTCAAGCCTCTGTACCATCTGTTCAAGTTCTTGTTCCTCTCTAGCCAATCCATCAATTATTCTGAGGTTGAAAATCTGTTCGGTGGTAATTCGCCCTGCCCTGAATCCTGCTTGTTCTTCAGCTATGATTTGTTCAGCTTGGGGTTTCAACCTGTTGAGTATTATTTTCAGGAGGACCTTGCTGGGATGGCTGATGAGGCTGATGGTGCGGTAATTTTCACACACCTGAAGGCCACTCCCCGCTCTGCCAGATCTTGTTACAGATAATGGTGAAGGCATCAATCATCGCTTCTCCTCCTGCTTGTAGCAGTTCCGCGGGTATGTTGTCCACTCCCGCTGACTTCCCCTTCTTCAGCGATTGCACTGCTGCCTCAACTTCTTCCCGGAAAATTGGGAGGATTTCTTCTTGTTCTCTGTTCTCGGGACATGCTAGAACTGATGAGTATCCATTTGGTGTAAAGGTCGGAGCAGTACTCTGTCCATCTGTCCAAGACTTCTTGTTCTTCAGTAAGGCATATGCCAGACTTGCTTGGGATCGTGGAGACTTTGGGCTGTTTAACACTTGTCAGGCGCTTCACAGTCTGGTAGGCCTTCCTGCTGTTGTTCTTGTTCAGACTGTTCTCTATTTCCTGGCAATGATCTTCTATCCAGTTCTCCTTTGCTGTGCGCATGCCTTTTCGGATGTCATTGTTGATTTTTCGGTAGACATGAGCTCCCTGTGAGGTGTTATTTTTCTTTTTAATCTCTCTTCGTTTATCACACAGATCCAAAAATTCAGGTGTGATCCACGGCTTCTTCTTTGGTCGGTGCTTGCCAAGGATCTCAGTGGCAGCTGAGTTTAACGTGGTGGTCATGGTGTTGACATCTACTTCACCAGCCCCCAAAATGAGCAGTGGTGCAAATTTCCCTCTAATTGTGGCCTGAAATAGTTCTGCCACCTCCGGGTCGTGCAGTTTGTCCAGGTCGAACTTCAGTCTGGTGCACTTTGCTGTATTTACTCTCTTCAAGTGGAGCCGGAAAGACATCATCACGAGATCGTGGTCACTTCCGATGTCTGCTCCTGGAAAAGTGCGTGTCCTGCCAGTGTTGATGCTTGATCTGAAACGTTTCTTGACCATGATGTAGTCGATCTGGTTATGATGCTCCCCGCCGGGACTGTGCCATGTCCATCGTCTGGAGTTTTTGTGGAGACCAAGCGTGTTTGCCAGTATCAGATTGTTGTATCTGGCAAACTCCAAGAGTCTCAGACCCCTGTCATTTGTCTCGTTGTTGCAGTGGGGTCCACATGTGTCTCCCCAGTTGTGGTGCGCATCTTGGCCAACCTTGGCATTTCAGTCGCCTTGCACTATGACTATGTCGTTCTTCGGCACTTGGTCAAGGACCGCCTGTAGATTTTCATAAAAATCCCCCACTTCGCTGTCGTCATAGTCTGATGCTGGGGCATAGGCCTGGATGATGGTGATGTTGAAAGGGGCTGCTCTCAGACGGATGGTAATGAGTCTACTGGATACTGGGCGGCAACCCATGACAGTGGCTAGAATGTTCTTGTGGACCAAGAATCCAACGCCGTGTTCGTGCCTGTCATCTCTACCGCTGAAATAGAGCTTGTGGCCTTTGTCGGTCGTTGTTTTACCTAGGCCTTTCCAGCGCACTTCGCCGATACATAAAACGTTCCATCGATAGTGGTCCAGCTTGTGGGCCAGTTCTAATTTTCCTTCCGCAGTTAGGGTCCTGACATTCCAGGTTCCTATGACGATGTTGTTTCTCGTGCGGCAGGTTGCATTTTCCGCAGAGGGTCCCAGACGACAGATTTCCGTTATCAGACATCGACGTAGATTCTGAAATTAATTAACATAAACAATCTCAAGTGTTTTATTCCGATTTAAATAAATGAATGTATGCTGTACGCCCCTCTCACAAACAAGCGATATGGAGATCTACTCAATCTAAGCCTACATACTAGATCTAACATCCGTCCCCCAGATCCAGTGACCTCCGCATACACCCTCCCCACACTAGATCTATTCTCTTCGCCTCCAGAACTGTCCCTTGCTCTTCAATTACACACAGAGTGAGAGAGAGCGAGAGAGAGAGAGAGAGAGAGAGAGAGAGAGAGAGAGAGAGAGAGAGAGAGAGAGAGAAGTCTTTCACCACTGAAAACCACTGAAAACTCAAGACTACATGATTCAATGCCTTTCCATACATTCATTGTCTAATTGTGAAGGAAATCAAACGACTCAAAGTGTTATGTGTGCTCTGTATTTACAATTTTCGTCCAAACTTTTGCGACAAAGAAAACCTCGTATGTTGCGTCATTGTCACTTCCTACCGCGAAAACGTTCGGTAAAAACCTCGTATCTAAACATACGAGGTTTGGTCCGCCAGTAGAGAGATACAAGGTTTGGTTTCATGGATTTTTATTAACTTTCTATTCGAGACGCAATTTTGAGCTTAGCACAGAACATGGGCAAGGGACCAAGGGTCACAACTATGAAGTTATCTCCAAACCGCCATTTTGGGACTTACGAGGTTTTCGTCTGACAGCGACGATATATATATATATATATATATATATATATATATATATATATATATATATATATATATATATATATATATATATATATATATATATACATATATATATAATTATCTTTCATAGATAGATAGATTTGTCTAAAATCACACTGTTGTGAAAAGACGTTAAATTAAAATATTGAATTGAATTGAATTGAATTGCTTTAGGGACAATATTATCTCCTCTTTGTACTATTCCTCCTCCTCTGGCGCCACCTTCTCTTTCTCCTCTTCCTTCATCTTTATCTTCTTCCCCGTCGTCGCCTTC